>JBBHKE010002279.1:46949-193941 GCA_037447655.1 Zygnema cylindricum
TTCTTCCCTTCACTCCCCTCACTCTTTCCTCTGTAGGATTAAGATCTACTACTTTATTGCAGGTCTTCTCTTCTTCAAATACGTCTGATACAACTTATATTTTCTAAAGATCTCATAAAAGATCCAAATTATCCAGTCATATTTTCTTTTTTTTCCTGCCTGTTGGACGGAGGTGGAGGAGAGAGATCGTGGGTATGACCGCTATCGGCCAACTTGACGATTCGAAGGTACCGGGATCAAATCCCGGGTCCGTCATGTATATTTTTAGTAGCCTACTTAAAATAACTGCCTATTGAACTAAGGCAGCCATGAATCAACCACCCTCTCTATCCTTCAGTGACTACAACAAATATGGGTGCTAGAGAGAGGAGGTGGAGGCAGGTTGTCCGTCCTTTTTTTTCTTTTATACTGACCTATTAAACCTAGAAAATACTCTAGAAATCTTTTATATTCAACATAGTCTGCATAAACTTCTTCTCTTCTGGACGTTATTTCATCATCTAGAATTAGGATGTCTCCTTTCTCACTCCCCTCACTTCCCTTCTTTAGATCCATGGGAGTTGTATAACTGTTGGCTCTGTCCATCTAAAATTTTCCAACATGTTTCCAACCTTTCCTCTGTTAGCCTAATTATTCTTTCTCATCTCTCCTTTGTATTCCTGATATATCTTGCCTCCCCGATGTCCTTCATTTCAAATCTTCCCTTTAGATCTGTTTTTAGTTTTTTTATTTTCTTGATTGACTTACTCAGAACAAGCAAATCATCAACGTAAATTGCAATAAAGATGACACCTTCCTCATCTTCAAAAACATAAATTGAATGATCTGAACTGATCCGGATATATCCCAGACCGGTAAGGGACTCATCAAGTTTCTTGTTCCATTGTCTGGGCGCCTGTTTCAAACCATAGAGAGCTTTGATCAGCCGGCATACCTTACTTTTCTCTCCTTGTTCCACGAATCCTTTGGGCTGTCGCATGAAGATCTCCTCCTCTAGTTCTCCATGCAATAAGGCTGTGTTGATGTCCATGTGGTGTACTTCCATGTCTTCTGCAGCTGCCAGACAGAAAAGTATCCGGACCGAGGGAAATCAAACGACCGGAGCAAAGGTTTCTTTGTAGTTTATTCCCTCTTTTTGAGTAAAACCTTTTGCTACTAACCGGGCCTTATACCGCTCAATAGAATTGTTTGGATTCAGTTTTAATTTGAAGACCCACTTACATCCAATTGGTTTTCGATCGGGTGGACAGTCCACCAACTCCCATGTATCAACCGCCATGATTAAATCCTTCTCTTCATTGATGGCCGTCTTCCACCGGTTTCTTTCCGGGCAGTTCATTACCTCTCTTTATGTTTGAGGTTCATCCGGGTGAGACAATTTAGTTACCTTGTTGTTAACTTGTTTCTCTTAAATCCTTTTGCTGCTTCTTCTCCCTCCCTCAAAATCTGTGGCCAGAATAGATGGATCCCTTGGATTATTTCGAATCACCACGGTTTCTCTCCTGTCCCTCGGATCCATATCTGTTTCAACCACGTATTCCGATTCAGGTATAGATCTCACCGATGTTTCCAAGTCCAAGTGTTTCTTGGTCTGTTTTGAACCTGCAAGGATATCATCCGAATATGCAAGAGTATCATCTTCTTGGAGACACGAATAGTTAGGAAGATGAAAGTCATCAGAATTGTCTAACTCAAATCTGATTCTGACTGACTTTGAGGATTTGAAGGGATCTACCGACTTCCCTTCATCCATAGCTACCAGGTGCTTTACTATAATTATATCTTCTCTCTTTAGATCATACACTTTATACCCGTTTACATCCTCATCATATCCCAGCAAATATCCGGGTTTCCCTTTAGGATATAGTTTCCAGTTAGATTTATCTGTATCTAAAGTGAAGAGTTTACTATCGAAAACCTTTAAGCGAGATTGATCTGATTTTCGGCTGGTCCATATCTCATATGGAGTTTGGCCTTTCACCGCTGAAGTAAGTACTTTATTTTTCAAATAATTAGCACAATTCATAGCTTCGGCCCAAAATCTTTTTCCTATCCTTTTATCTGACAACATACTCCCGGCAATATCATTCAGTGTCCTATTCAATCTCTTGACAACACCATTCTGTTACGAGTTTTCCAAAACTGTCTTTTGATATTGCACACCTTCCTCTCTTAAGACCTCCTCAAACTGATTGGAGGTATATTCCCCTCTATTGTCACTTTTTACTCTCTTTATTGAGGTCTCCTGAAGCTTCTCGGTCCATGCCTTATATTGTTTGAAATACACCGGAGTTTCTGATTTGTTTTTCAAAAAATATACCCAGGAGTAACGAGACCAATCATCACTAATGGTTAGCATAAATATTTTCCCTCCAGGTGATCGCACTCTTGCTGGTCCCCAAATGTCTGTGTGTACCAAATCAAGAACTTTTTCTCCTTTATAAGGTGTTTCTTTTGGAAATGGTAATCTATGTGCTTAACCTTGAGCACACCCATTGCAATCACTTACATTCTCACTTTCCACAAAGCGTATCCTTCAACTACTCCCATATTTTTCATTTCTTTTAGCTTTTCTAGATTCACATGCCGAAATTTCTTATGCCACAACATAATATCATTTACACCAGCATAGTAAAGTTAGAGTTTTTCATTATTTAAAGCAAGCTTGAACATTCCTTGGCAACCTTTCTCAACAGTGAAATACACATCTTCCTCAAAGCTAGCTGTAAAAACTCCTTTTCTCGTGCTAGTTTCAAAACCTTTATCATCTAATACAGATGTAGAGATAAGGTTTTTTTTTTACCCCGAAATAAACAATACATCGGAGAATGTGACAATTGAGGTTTTCCCTTCCACTATGACTTTCAGATCTACCGATCCTACATAAGTAGTGGTTGTTGTTTTGAAAAGTTAGTTTCGTGCGTACGCGACATTTTGTGCGCACGCGACGTTCATGCGTAAATTATTATCGGAAGTAATGTGGTGGTACGAATGGAGGTTCAAATGGATTTGCGGATTGGGGGGGTAGTTATACGATCGAAATTAAAGGGATTTGAGGAACTATTTGAGTGGTGTGTAATGCGGTGAGAAATGGACGGCGGATCGCGAAGCGATCCGATCCGAAATATTTGAAATGTTGAAAAATGATGTCGCTCGTACGAAACATAATGCGACACGCGCATTTATGGAAAAAGGACGCCGCAAGTACGGAGCGTCTTATTTGGCAAGTGGACATGAATGCGTTTTGCGACGTCACGAGATATTTGACGACTCACGTGGATTTCGTTTGGATTTTGTTGCCACGCGGAATCGCGTCAATCACACAATGCTTATTTTTGGACGACCCGGATTCTTTGAATAAATTCAAGGAATCTTGTTGAGTGACGTAGCGTGACTCAAAATACGATTTTGTGAGATTGTGTGTACGTATAAATATTTGGTCGAACATTGTTTTGTCTTTTTGTGTATTAAGTATTAGAGTAGGTTTCCTCACTTTGACATACCTTGAAGTATTCGGGTATACCAACATTAATAGAGGTAGCTGGTAGACAGCGTACGGCTGGTATGCCTCCGTACATTCAGCAGTACGCTCTTGTATATATTTGTAGGACTTAGTCATTTTAGGACTTAGGAACCTTTTGGACCAAAAACTGTTTATGGTTATTTTTGGTAATTTTATCTGAGGATTACTCTCAGATCTGTTGGCAGAATTGTCTGAAATTCTGTATGTGTGTTCCTCTATACACTGTTAATATTGTCACAGATTTGCAGGCCTATTGTGTGCCTTATCTGTGTTTTAATTCATTGTGAAGTTAGTCTGTTTTATCAAAGTTCTGGCAGACTGTTTTTCTGCAACTTTGACTAGATGGTGTGATCACTCTGCTCATTATTTTTGTCTGAAACTTTGTGAGGTTATTTTTAGCCTAGAAACTACCTGTGTTTGTAGTTTCAGCTTGTTTTGATATTTTTGTAGAATTCTGTGTTGATTCAAAGTAGGTTGTTTTTGGGTAGTCTGTGGTGCTTCTGAGGGTAAATCCATGGCTGAAAATGGCTATGGACAACAGGTTATGGGCCCACGCCCATGGCTACCTATAGTGGATGAATCTTACTTACCTATATTTGATGGATCTGGCTATTACCGCTGGAGGAGTATTATGGAGAGCTACTTCAAGTTGAGGAAGCTGATGGATGTGGTGGATGGAACATGTGCCGAATCATCCGCTGGATGGGAGGAGAAAAACCTTGAGTGTTTGAGAATTATTAAGTTGTCTTTGACTAAGGATCTGGTAATGACTTATATTGATCTGAAAAGTTCAGCTGTACTATGAAAGTACTTAGAACGTATGCAACAAAAGACTTTTTTTAAATCATTGGATTAATAGTGCTATCAAAATAATTGGATATGAGTATGCAGGTGGTAGTATGCTGAATTACTGTATTGGTCTACAAGTTTTGTTTGTAGAAAATGCTTTGGCAGGAGGAAACTTTACAGATGTTCAACAAGCTCTTTTGTTAATGAGAGGCCTACCTAAAGAATATAAAAGTGCATGTGATAGATTGGCTCGGATTGATAAAAGGGATTGGAAATTAACTCTTGCAATCAGAATTGTTTTAGAAGAAGAGGTTATTAAAGAGGCTCTAAAAGATAGGGTGAATTATCAAGATGTTAGATCACAGTTTCAAAAAAATAAGAAAAATTGTAAATTTGATAATTGTTTTTATTGTAATGATTTAGAGCATACCTTCAGGGTATGTCCATCATATAAAAGTGCATGTCTCACAGGAAATTTCAGAGAAGGGTGGGACAACAACCAAGTTCGCCCCCCTACACAAAGGCAACAAAATGCATTTACTTATCCGAGGAAATATTGTGAAGACAAAAAATTTACACCTTCTTTCGAGAAATTTGTTTATTTGCCGACCGTCATTTTTGGAAATATGGAGAACGAGGACGGAGGGGGAAAAAGTATTGTCACCAAAGATGGTGTGGAGGAAAAAGAGACAGAAAAAGACGCGGATTTTGAAACTTTTTCTGGCGACAGATTGTTGAGTGATAAGTATTTACAAGAGGAAGAGGTTATGGAAGTGAGAATAGTTGGAGGAAGTGAAGGTCATTTGGAAGTGGAAACTGAAATTAATTTGCATGAGGAGATTACTGTACTCAGAGAAGGAGAGAGAAAAAGTGTTCAGAAAATTGGAGTAAGGGAGGAAGTTTATAATATTGGAAAAGAAAAGAAAAATGTGAAAATTGAGAGAATACCAATATTTATTAAGAAAACAAGGAAAAAAAGTAGAATTCAAAAGACTAACCGTAGAAGAAAACATGGGCAGAAAGTGGTTAAAAGAAAACAACGAGAAAAGTAATTTTATAGAGGAGGTTAACTTTGATACTCACTAATTTTTGTGGAATTTCCAATTTAGCATTTTTGAATTTTGGAATTGGCTGAAGAGGAAAGTTTTACCTTTTGAAGACATAGAAAGAGGCAGCCAAAGCAATGGTGTGTTAATGAAGGACGCATTTGAGGAAGACATGGTAGCAGGCAGCTGAAGTAGTGATGTCGTCAGCGGAAGCAATGGTGACGTTTGAACGAAGGAAAAAAAATGAGAAATTTGGAGGTACGGAAAAGTACAGTTACATTTGACACGTTGCATACTTAATTATGGGTGCACGAAACTAAATTTTCGGGGGAGTGTTGTTTTGAAAAGTTAGTTTCGTGCGTACGCAACATTTTGTGCGCACGCGACGTTCATTCGTAAATTATTATCGGAAGTAATGTGGTGGTACGAATGGAGGTTCGAATGGATTTGCGGATTGGGGGGGTAGTTATACGATCGAAATTAAAGGGACGTGAGGAACTATTTGAGTGGTGTGTAATGCGGTGAGAAATGGACGGCGGATCGCGAAGCGATCCGATCCGAAATATTTGAAATGTTGCAAAATGATGTCGCTCGTACGAAACATAATGCGATATGCACATTTATGGAAAAAGGACGCCGCAAGTACGGAGCGTCTTATTTGGCAAGTGGACGTGAATGCGTTTCGCGACGTCACGAGATATTTGACGACTCACGTGGATTTCGTTTGGATTTTGTTGCCACGCGGAATCGCGTCAATCACACAATGCTTATTTTTGGACGACCCGGATTCTTTAAATAAATTCAAGGAATCTCGTTGAGTGACGTAGCGTGACTCAACATACGATTTTGTGAGATTGTGTGTACGTATAAATATTTGGTCGAACATTGTTTTGTCTTTTTGTATATTAAGTATTAGTGTAGGTTTACTCACTTTGACATACCTTGAAGTATTCGGGTATACCAACATTAATAGAGGTAGCTGGTAGACAGCGTACGGCTGGTATGCCTCCGTACATTCGGCTGTACGCTCTTGTATATATTTGTAGGACTTAGTCATTTTAGGACTTAGGAACCTTTTGGACCAAAAACTGTTTATGGTTATTTTTGGTAATTTTATCTGAGGATTACTCTCAGATCTGTTGGCAGAATTGTCTGAAATTCTGTATGTGTGTTCCTCTATACACTGTTAATATTTTCACAGATTTGCAGGCCTATTGTGTGCCTGATCTGTGTTTTAATTCATTGTGAAGTTAGTCTATTTTATCAAAGTTCTGGCAGACTGTTTTTCTACAACTTTGACTAGATGGTGTGATCACTCTGCTCATTATTTTTGTCTGAAACTTTGTGAGGTTATTTTTAGCCTAGAAACTACCTGTGTTTGTAGTTTCAGCTTGTTTTGATATTTTTGTAGAATTCTGTGTTGATTCAAAGTAGGTTGTTTTTGGGTAGTCTGTGGTGCTTCTGAGGGTAAATCCATGGCTGAAAATGGCTATGGACAACAGGTTATGGGCCCACGCCCATGGCTACCTATAGTGGATGAATCTTACTTACCTATATTTGATGGATCTGGCTATTACCGCTGGAGGAGTATTATGGAGAGCTACTTCAAGTTGAGGAAGCTGATGGATGTGGTGGATGGAACATGTGCCGAATCATCCGCTGGATGGGAGGAGAAAAACCTTGAGTGTTTGAGAATTATTAAGTTGTCTTTGACTAAGGATCTGGTAATGACTTATATTGATCTGAAAAGTTCAGCTGTACTATGAAAGTACTTAGAACGTATGCAACAAAAGACTTTTTTTAAATCATTGGATTAATAGTGCTATCAAAATAATTGGATATGAGTATGCAGGTGGTAGTATGCTGAATTACTGTATTGGTCTACAAGTTTTGTTTGTAGAAAATGCTTTGGCAGGAGGAAACTTTACAGATGTTCAACAAGCTCTTTTGTTAATGAGAGGCCTACCTAAAGAATATAAAAGTGCATGTGATAGATTGGCTCGGATTGATAAAAGGGATTGGAAATTAACTCTTGCAATCAGAATTGTTTTAGAAGAAGAGGTTATTAAATAGGCTCTAAAAGATAGGGTGAATTATCAAGATGTTAGATCACAGTTTCAAAAAAATAAGAAAAATTGTAAATTTGATAATTGTTTTTATTGTAATGATTTAGAGCATACCTTCAGGGTATGTCCATCATATAAAAGTGCATGTCTCACAGGAAATTTCAGAGAAGGGTGGGACAACAACCAAGTTCGCCCCCCTACACAAAGGCAACAGAATGCATTTACTTATCCGAGGAAATATTGTGAAGACAAAAAATTTACACCTTCTTTCGAGAAATTTGTTTATTTGCCGACCGTCATTTTTGGAAATATGGAGAACGAGGACGGAGGGGGAAAAAGTATTGTCACCAAAGATGGTGTGGAGGAAAAAGAGACAGAAAAAGACGCGGATTTTGAAACTTTTTCTGGCGACAGATTGTTGAGTGATAAGTATTTACAAGAGGAAGAGGTTATGGAAGTGAGAATAGTTGGAGGAAGTGAAGGTCATTTGGAAGTGGAAACTGAAATTAATTTGCATGAGGAGATTACTGTACTCAGAGAAGGAGAGAGAAAAAGTGTTCAGAAAATTGGAGTAAGGGAGGAAGTTTATAATATTGGAAAAGAAAAGAAAAATGTGAAAATTGAGAGAATACCAATATTTATTAAGAAAACAAGGAAAAAAAGTAGAATTCAAAAGACTAACCGTAGAAGAAAACATGGGCAGAAAGTGGTTAAAAGAAAACAACGAGAAAAGTAATTTTATAGAGGAGGTTAACTTTGATACTCACTAATTTTTGTGGAATTTCCAATTTAGCATTTTTGAATTTTGGAATTGGCTGAAGAGGAAAGTTTTACCTTTTGAAGACATAGAAAGAGGCAGCCAAAGCAATGGTGTGTTAATGAAGGACGCATTTGAGGAAGACATGGTAGCAGGCAGCTGAAGTAGTGATGTCGTCAGCGGAAGCAATGGTGACGTTTGAACGAAGGAAAAAAAATGAGAAATTTGGAGGTACGGAAAAGTACAGTTACATTTGACACGTTGCATACTTAATTATGGGTGCACGAAACTAAATTTTCGGGGGAGTGTTGTTTTGAAAAGTTAGTTTCGTGCGTACGCAACATTTTGTGCGCACGCGACGTTCATTCGTAAATTATTATCGGAAGTAATGTGGTGGTACGAATGGAGGTTCGAATGGATTTGCGGATTGGGGGGGTAGTTATACGATCGAAATTAAAGGGACGTGAGGAACTATTTGAGTGGTGTGTAATGCGGTGAGAAATGGACGGCGGATCGCGAAGCGATCCGATCCGAAATATTTGAAATGTTGCAAAATGATGTCGCTCGTACGAAACATAATGCGATATGCACATTTATGGAAAAAGGACGCCGCAAGTACGGAGCGTCTTATTTGGCAAGTGGACGTGAATGCGTTTCGCGACGTCACGAGATATTTGACGACTCACGTGGATTTCGTTTGGATTTTGTTGCCACGCGGAATCGCGTCAATCACACAATGCTTATTTTTGGACGACCCGGATTCTTTAAATAAATTCAAGGAATCTCGTTGAGTGACGTAGCGTGACTCAACATACGATTTTGTGAGATTGTGTGTACGCATAAATATTTGGTCGAACATTGTTTTGTCTTTTTGTGTATTAAGTATTAGTGTAGGTTTACTCACTTTGACATACCTTGAAGTATTCGGGTATACCAACATTAATAGAGGTAGCTGGTAGACAGCGTACGGCTGGTATGCCTCCGTACATTCGGCTTTACGCTCTTGTATATATTTGTAGGACTTAGTCATTTTAGGACTTAGGAACCTTTTGGACCAAAAACTGTTTATGGTTATTTTTGGTAATTTTATCTGAGGATTACTCTCAGATCTGTTGGCAGAATTGTCTGAAATTCTGTATGTGTGTTCCTCTATACACTGTTAATATTTTCACAGATTTGCAGGCCTATTGTGTGCCTGATCTGTGTTTTAATTCATTGTGAAGTTAGTCTGTTTTATCAAAGTTCTGGCAGACTGTTTTTCTGCAACTTTGACTAGATGGTGTGATCACTCTGCTCATTATTTTTGTCTGAAACTTTGTGAGGTTATTTTTAGCCTAGAAACTACCTGTGTTTGTAGTTTCAGCTTGTTTTGATATTTTTGTAGAATTCTGTGTTGATTCAAAGTAGGTTGTTTTTGGGTAGTCTGTGGTGCTTCTGAGGGTAAATCCATGGCTGAAAATGGCTATGGACAACGGTGGTAACTACCTTTCCCATCCCCATATTCAATCACTACTGTAGGAATCTTTCTCAGCTTAGTGAAAAGATGCTTATCCTTGCACATGCGCATGGAGGCACCTGAATCCACAATCCAACCCCCTTCACCTTTCAGTCCACCGAAAGCACATTTTTGCTTCCGTGGAATTTCGACTTCTGTCTCTGCCTCCAACTCCTCATCGAAAAGAGGTTCGTCATCCTCCTCATCGGATTCCTCCTCAAGTACATGTGTGACAAGTGCCTTTTTTTTCCCTTGTAGTTGACCATCGGTCAACCCCTCATTTATTCGAAGCTCGGTTAGTTTGAACTCCTCATCGAAAAGAGGTTCGTCATCCTCCTCATCGGATTCCTCCTCAAGTACATGTGTGACAAGTGCCCTTTTTTTCCCTTGTAGTTGACCAACGGTTAGCCCCTCATTTATTCGAAGCTCGGTCAGTTTGGTACATTACGCCATGTAATGCGCGGGTGTATTGCAGAAATGACAAAGCCCCTTAGTTCCCCTTGTTCCCAACTCATCGAGTTGATTTTTATGGTCTTCCCCTCCATGACTTCCAAGGGATTTTCGTGAATCTTTGTTTCTCCAACTTGCTCCGGCCGCCAAGGCTTGTCCACTCTTAACATCTTTCCGGATTTTCGATTGTATTCTCTCGGACGAGGATCATACCAACTACCGAATTCCATATCCACTTGAAGTCTGGAAAATCTTGTACCCGGTTCACAATGTTCTCATACTCATCGGGTAGTTTCATAAGTAAGTAATGAACCTTTGCCTTCTCGGTTTCTACTTATCCGGCACACTCTAACTCCATGAAGAGTATAGCCAGCCCATTGCGGAAATCGAGCATCTTCTCTCCTTTGTGAAAGTATCCATTGATCTTTTGCTCTGCCAGCTTCTGTTCTTGAATCCTACCGCTCCGGTACATCTCTATAAGCGCATCCCATAGATCGGATGCCTTTTCCACCTGCAAATAAGGACCTGCGAGTCGTTATGTGAGATGACGGAGGATAAAGTGCTTGGCCGCCATATTGTTGTAGTCCCAGGTATCGATGTCATTCTCCTCATTCCTCGAAATAGGAGACATGAAAACAGAACCGGTTGCTATAGGGGTGGTTTTCTCTTTTTCTTTCCCCTTTACCATCACAATGTTTTCTCCATCTTTTGAGCCCTCTGATGGCGGTGGATATGGTTTTCTAGCAAATCTCCTTCCTCCAAACCTTGGAGGAATAGCAGGACCAGATGGACACTTAACTCGCCCACTCACTATTACCCAAAATCTTTTCTCACATAGGGCTCCTATCATCATACTCTCCCAGTAGATGAACCCAGTCCCATTGAATGTGGGCACCCTAGAGGGTGGGCCCATAACTTGCAACTCTGAGACCTCCATTGGTGCTTAAAGTAGGCAACTTACGAGAAGCCGCTAGGATAGCCTCAATCCCTTAGCCTTTGTATGAGTATTAGTGACACCTTGACAAAATACCGATTCACCAGACTTCACCTCTTGGAAGAGGAGACTCCTCTGAGTCTACTTCAAAAAGAATTCTTGAACTTGCTCCGCTGAGGAGTAAATTATCATTGGTCAAAGATGACCTTTTATACAGGAGCTCTCTCGGATAGAGGCGGCTACTTTTAATCCTCTTAAGTCTTAAACCCCTCTTCAATCCATCTACTTATGAAGTACGGAGTCAATCTAATCAGTGTATAGTATAGAAAGGTACTTGGCCCGGAGTACTTTTTATAGGGCCATTGTACGACATGGCCAAGAAGACGACGCCTACCATATCCGTGTTCGCCATGGTATGTCCCGAAGATACCGCTATCCAATGTCATGTTGCCACGTGTCACCTGGTGTGGCTGTGACCGCAAATCGCCAAATCGTGCATTCCGCGATGCCAACTTCTTCCTGTGCCGTCCGATTGATATCGACCTTAATTCAGGGCCGTTAAACATACAAGTAGTATTTTCGATGTAACTCTATCTAACTATCTCTATGTAATTGTGGTTTGTTCGTTAGTTAAATGAACTTCTATATTTCCATATCGTTAAGTAGCTATCGTACCCTATATACTTCGACACAGGTGGTAGGCTACATGGTAACGATACTAGGCTACTTAGACGGACAGTAAGTACCAGGATCAAATCATGAGTCCGTCAACCTTTTTGGTAAGTTTACCAAAAGGGCTGCCTCGACGCATAGGCAGCCATGCCTCTAGCTTCATCTCTAACATTCAGTGACTACGGCAAGTATAGGGGCCAGATAGAGAAGTTAGAACCAGGCTGCCTCTACTTTTTCCTCCTGAGTTTGGATTAATTAAAAACCTAGAAAATTCATAAGAAAAATTTTAATTTCAACAATAACATACTTAAATGCATAGAGTCAGTTGTATTTAAACTGTCGCACGAAACAAATATTGTGAAAATTTATTGCGACAGCGTGTATTACAAGAAGATCTAAATCAAACGGCCATGGTGAATGCCGAGATTGCGGAATGGACTTTTTGACAGTTTATGGTTATAGACACACGGAATGACACGTGGCAGTATCGCATTAGGTTGAGGAATTTCCAAGGAATATGAAAGCGAGTCGAGACATGACAGTCGTCCACGTTATAGCCATGCCGTAAAATTGTTGTAGATAAAATACACCGGCACCTGTACTTTTCTATACGTTACAGTGATTTCATTGGTGCCGTACTTTAGTAGTAGAGGGTTTAGAGAGGGGTTTAGGACTTAGGCAAATTCTAGATAGACACCTCTCTCTAAGAGAGCTCTTGTACAAAATGTCATCTTTGACCATTCATGACTGACTGTTTGAGGAGCAAATCAGCATATTCTTGTTGCTATCGGCTCAAGGGAGTCTTGTCCTCACGGGGGTGAAGATGGTTAGAGTTATTGTCTCTCAAGGTGGCAATTATTCTTGTTGGAACACAAAGGGATTAAGGTTATCCTAGGGGCTTTGTGTAAGCTGCCCACTCAGAGGACCTGTATAGGTCTCAGAGTTTCAGGTTATAGGCCCACCCTCTAGGGTGCCCATTTTTAATGGAACTGGATTTATATACTTGGAGAGTATAATAACACGATCTTTGCGTGAAAAAAGGTTCTAGGAGATAGTGAGTGGACGAGTGAAGTGTCCATCCAGTTCAGCCATTTCTTTAGGGTTTGGGGAAGCAGTTTTACCAGAAAAAGCAGATCCAGCGTCATTAGAGGATTCGGAGGACGGGGAGAGCATTGTGATGGACAAAGGAAAAGAAAAGGAGACAATCACACTGATAGCAACTCCTACAGCAACTGGTTCGGCTTTCATGTCACCTATTTCGAGGAATGAGGAGAATGATGTTGATACTTAGGACTACAACAATATGGCACCAAAGCAATTCATTCTCCGCCATCGCACACAAAGACTTGCATCTCCTCATTTGCAGGTAGAAAGGGCATCCGATCTGTGGATTGCTCTAATATATATGTGCCGAAGTAGTACAATTTAGCAGCAGCAGTTGGGTGATCAGAAGATAGATGCAAACGCATATAAAGGGGGAAAAATACTAGATTTTTGTAATGAGCTTGCAACACTTTTCATGGAGCTGGAGAGTGCTGGACAGATAGAAACAAAAAAGATGAATGTTAAATGTCTACTCAATAAGTTACCCGATGACAATAAGGAAATAGTCAATCGTGTTCAAGATTTGCCGGACTCCTGTTCGACTAGGAATTCTATGGCAGGGATGATTCTTGTCCAAGAGAATACGATAGAGATCCGTAGGGGTGGAAAAATTGGACAAACTTTGGTAGCCGGGACCGAATGGAGGAACAAGGATCCTAGAAAACCGGTTGGAAAATATGAAGGAGGAGGACAGAAAAATGAGTACGATGAGTTCGGACCGAGGGTCTCAAGGGAGTTGTGTCATTTTTGCAAGAAACCAGGACACTATATGGTGGAGTGTACTAAGTTAACCCAACTGCAGTTAAAGGAGGGGTAGACCGGTGGACCTCCAAGAGGGAAGAAAAAGGCCCTTGTGACGTAGGTACATGAGGAGGAATCCGAGGAGGATGATGATGAGCTCTGATTGAATGAGGAGTTGGAGGCGAAGACCGAGGTCGAAATCCCACATAAGCAAAAATGTGCTTTCGGGGGATTGAAAGGTGAAGCGGGTTGGATTGTGGATTCAGGTGCCTCCATGCACATGTGTAAGGACAAACACTTATTTACAAAAATGAGAAAAATTCCCATTGTAGAGATAAAATACAGAGATGGGAGGGTAGTCACTACTACTTTTGTAGGATCGATAGATCTCAAAGTGTAAGTGGAAGGAAAGACTTCCATAGTTACATTCTTCAATTTGTTGTTTTTTCCGGCGTTAAACAAAATCCTCATCTCTACATCTGTGTTAAACAATAAGGGTTTTGAAACTAGCACTACGAAAGGAGTCTTTACTGCTAGGTTTGAGGAGGAAGTCTACTTCACTGTTGAAAAAGGTAGCCAGGGGATGTTTAGGCTGATTTTAAGCAATAAAAAGAAAAAACTTTACTATGTTGGTGTTCACGATATAATGTTGTGGCATAAAAGGCTTGAGCATGTGCATCTAGATAAGTTAAAGAGATGAAAAAGATGGGAGTAGTAAAAAGGATTCACTTTGGTGAGAATGACAATATGAAAAACTATAGTGGATGTGCTCAAGGTAAAGCACACATATTGCCCTTTTCAAAAACTGCCACCTATTATGGTGAAAGGTCCTAGATTTGGTTTACACAAATATTTGGGGACCGGCTAAGGTGCCTTCACCCAGGGGAAAAAGATTTATGATGACTATTACTGATGACTGGTCTCGATATTCTAAGGTATGTTTTTTGAAAAACAACTCAGAAGCTTCAAAATATTAAAAGCAATATATAGCATGGAGTGAGAAACTTCATGAAATCTCAATCAAGAATGTAAAGAGTGACAATGGTGAGGAGTATGCCTCCAATCAGTTTGAGAATTTTCTGAGGGAAGATCGAGTGTAACACCAAAAGACAATTTCGAAAAATCTCGAACAAAATGGTGTGGCCGAAAGACTAAATAGGACACTAAGTGATAATGCCAAAAGTATGTTGTCAGATAAGAAGATAGGGAAAAGATTTTGGGCCGAAACAATGAACTGTGCAAGTTATCTTAAAAATAGAGTTCTAACTTCGGCGGTAAAAAGACAAACACCTTATGAGAGATGGACTAGCCGAAAACCAAATATATCACACTTGAAGGTTTTCGGCAGTTAAGTGTTTAGTCTAAATACAGATCGGTCAAATTGGAAGTTAGATCCTAAAGGAAAACCTGGATATTTGTTAGGATATGATGAGGATGTGAAAATATATAGAGTTTATAATCTCAAAAGAGAAGATATAATTATAGTTAAACAACTAGTGGTTGTGGATGAACGAAAATATGTGGATCCCTACAAGTACAGAAAGTCAGTAAAAATCAGATTTGAATCAGAAAATTCCGATGACTTTGAGCATCGTAACTATCCAGGTTTGAGAGAAGATGATATTTTTGCAGATACATATTCGACTGAGAATAACTCATCCTTCGAATCACTAGTGACAACTCCACCCGAAGCGGAAGACGTGGTGGAAATTGAACCGGAATGAAAGGAAAAGGGAGAAACCGAAATCATTAGAAATAATCCACGGCAGCCATCTATTCCAGCAACATATTTTTAAAGAGGAAGAAGAAGCAGCAAAATTGTGCAAGAAAAGCAAGTTAATAACAATGTAACAAAACTATCGCATGAGGATGAACCTCAGACTTATGAAGAGGCGATGAACTGTCCAAAAAAAAACCGATGGAAGTCGGCCATTAAGGAGGAGATGGCATCAATTATGGCCGCCGATACATGGGAGCTCGTGGACTGCCATCCCGACAGAAAGCCAATCGGGTGTAAGTGGGTATTCAAACTGAAACTTAACACGGATAACACCATTGAGCGCTACAAGGCTCGGTTAGTGGCAAAAGGATTCACTCAGAAAGAATGAATTCAGTACGAGGAGACATTTGCCCCGATCGTCAGATTTCCCTCTGTCCGGATACTTCTCAGTCTGGCAACAGCAAAATATATGGAATTATATCAAATAGACATGAAGACCGCCTTCTTACACGGAAAATCGGAAGAGGAGATTTTTATGCGACAACAGGAAGGATTTGTGGAGCAAGGGGAAGAGAGCAAGGTATGCAGATTAATCAATTCTTTGTATGGGTTGAAACACAGGCCGGACAAAGGAATAAGAAACTCGATGGTTTGGGATATATTTCGATTAGCTCATATCACTACATTTATATGTTTGAAGATGACGAAGGTTATTTTTATTGCAATTTATGTTGACGATTTGCTTATTTTATGTAGATCTATGGATAAAATTAATAAACTAAAAACATACAAAAGGGGAGATTTGAGATGAAGGATATAGGGAAGGCAAAATATATTTTGGGAATTCGAGCAAAAAGAGATAGAGATAGAAAGATAATCAGATTAACTCAGAAGGAGGCCATTGGAACATGTTAGAGAAATTTCAAATGGTTAAGGCGAATAGGTGTACCACTCCAATAGAGCTAAAGAAAGGAAGTGAGGGGAGTGTGGGAGAGGGAGTTATAATTTGGGGTGATGAGTTAGGTCTTAAAAAACATAAATTCATGAAAACTATTCCTTACCGGCAAGTAGTAGGCAGCCTAATTTACTTTATGAATTGTAATTGGTCGGACTTAGCTACAGCAGTAGGTGTATTGAGTAAGTGCTTGAATGCTCCCGCTTAGAGAGATTGGGAGGCAGCCAAGAGAGTCCTTACATATTAGATAGGGACTAGGGATATATGGTTGCATTTGGGGGGGGATAATATTGACATCACCACTTGGAGTGATGCCAGTTATGGGGATGCTCCTATGAGGTAGTGTACCTCGGGATATATATTATATGTGGGTGATGGGGCTTGTTGTTGGAGTACTAAGCAGCAAAAGGTAATTGCTCAGTCCATCATGGAGGTTGGGTATATGGCCTCTTGCTCTGCTGTGAAAGAATTGATGTGGGTTAAGTCCTTGCTTGGTGAGCTAGGTCATCTTAAAAGAGGTGTTCATAAAATATTATAGGATAATCATGCAGCCATTCCAACTGCTGCCAATTCTAAACATCACTATAAAGCCAAACGCATGGACATTAGACTTAACTTTGTTAGGGAGAAGGTAGAAAACAAAATAATCAGTTTGGAATATAGACCGGACAGTGAGATGGTAACTGATATGATCACTAAACCTATTCCTACTTATTAATTATTTTTTTGAAGAGGGAAATATGGTCTAAGACTAAAATGTGAGTAGAAAATAACGGGAGTGTAGAAATATGGTTTTTTCTAGGTCAGGTAATTGTAAAATATAACAACAAGAAGCAAAGGCAGCCTTTCTCACTCTACTCTCAAGTTCCCATACTTGTCGCGGTTACTAAAAACTGGAGAGAGAGTAAGAACCATGGCTGCCTATGTTCTCTAAAAGAGACAGGAAGCAGTTTTGTTAGACTTTACCAAAAGGGTGGGCGGAACCAAGATTTAATCCTAGTATCTACTACTTGTTAGAGTAGCCGGTAACAAATAGCATTTTCCTATAGTCTAAGCTATGTGCAGAGACACATTAGGTTTGATAACTACTTAAACAAATACACGTCATATGTTTCATTTAGCTGATAGAACATACTGAAATGCATAGAGTCAGTTGTATTTTAAGTGCCGCACGAAACAAATATTGCGAATATTTATTTCGACGGCGTGTATTACAAGTGGATCTAAATCGGACGGCCATAGTGAATGGCGAGATTTCATAATAGACTCTTTGGCGGTTTATGGTCGTAGACACACCGAATGACACGTTGCGATATCACATTGGGTTGAGAAAATTTCGGGGAATATGAAAGCGAGTCGGCGCATGACAAGCGTCCACGTTATGGCCATGCCGTACAATGGTCGTAGAGAAAGGTCATCGGCACCTGTACTTTTTTGTACGTTACAGTGATTTCATTGGTGTCTTAATTTAGTAGTAGAGGGTTAAGAGAGGGGTTTAGGACTGAGGCAAATCTTAGATAGACACCTCTCTCCAAGAGAGCTCCTATACAAATGGTCATCTTTGACCAATCATAACTGAATTCTCAGGGGAGCAAATCAAGCCATACTTTTTTTTGTCGACTTAAAAGACTCTTATCTTCACAAGGGTGAAGCTGGTTAGAGTTATTCTTTGTTAGGGTGGCAGTTATTCTTGTTGGAACACAAAAGGTTCAAGGTTATTGTAGGGGCTTTGTGTAAGTTGTCCACTCTGAGGACCTATGGAGGTCTCACAGTTGCACTAAGCACAGACAACGCCAGGAAAAATCAATTTAATCAATAAAAAAATCAGTTTAACCAGCAAAAGAATTAATTTAATCGGAATCAGGGTCAATTTAAACTGTTTAATCAAGGCCTAAATAGATAGTCATCTACTGCATTTTTTTGTTGTTATGAACACGGTCATGGATATAGATATTGTCCTAAACATATAAAGGCAAATGAAACAGGTTTATACAGGCCTGGCTGGCAACAAAGTCAGCTTAACCAAGGCTTATCAAAAAATCATTCACAGAGCAATGCACTGTTTTCAGCTTCCGGAAGCCAAGATGATGAGTCTTTGAGCTTCACTGAGTAGGATGAATCGGAATTATTTCCTATGGCGGCGGCAATGGAGGGCTCAAAGGACGCCGAATGGATCATGACACCGGGGCATCGGCCCTCATATGCTAGAACAAGGCGATTTTTACAAACATCAAAGCAACACCTGCAAGGAATATCTACAATGCCTATGGCATGAGTGTCCACACAAATGCCCAAGGTGATGTTTTTTTGCTAGTTGATGTGGGGGGGAAGTCAGTTGAAAGGACTATTCACAATATTTAGTATGTTCAAACTTCAAGAAAAAATTGTTTTCCACAACTTCGGTTCAAAGCAAAGGTTTTGAGGTCACCTTTAAAACGGGTAGGCACGTTGTTAGCAAGTTAGGAAAGTGGCAATTAAAAGAACTAGAGATGCAAGAAAAGTGTACAGCGTGGATATGGCTGAATGTAAATAAAATGATGCTCTCTAATCGAGTGTTATGTCTGAAAATGAGTTATGGCATAAGAGATTAGGACTAGCTTGAAAAAGATGGTAAAAGCAGGCAAATTAGAAGGTATTTCCCTCATAGATGAGCTAGTTGAAACATGTGATGGTTGCTATTTGGAAAAAATACACAAGCTATCAAACTTCACAAGCTATCAAACTCCACAGGAACCGAAACTCCGGTCAGAAAAATTGTTGCAGCTAATCCATTTTGATGTTCTCAAACCAACTCAAGTGCGATCTGCTAGAGGGGTACGCTCTATGGTTACCTTAACTGATGATTTCTCCAGATCACTAAATTATATTTCATGACAAAAAACAGTGAAGTGTTCGGACACTTCAAACACTACAAAGCTTGGGCGGAAAAACTACATGGGGTTCAATTTTGGAGTTTAGATCAGACAACGGAGGAGAACATACGTAAAAAAAAATTGAACAACTTCTTCTCCAAGAAGGTAATAGTCATCAGCTTAGAGTTCCTTATACACCTCAACAGAATGGTATCTCAGAAAGGCTTAATAGAACAGTGACAAAAAGTGCTAGATTCATGCTTGTAGATAAAAATGTAGATATGAAATTCTGGGCCGAGGCTCTTAATTGTGTAGTTTACATTAAAAATACGATTGGGTCCACGTCAGTTAGTATAACTCTATATGAATTGTGGAAAGGCAGAAAACCTCAAGTCTTTCATTTCAAAGTATTTAGAAGAATATGTTTCATCTTCAATACAGCTCAGAACACTTGGTAAAACGAGCCCAAATGATTACCAGGTATCCTCATGGGATATGATAATCACTCGAAAGGGTATAAAGTTTTTGTTCTAGATAAACAAAAATTATTGTGTCAAAGAATATAATTACAAAATATGAAGAGGAATTAGTTGATCTGTTCAAAGTGACATATATATCGCCAATGGACAAAATACAAGAATGTGTGATTTTCGACAACAAAAACACGATTTACTTTCAACTACCACAGCCTCCGCTTATGAAGACTCTTTTTTCAGGTCCTCTGGTTCCTCCAACGGTTCAATCGGAGCCTGCTCAACCGCTGTCAGAGCATACACAACCAGTTACCAAACAAACATGGAGCGACCGAAATCCGTCGGTCTCAACATCAAAATTTCCGAGGGGAAGGAGATCTAGCACTCGTCTGTAATGAAGTTCGCACTTTGCCAACTCTACCTTCGCACTTTGCCAACTCTACCGCCTCAGGAGAACCTCTAACCATCGGGGAAGCCTTCACATCACCCGAGAGAACCCACTGGATTGAGGCGGCAAATGACGAGATGAAGTCAGTAATGGAGGCTCAAATGTGGGAGTTAGTGAATCTTCCTCCGAACAGAAAAAACCATTTGCATAAAATAGGTGTTCAAGGTAAAGTTGAACCCGCACAGCACCCATGAAAGGTACACTGCCAGACTTATGGCCAAGGGGTACAATCAAAAAGAATGAATTGATTTTGAGGAGACTTTCTCTTCTGTTGTAAGGTTTCCAACTGTCAAAATTTTGTTAAGTCTATCTGCAATTGAAAATATGGAAGTACATCAAATGAATGTCATGACTGCCATTCTTCATAGGGAGCTTGAAGAAACCATCTATATGCAGCAACGCGAAATGTCTGAAAAGAAAGGAAAGGAGAAATTTGTGTGCAAATTGTTAAAATCTTTGTATGGGCTGAAACAGCCCCCTAGACAGTCGAACCTGAAATTAGATGAGTTTTTAATTGGGCTAGGTTTTAAAAGGATTAGTTCAAACCACTCTGTATATGTTGTGCAAGGTGAAGATCGAGTACTTTATATCGTTTTGTATATAGATTATTTATTACTTATCAACAAATCCATGAGTGAAATCAACTGCATAAAGGAAGTCTTAAGATCAAGATTTGAAATGAAGATCAAGATTTGAAATGAAGGACCTCAGTGAGGCCAAGTATATCTTAAGGATACAGGTAGAGAGAGATAGAATTAATAAGTTGATCATGCTTACTCAAAAAGAGGCAATAGGAAACATGTTGGAAAAGTTTGAAATAAAAGAGGTAAAAGAGTGTGTAACTCCATGGAGAAAGAGGTTATAGGAAACATGTTTAAAAAGTTCGAAATAAAAGAGGTAAAAGGGTGTGTAACTCTATGGAGTTTAGGTAAAAATTAGAGGGAAGTGATTCTGACTCAGGTATTATGGTCAATGAGAGACTAGAGTTAGAAGGGGAGGATTTCATGTCTACAAAACCATACAGGCAGGTAGTGAGAAGCTTCATTTATTTTATGAATTGTATGAGGCCTAATGTTGCACTTGTTGTTGATGTTTAAAGTAAAGTAGGAGTTTGCAAAATCCTAAGAGAGCTGATTAGGAAGCTGCAAAAAGAGTTTTGAGATATTTGGTAGGTACTCATATTTGGTACGTACTCAGAACCTCAAACTTGATCTTGGAGGAGGAGAAGTGAAATTTCAGACTTGGAGCGACACTAGCTATAGCGACATGCCCAGCAGAAAATCAACAACCGGTTTTGTTCTACAGATTGAAATGGAACTTGCTGGTGGAGCAGTAAGCACTGAAGGTCACTCACCAACAATAGAGTCGAATACATGGCAGCAAGTTCGCCTTCAAGGAACTCTTATGGTTAAGCACTTTGCACTAACTTGGGTACATGCAGACCGGACCTTAGGTCATCGGGTGTGAGAACTAGGCATCCATTGCCATCGCCTCCAATCCCAACCACCATTTTAAGAGTAAACATATGGATGTCAGGCTACATTTTGTTCGAGAAAAGGTGCTTGCTAGAGTCGTTAAACTGTGTTATTTGCCTGATGAAAAGATGGCGGCAGATATGTTAACCAAAACCCTTCCTGCCCCTAAGCTGCAGTTTTGTAGAGATGTTATTCGGCTTAGTGAGTAAGTGAGTCTAAGTTTAGGGGAGTGGTTGTTTTTGAAAGCTTCTTTGTTCCACTCTTATTTTCTTTGTATGTGCTAGAGCCACCAGGACTAAGCACAAAAGTATCTCGTACATGCTTAGGTTGGATAATTTGATTTCCACCTGTGCCCTCATCTAAGACTGCGTAAAAGCGTTCGCCAAAGCTACCGGTCAATTTTCTCGCGTTCACCAAAGCTACCGGTCAATTTTCTCTCTGTCCCAACATCGACATGGCCTAATAATCTTTGTTACCGCTAGGTATTTTAGCCTGCCAAACTTTAACCTTCTTAAAATCTTTGGTAATGTTCTTCCACTTCTGCCAACATGTTCTAAAAGGTTTGGACACACCTCTCTCCTCCAACTGAAGACTTGTTCCACTTCTCCTTCACGGAGCGATGGGTTGCTTTTAACCCGTTTATTTTTTCTTTACACATTTCTTCCTCCTTCAAAGAAATCATCATGAGAGCTTCACTTTCAGTCCATCTTTGGTATGTTGATGGAGTACTCACACTATTTTTGCCCAAGTCGACATTTTCATTTCCCTGTTTTTTTTTTTTTTGCCACCCCTTTCTTTCTCCCTCTTTTCCCCATGTTGGATTGTTTGGAATTTTCACCTTGTATCTCCGTATTTTTCTGTTGAAGACCCTCTCCATCTATAGGAAACACACATAGATATCAATACAAATATTAGCAATCATCATTTAACATTGCCCACTATGATATTTTAGAGTTTGTACCAATTACGCTTATTCCGTTACCGTATTATACTTATTATATTCTCCGTTTAGTCCACAGTTTTGATTCTTATTATGTTCTTAGTTTAATCCACAGTTTTCATTATTATTCTGTTCTCAGTTTAGTTTACAGTTTTCATTATTATTCTATTCTCAGTTTAATCTACAGTTTTGTCCTTAATTCTATTTAGGTTATTAGGTTATTGTGAGTATTGGTGAAGTTTACAGACTGAACTATTATTTTATTCTTACTTTAGTTTACATTTTTGAATTCTATGTAGGAAGTGTACAGACTAAATTATTATTTTAGTCACCTGTTTTAATCACATTGTCGCGATTGTTGCCCCTTCCTTCCAAGATGGTAAGATCCTCATTGTCTTGCGCACTTCCTTGCGTCGAAACATTCTTTTCTTGATGGTCGACAACATTATGTGTGGCCCAAAAGCCCTTACTATGTGGAATGGCCCCATTATAGTATTGAAGTCCGGTTAGGAAAGATGAAACTAGATTACCAAGAGGTGGATGTACGTGATGAGGTAGCATTCCGGGCAAGGAGAAGGCGAAGGGGTTATAGCCACCACTCGGAAAAGGCATTTCCTAGAAAAATGGAGGAGATGGCAACTACTTGATTGTGCACATTTATAAAAACAAAAATTGTCCCAGTTTATAATATTTCCCATCTTTGCGAACAACCGTTGACAAATGCTAACTTTCATAAATGGCGGCAAATGAACTTTGGTTTCAAATTTTAATTTGTTCAAAATGAAAACGAATTGGTTTCGTTTGAATTTCAAAAACAAAACATAAAAAACGTAGGAAGAAAGGCGCGAGAAATCTCGAAGGTCAATGGATGGTAAAGGAGGCGTGACAGGATGTCCTACAACCAAGATTTTTTTGTCAAACATGGTGGCTTTGATGTCAGAAGGCACACGCCCTTTGCCACATGTAAGTTTATTACTTCACATCCGTCGTCGATCGAATCTGACATTTACAAATGTAACAATAGACGTGTCTTGTGTGCGCAAAGTGTCCTCTTGAGGACACTTGAGGAGACTGTCCAAACACTGGTTAGAAGGGGCGTTTGCGAGAAAATTCAAAATCTGACGGTGGAAGTTTTTGCCAAAAAAATTGGAGAATCTTACCGAATCTCTAGAAAACATGTTTTAGGATATGTCCAGATGTATTGAAGTATCGACTTTTTTTTGTCGTCTTCACCCAAAACGTAGTTTCGTACAAGTAAAACCTTAGCCGTACAAAAAATCAATTCTTTAAAAGTACAGCAAACGTCAAGTCGATACTTTGAATGTGCTCATGTAGTGATCAGTGAAGGATCTAAGAAGATCACAGGAAAAGCCCATAACACAACTCTGCGCCTACCAAAGGCCTAGCATAAAACGCCTACTTTTGAACTATGATTAGACTACCTTTTGTCGGTCCAACGGACTTCGTAGTTGCACGATGTCATGTGAAAGTGACACCGGGACTGTTGTCGATCGTATGATCTTGTGAGGTTTCGCCACGTGGGCGTTTTATCGTTTCTGTCGTGTGCATATCTATTCGTTGTGTGTTAGTGATATTTTTATCTTTTGGAGGCGTAGTTTATTTTGGAGGTGTACAAGAGTGTAACAAAAAAGGCTTTTGTTCTTGTACGTTAACTTTAATATATTGAAGTTTTGGAGGAATATATCTTTTGTGGCGTATGTACACCGCGAATAGTAATTAGAGTAACGAAAAAATTAGAGTAAAAAAATAAAATTAGAGTAGTGAACGCTAGTTTATGTGATAGAGCTTTTTCAACTATGAAGTTTACTCTAATTTATTTAAGTACTTTAATTTGGCACACTAATATCCTCTACTGTAAATAAGGTATTTGTAAAGAATTTGGCAAAACGTACAGTTTATCGTCACTATGACGTTTGCACTACGTGGTTTGTTAAAACGCAGTTACATAATGACGGCCTGTATTAAATCATTATTTGTACTTTTTTACTTAATAAAGTACAATTTTGCACGGTCGGAGGTTGTCCGTACTCCACACTATTTAAAACGAACCTATATTAAAATTAAAAACGCTAATTAAACTATACCTTAAATAGAATAATGAAAAAAATAGAATCATTTACTCTATTTCATGTGATAGAGTCAAAATTTCGAGCGACCGAATTAGAGTAATTTACTCTAATTACGATTCGCGGTGTACAGTACTCCGTCACCATTCGTACGAACCTCACGTTCGGGTACCTTTCCTTAAATCCTTAGCTGACAACCGTTTGATACCTCGATGAAAGTTAAAACATCGTTCGCCGGCCGTTACTCTTAGGATTAATAGTCCCTCCACACTCTACTAAACTGGCCATCGTTATTAGCGTAGATATATAAAATCTGTCAGTCCCTATAGTTTTGACGTCATTATGACGTTAGTATTATTTGTCGCGCTGAATGTCAGTTAATGTTCACACTGACGTCGATGCTGTCGACCATAGTTCAAAAGTAGGTGAAAGTAGGCCCATACAATATGCTTATTGTATTCAAAACATACAATATGACCTTAAGACCCATATTGTATTCGGACCTATTCGGACCAATTAAAACATTCGGACCAAAAAATTTTATTTACACCGTCAGATTCGGACGATCGGACGGTCGCTGTTCAAAGTAGCGATCTAAGAAGATCACATGAAAAGCCATAACACAACTTACGATAAAGGCGCCGACCAAAGGCCTACCATAAAAACGCCTACTTTTGAACTAAGCTGTCGACGGACGAGAGTTATGCGAACGGCTTTTTTTCGATGTGACTGATTTTTCGTTTAGTGCGATTTCACGTGCGAGCGTGATTCTATTAAATCATTATTTGTACCTTTTTATTTAAAAAAGAACAGTATTGTACGGTCCGACGTCGTCCGTACTCCACAATATTTAAAACGAACCTATATTACAATTTATTACGCTAAAATAGAATAATGAAAAAATTAGAATCGTTTACTCTATTTGATGTCATAGAGTCGAAATTTCGAGCGACCGAATTAGAGTAATTTACTCTAATTACGATTCGCGGTGTAGTGTTTATTTTGCTTGCTTTGTTTATTTCAGACGCCGCAGATTTATTTCCGCCAAAAAAATATGTGAACGAGGCTTTTTCAGGTTCATTGATTTCCGCCAATCAAATATTTGAAGGACACTTGTCAGGTCCGATGAGGGCCTTTCTTTGAAGTTTAAAACTTGAAAGGAACGGTATGTCGCGCACCGTCCAAAAATCACGGAAGTTACAGCTCGGACAAAGTACATAAGTACAACAAGCACACAAAAAAAAAAAAAAAAATCTGAATAAATGTTTGAGTCCTGTCCATTCTAAATTTGCAGTCGTCCTCCTCCCTCTCCCTCTCCCTCTCCCTCTCCCTCTACCATTCCCTCTCGTTCTCTCTTAAGTTCCTACTTCCCATGGCATACATGCTCCTCTCCCACCATCATGCCTCTTCTCTCACTCTCCTCTCCCTTTTTTCTCCTTCGCTCACACGTCATCACCGCCTCTCCTTCCTTTCATCACGTCACCTGCACTCTGGCCACTGCGCGTTTAGAGGGAATCCGTACATCAGCTTAAGTTGGAGCCAGCTGGAAAATCCGAGTCATCACTTACCTCAGCAGGTGAAATTGGGAGGAGGAGAGGGGCAGAAAATTGACAAAAATGAGGAATTCAAAGAAGAAGGCGACTTCGGCGAAACGGAGAAACGGAAATACGATTTTTTTAAGATTGTTACCAAAGTCCATTTTTTTTCCTTAGCCTTGATAACCAGTGTTGGAGTTCTTTCACCCCTATTATTGGTCAATCCATCGCCGGTTTTACAATTTTTCATGGTTAATGTCGTTAGATTACTTGTCAGTCTATTTGTCAACGTCCAAATGGCAATTGCATCTGTTGTCATAATTTCCCCTATTCTATTTACTCTATCAACTCCTCTCTTCCTCATTCGATCAATATTGGCTATGGAAAGGGAAAGAAGAAACAAAATTCCCAGAGAAGGAGAAGTGATGAAAGCAAAGAAGTCCTTGACTTTGAGGACGAATGGAAAGATGATACGAAATATAGGGCATCATAATATTTTACTTCTTTATAGGTCCCTATTTGTAGCTTTGGTTTTTTTAGTATATCTGGCACCTTTTCTATTTTCAAAATTATTCCAACTGGGATGCGATGGCTATAAAATGAGAGCTCTTCATTCAATTCCTTACTTCTTTTCAGATTTTAAATCTATGTCAGAGTATTTTCTGGTATGTATGGGCTTCACTATTACTAAAGTGATTGAATTTTGTGTAAAGTAGCAGCTGAAACATAATAACAAATGGATGTAGTCGTCAATTCTTTCCACCAGAAATATTGTTGTTTCACGATTTTGGTTGTTGTAGCATGCTTACACCAATGAGCTTTTATTAATATCTTCTGTAAGGCTTTGTTGCCTCTCTTGTGAGGTAATTTTCATCTTCTTTTGAGTTATGCTTTAATCTCTCTTGTGAGGTTGCTTTTACCTTTCGTAAGAGGATTTTTCCCCTCTTTGGGGCTCTTTTATGTCGGCTATGTGTTATGCATTAATTTTCATGTGAGTAAGTTTATTGTTTTTAACCTCGGATGTAATGAACTTTTCCCTTTCCTGTGGGTCTTCTAAATGATTAAACTTTCATGGCAACAAAGGGCTCTCAGATACCCTTTTCTGAAGGAAGTGAGAATCAGGATGTATGTTTGATGGATATTGGCAAACCTTCATCTCCTTCCTCTTCTCTTTCCTCCTCTTCTTGCTCCTCCTCTCCTTCCGCTCCCTCCTCGCCCTCTTCTCCCTTATTTGACTCCCTCTCTCATCCGACTCCATCCTCTCTTTGCTATCGATCCTACTTGTCCGTCTTTTCTGGAAAAGATGGGTCTTATAGTGAGGGATGCAAATGCATTTGCAGTATTCGTTGGAAACGCCGCAACTAACAGGAATTTTTGTCTGTGCGAAAAGAGGGGCAGAAAATTTGTCTAAACCTACACTGTTCGTTGCTAGAAAAGTAAAGAAGAAGAAAAAAGAAAACATAGAAAAAGAAAAAAGTATAAGTAAAAAATAAGTAAATGAAAAAATGTGGAAATTAGAATCACTAATACTGATCTACAATTGGGGGAGAAACTTAGTGAACCTCAGGCTGATTTGCCATCTACTGATTCTGTGACAAACTTTTGCGTAAGCTTTTTCAAAAATAGCTTGGTCAATTTCAAAAATATGTAAATATATACTGCCAGGTTTTCCCATGTCATATATGCTTATACAAAATTCTGAACTCTGGTTTGATGCATATCTCATTTTCCTCCCGTAAATGTTGAAACAAGGAAAGACTTTGGATAAGTATCTTTGGACCTATGTTATGGAAGCAAATGGGAAGTGGACAATGTTTTTGCTTCTTTTTGTCTTTTCTGTTATTTGGAATTCTCATGCTTTGGAAATGTGTTGAATTGGTCAAATGAGTTGTTGCAAACTATTTTCCGGTCGTTGTCCCCTAGTAAGTTCTATTTGTTTAGTTCCTACTGTGTTTTTATATTATTAACAATCGATATCGCCTCAATGGTAAGATAGGTTTAGTGGAAGGAGGAGACGGAGGGAAGAAAGGAAGAGGAAAGCCGGAGGAGTCACAATATTGTGTTGCAAAGTTTATCTACTCTTTTCTGATCTGATATTTTATGAATACATTATGTGTTGACTAGGATGTACAAGTTGGTGCATGACATTTAATGCACTTGTAGTGGAGGAAGTTGTGGAAATAAAAATGAAATGGCAAGAATCCTAAAACAGAGAATGAATTGGTTTCAACATCAATCAAATTCATTGATTTTGATATTCAGAGGTTAGAAATATACAAGATAGGTAATTGGTACCTTGATCAAACTAGTGTGGCAACATATGCACTTCAATTGCGGTTTGTCTTGATACGACCACATTTTTTGTGGAGAACTGTCCATTTTAGACTGCAAGAGTGTGTATCGCGCGACAAGTTGTTTTGATAGTGAGTCGCTCATTGCTGTGCCATTTTAATATTAGGCGTTTGCATATACATCGGTCGGGTGGCTCAGTTGGTAGAGTTAGTATACAGCTAACACAAGGTCTCTGATTTGATCACGGCTTGGCCACTTTTCCCAAGTTGAAACTTTGGCACCAACGCGATATGTTGAATATCGTCGATTCACTAATTAACACTGATGAATCAAATAATACAACAAAAAAACTTGAATAATCTTACAGATGATAAAGCATTAACATAAGCCGAAGCATAAACATATGTACGACACAGAGAGAGAGCACTCCACCAAAATACAATATATTTCACGGGGATTTTTTCTCCCCATTAAAATGCTCTTCAATTATAAGTCCTTCTCTTTTCACACTTTGTATCGCCAAGACTTCAACAAAATACTCAAGGTCCAGATAAATATCACAAAAGTACAATGCAAACAAACAATGCGCACCAATCAAACGCCTCCAACAAACTACCGATCTTACAAGGAATAGTGTGTACAATGAAACCAAGTACAACAGCATGTACAAACAAAATAGCATAAGTACACTACAAACGTTAACCAGAACTTCAAACTCCACAGCGAACCAACACAATGAAGAAAACAAAAATACAGTAGCACAAAAAACATGAATGTGCCTCCGCACACGCATAATCGTGCCGAGCATAACTTGTCCTCAAAAAGTTAAGAAGCCACTTGAACTCCCAAACAAAATCGAACAATATCGATCGTATGAAAAGTATGCCACGATGCAAAACACAACTTTCCACACAAAAATGAAAGCGAATCGTGCTCCGCAAACCAAAACACCATCAAAACCCGTGGACGCTCGATTCTCCAAAATCTAACATAACAACTGAATGAACTAATAAGTACCTAAATACAAAAAACCCATCAAACGCGCTGTGCGAAACGCGTGTTGCCAAAGTACAATAAATTGTTACGAAAGAGTATTGTACCACAAAAATCATTGTATGTCAATACAAAGAAATAAAACTTTAATGGACAAAGTGGGATGGAAAAAAACATCAAGGTACAAAGGGGATAAAAAAATAAAAGAAAACACTTAAAGACTACATAAGCCAAAAGAGACGAAGGCAAAGAAAAAAAATGAAGAAGTTAAATTTAAGTAAAATAAAATTACCATAAACAAACAAACCTACTAATGATAAATACACACAAAAGCAAAACCCCCAATACATGACGCGCACAACCCTAACAAACTAGAGTTTACAACCTTGAAGATCGTGGATATGGAACGGATCCCTTGGAAGTAGATTTGGGAGGCCTCGCCAATCATCAGCCACCGTGCTTCGTCGTAGAAGGGTCGCGACTTACGTTTTAGGGCAGCTGATACACATTGACGGTAAAAATCAACGAGAAGTCTCAGGGGAAGATTCCTCTGGACTCAAATGTTTTCTTAGCAAAGTTACGGAGAAAAACATTAAAAGAATTGTCCAAAGAGCCGAAAGGTTTAGCGGCAAATGGGACAATCTGATCCGTCGCGTCTCGGTGAGCGTAATCTCTTTCCTTAAAAGTTGTTGCGTCCCAACACGTAGCTCATATGCAATGTCGCACAAGCAAAAACGTGGGCTCGATTTCGATCGATGAGGACCACATACCCAAGGTCATTTAGTCTCGTGGTGGAAAACCAAGTCTACCCAACAACTTCAAATAGCAATAGATTGGGAGCGAGGGGGAAGTACATGAGAAAATTCTCGTTTCACAATGTAGCGTGCTTCGACACCAATGGCAACAATTGCATTGCGAACCAAATCATTCGCAACAGTATGTTCTCCCCCTCGTGAGCAAGGAAGCCCGTTCGAGTCAATAGGCCAGTTGGAGTCACAGCGGTAGCGCACAAGAAGCGGAGGGTGAGGCAAACCCAAACAAAAGGGTACATCAAATGTGAATATGTCAGGCGTTAAATGAAGTGTGGAAAAAAATGGGGTGCCTTGATACCAAACAACGGTTTTCTTGCCTTCTTCTTTCGAAAATTTCTCAGTCTAGATTTAGAAAGCGTATACATTTCCTGATTTTGTGTTGCCTTGTCCTTTGTTTTTCCAAGGATCATTGTTATCCCATATTTCTCGAAAGTTTCGTGTCACAAAGTCCTTTTTCAAAGCAAGATAATCTCGGACCAAATGGTTCTTGCTATAACAGCAAAAATTGGCCCATGGAGACTTAATTGGCCCATGAAGAGTTGTCTATCGCGCTGTAATATAGTGATTCCTATTTTGAAACTGTGTGTTGAACACGTGTCTTGACTTTCTTCCTTTCGTAGCTTGGTTGTTAGACTCTTCATCCAGCACTAATTGGATTGCAATAGTAAGGTTCCATACAGACTGATCTAATTCTTCGAATGTTTTGGAGGCGCCTTTATACTCTCAAGGAAATCTTATCATAAGCAACATATCCTGTTGCGCATCTAGAATATTACCTCCGGAACGTTCTTTCTTTAAAAACAACTTCCCTAGACCAAAACATTACTCAAAAACACGACCACCTTTGTACTTATATTCAAAATATTTGTAGTTGTTATCATCTGACGCTGGATATTAGTTTGCAACTAAATGTTCTCCAACGACTTCCACATTTCTAATGTCTTTTAAGTGGAATATGTGCCGTTAGAATGCCTGCATGAAGGCACTCACATATTGAGTGTTATTCTTCTTCTAGGTTGAGTCCATTTCAGCAAGTGTACCATCCACTACATTCATGAGCTCCCTTTCAGTGAAGTAAAGTTCCATTATACCTACCCAATATAGGTAGTTTTCTCCATCAAACTTATGTATTATGGGATGTTGGTCCATAACTTGATGTTCTCACGGAACACTACCAGATGTTGTAGAATCTCCCATTTTTAACTCATCAAAGGAACACCAAGAGTACCACACAAATAGTCAACTTTGACTCTCTAACCCTTTGTCACTTACATCCATTTCTGATTGCAACCAAAGCTCACTTAGAGCATATACTTAACTCAACACTCGGTCAAAATTTTATGCACAAACTCTAAGCAAACACTTCACAACATGAACATAAAGATAGCCGTAAAGTCACATTCCTTACTTGTAAATTTGAACAAGTTATCGAAGAATTGGCCAAGTCCTAATTTATACATATTCCTTACTTGTAAATTTGTACAAGTTATCTAAGAATTGGCCAAGTCCTAATTTATACAAATAGAATAGTATCTTTCTGTTCGGTTTACTTATCCGCTACATTTAATCCTAGATACTCTACCGCGCTATGGACAACCCTAGTTTGTCCCCAAATGTTTTAACCTAAACTATACACACTAACTACTAATTCAATGCAGATACGAGAAACGTACCCTGGTGGAAACAATCCACCAACCTTCTGAATGTTTCAGGGCGTGTTCCCATGTGTTCAAGTAAGGGTTTTTTTCCGTCGTTTTTACAGAAAACGGGACTTCCAACGAGAAAATATTACGCCGTACGAAAAATGGGCAAAAACACAAGTACATTTTGCTTTATCTTGGAACTTGGAAGGTAAAACAATTTGGCGTTATTATCATCGCGGCCCACTTCCAGCTCATCTTCACACTTGCGCTGGAATCAAATTGCGACCTGATTTTTATCAAAATACTACCCTATTGACGAATAGAAAACCGGGATTGCACAAGTCAAACGTTTTCAAAAAATTTGAACGACGGAGAGTACACTCTATTCTTTCCCCTGCTCGTCACGTGCATGTACGTACGAAAATGACGAGCATGTACGGAAAAAAATCGTTGGGGTCTTGGACCTCCACTTTCATTCATGGATTCTTTGCAAAATTTTACGTCGTCCTCGTCTCTCCCCCTCTTTCTCACTCGACCACTCCCCTTTCTCTCTTATTTACACAAGATGCAGCAATAATGGTATCAAATGAAAGATATATTTTTTTCTTTTTTTTGAAATTTTTTGGTCTAAGTTTGATGGCATATCGAATGATAAAAGATAAGAAAACGAAATCATGAAGCCATGGCGAAAAACCTACGTACTGATGATGTCACATGGTAGCATGACTTCGCTATGTCACAAAACCCTAAACATCTACAACGTCACAAAAACCGCGACGTCTATAACCGTCGCCGTTTTTACGAAGTTTCGTAGTTTTGTAGTCGTCTACATTTCGTTTCCTAGACTATCGCACATTTTGTAGACGTCTACAACTGTCACATATTTGAAGTAACGTAAGCGCAAGTAATGATTGACATAGGCACACTTTGGAAAGTACACCGTAAAATCTGCGCTAAAATCCAAAGTAACGTTTCAAAGTTTCGGTTACATGGGAACACGCCCTCAGTGATCAATGTACGCTTCTTACTTAGCAAGTGGTCCCGTTTATAGTCAATAAAAAAATCGTCTGCCGACGTTTGTACAGATCGTTCCAAATATTCCGCGTAGCTTGTAGGTGGTAGAATGAAGATCTGACGTGTGTGATTTCACCGTGACGTGTGTGATTTGACGTGTGTGATTTCACCGTGACGTGTGTGATTTCACCTTGACTGGACCTTTACAAATTTCTTCAATCTCGGACTGACGCGTGTATTTCTATCAAAGTTGAGCAAATGTTACTGTCATCACAATAAATATAATTTATACTGTTGTCCATAGCCATTTTTAGCCATGAATTTCCCTTTGGAAGCACCACAGACTACCCCAAAACAGCCTACTTTGATTCCACTCAGAATTCTACAGATTTACCACACCAAGCTGAAACTACACTAACAGATAGTTCCTAGGACACTAAGTATTCCCACAAATTTTCATATAAATATACGAACCAAAATTCCCACATCACCCAGTCAAAGTTGCAGAAAAACAGCCTGCCAGAACTTTGATGAATCTGAACTTCACAATGAAGCCCCAAGAAAATCAGAGACACACTAGGTCTGCAAATTTTCCACAATATTTCCAATACAAGGAGGAACACACATGCAAAATTTCAGATAATTCTGCCAATACTTATGAGAGCAATCCTCAGTTGAAAATTACCAAAAAGGAGCAAAAACAGTTTTTGTCCAAAAAGTTCCTAAGTCTAGAAATGACTAAGTCCTACAAATATACACTACAACTTACTACTAACTGTACGGAGGCATACCAGCCGTACGTAATCAATCAACTACCTCTATTAATGTGAGTGTACCTGAGATCTACACTAATAATTAATACACAGGACAAAACATTGTTAAATATTTACACGTCTTACGAATTCCGTCAAACGAATCAGAACCGTCCAAAATAAATATCATGTGATGGACGCGATTTCGCGTCCCTCACCAAACTGACGGCGCTGCCGTCCGTAGCTCCGGTGGCGTCCAATTCATCACATGTTGACTGCCACATTATGTTTCGTACGGCCGACGTACAATTTAAATCATTTGGAATATTAATCATCGGATCGCTTCGCGCTCCGCTGTCCATTTCTCCAACACATTCAACACTTTCGTCTATGTTTCTTCGCGTCACTTGAAGTCCAATTCCGTACGTTCAATACTCTTAGTACTTAGTACGCAAGCTGCTATGACTGCGATGTGACCAGCGCAGCATGGCAGCACAATATCTTTTCCATACATGTTGCTATATCTGCCGTGTGACCAGCGCAGCATGGCAGTATAGCAATGTGATATAGTGAGGACTAAAGGTTTCCAAAAACCAGCAATCCCTCAAACCTTTAGACTCTCTCAGCCACTAAGTCCACATTCCTCCCTTCTCCCCTTTTGTTCAAGCGGTACTAGCACTTCCGCTAACGTTACCACTGCTTCAACTAATTTCGTACATCCCAAGCAATTAGTACCATTACTCCCCCAATTCGCAGATCAATTCGAACCTCCACAGTAAATCAAGATAGCATTATAATCTTATACTGTACCCACGAAACATTTTGTACGCACGAAACGACACGCCCTCACGAAATTGACTTTTCAAAACAACACTCCCCGGAAAATTTAGCTTCGTGCATCCGGAATGAAATATGCCGCGTGTTAAAAATAACTGTACCTTTCCGTACCTGTAAATTTCCTCCCTTTTTCCCTTTCGTTCAAACGTCACCAATTCTGTACGTTCAATACTCTTAGTATCTAGTACGCAAGCTGCTATGACTGCGATGTGACCAGCGCAGCATGGCATCGCAATATCTTTTCCATACATGCTGCTATGTCGATGTGACCAGCGTAGCATGGCAGCATGGCAATGTGATATAGAGAGGACTAAAGGTTTCCAAAAACCAACATATACTACATGAAACACTTAGAAAGTAATATAAGCCCGAAATCTCTCCCTCTCACGGAGGCTTTATTGAGTGACCAAAGTTTACAAAACAATAAGTAGAAGGTAGCGTGATTAAGAAAATATGGAATTCAACAAATGCCAATTGCTCGGATATGGTGGAACTTGGTTTGGGGCATAAGGCCGCTGAAGTGCAAGTGAGGAGAGAAGAGCCTCAGAAATAGGAAATAGGTTTAGGAACGACGTGGTCCAAAATTGGGACATCGTCCACAATAAAACGAGGTGTGATGGTAGGTGCCACCGAAGTCTAACTACCCCATTTAGTTTTCGGAGCAACTCTATCCACAACAAAAGCCTAAGTAGGCATTAGAAATTGGGAGGCTAGTTTGTTGGCGAGCATATGAGCCCCGTCTGGCCGATCAAAAATCCCATGCCCAACCACGTGGTGGAGCACACTAAAACGTTTATCGTCGAAGTTGTTAAGAGAAGACAATAATGGAGTTGTTGGTGGTATTGTTCGGGCGATATAGACAATACCCTCAACAAAACAACGAGTGAGGATTACAAATGCTACTTGGGAGTTGTATAGCTTTTGAAGGTCATCACAGTGCGAGAGGTGCGAGATGTCCTACAATGTAGCATCACTAACAACGTAGTTCACAAAGGATGTGGCGCCGATTGGGAAACCTAAAGCTTCAATCAAAAACCCATAGGGATGGGGGAATGTAAACCTTGTGGTCACCAAGCCCCACAATAGATGGGTTAACTGATAAACTGATCTTACAGGGTTGCGCCGCAAAATGGGTAAAATGAGAAGATCCACAATATGCGTATCATCCGCAATCGAATGGAATGAACTACTAAGGAAAGTCGTAGAAAAGTCTCGAAAAGGTTGAAGGTGGGCCAATGGAAAAAGAGGTGCCCTAAAGGATCACCCTTGCGAGTTCCAATCGCAAACTCTAAGGTGGAGCAACACCAAAGAGATCGCCAAGAGGAAAGATAAGGGAGTTGGGACGAAAATAAAATGCACCAACAAAAGGGTTAATTTGATTGATGGACAATGGAGCACGTCTCAATTCGCGAAAGATAGCATTACAATTGACAGTGTTGAAAGCATTAGCAACATCCACCTAAAGGACCACCCAATTTGGATGGAGATCCAAAAGAGCCCAAAAACCATGAACGCATCCTCGCCATCTCTTTTGGTAGCAATACCAAACTTATGTGGTGACAAATGGTCATGGAATGCCCCTTAAAGTTGAATGCCCGTAGAGCGAGCGACTAAGCCGTATAAAACTTCGCCAATACTAGGGGTACGACACCCTATATAAAAAAAACTTGCAGGATAAATTAAAAAGCACGATGGTAAACCATCTGAGTCTGGGGGTACAAAAGGGGTGGCATGACCAACACTGAAAAACAACAATAAAAAACAAAAAGAGCGACAAGAACACACCCTAAAAAAGGAAGCAACAACAAGGAAAATAAAAGCACCCTAACTCAAAATGAAAAGCACGGCAACTCACAAAAACAAAAATACAAACCCCAACCCCAACCCTAACTCAATTAAATATCTACGAAAAACAACCCCGTAAGTCCCCCTAGCCCGGGGGAGCACGTTGAGGGAGTTCCGGAGCACGGCGACGATCCATAACCGCAAAAGTCGATCGGAGGAGAATAGAAGCCTGCACTCGTTGTTGAGCCACAGATAAGCGTTGACGATAAAAAGAAGTAAGGACCGAAAGAGGAGGGCTCCCAGGTCCTCGACGCTCGAAAGCACGTCGAGCACAAGTACGGAGAAACTCGTCCAGTGCAACACCCAAACAACCAAAGATCTCGACCGCCATCGGGATAAAGTCATCCATAGGGTCCCGGTGGGCATAATCATGCTCCTTCGCCTTAGCAACATCACGAGCTGCCACCCCAAGATGTCGAGCCGCATGACCAACAACTGTAGCTGAAGTAGGGTTCGCCAGAACAATATCACCGAAAATGCGACGGGCACCATCAAGCAAAACAACATCGATCCGACGCGAGGAAATAATATGAGAAACCTCTCGACGCACAGAAAAGCCCCCTTCTGAAGCAATAGTGGCAACGGTGTCTCGAATAGTGTCGTGCGCCTAGATCAAATCTCCCCCATGGACTAGTATTCAATGGTGGAGACAAATGGGGCTCAGAGAGTGAATGGGCACTGTGAGTTGGGATAGGAGATGATTTGTGTTGATATTTGAGTATTTCCTAGGTCTTTATAGAAAAAGAGCAAAGGCAGTCTGTCCCTAACTCCCTTCTCCAAGCCCCCACACTTGTTGTAGTCACTGAAGGCTTGATAGGGAGCTAGAGCCATGGCTGCCTAAAGCTCATTAGAGAAGACATGGGGTGGATTAGATATATTTACTAAAAGTTAGTTGCCGGACCCAGGATCTGATCCTGGTACCTGCCGTCCGCCAATTTCACATAGATGTTAGCTCTGACCGTTAGGCTAGGACACATATTACGATATATTAGATTTGGTAAATATATAAATCGTTACATGTAGATTAATTCGTTTAACGGCGAATAGATACTTAGTGCATAGATACAGTTTGAATTAGTGCGTAGTACGGTACGCGGACAGAACGGATATCGCGCATTTGTTTCGATAGCTAAACAAATACCGCGCGTCGAATTTCAACGGCTAGGATTATAGCCGGTTTTGATCGGACGGCCGCTATAGGCGCCGCGATCACGGAAAAGGTACTTTTGGCGTTTTACGGTATTTGACACGTCGGATGACACGTGGCATGATAACATTGGATTACGGGGATTCCAGAGATTACAGGAACTAATCCTCATTTGACACGTGTCGACATTTTGGTCATGTCGTACAATGGCCGTACAGAAAGTACACCGGCACCTGTACTTTTCTGTACGACACAGTAATTTGATTGGTGCCGTACTTCAGTAGATAGAGTTTTAGAGAGGGAATAGGACTTAGAAAATTTTGGGTAGATTGTTGCCTCTTCCAGAGAGCGCCTTGTATAAATGGCAAACTTTGGTCAGCCATAACTATCAATTTACTTGACAATTTTCAGTGATTCTTTTTGCTGCGGACTCAAGGGAGTCCATGCTACACAGGGGTGTAGTCGGTCAGAGTTTTTGTCTGCCAGGGTGGCTGCATTTATAAGGGAAAGTCAAAGTGGGTGAATGTGTCCAAATCTCATATTCTAACTTTGCATTCTATGGTGGAACTGAGCACACAGAAAGTGTTATTTCACAGGGGTGAATCTATATTGGGATTGTGACTGTCAAGGGGTCAGTCATTTGGGTTTATATTAACTTGGAGTCCGCACTATCTAGATTAGCTTCTTTTGGATCTGCATACTCTGAGGGCCAATGGAGGTCTCAGAATTTCAGGTTATGGGCCCACCATCTAGGGTGCCTATGTTTGATGGAACAGGCTTGACGTATTGGGCGTTTACAATGGAGGGATTGCTTTTCGAGAAGCACTTATGGGGAATTGTTGCGGGACAAGTGAGATGTCCGCCACCTGGCTTTGGAGGAGCTTACTACGGAGAATCATCTGATACTGCCCAAAATATCATCCGGAGTTCAGATGCAACGGAAGGTGAAGGGAAAAACCTTTCTGTGGATGGGGAAATAGCGGAGAAGGAAAAGGGGACACCTATGGTGAGGGGAGCTAGGCTCTCAGCTATGGTACCACATGCAGGGATTAAAACTGAAGAAAATGACAGGAAAATATGGGAATACAAAAACACTATAGCAAAACATCTCATGCTTAGATATGTGTCTAAGTCGATAGCTATCACTTTTTTAAGTCTAACCAAGTCTTCAGAGATATGGGAAGCACTAACTCAGATTTATAAGAGTGAGACTATTCAGAGGCAGCAATTAGTAAAACAGGAAATAGATGCCTACGTTTATAAAGGCGGTAGCATGATAGAGTTTTGCAATGATATTGCTGCGTTATATGTTGAGCTTACTAGTGCGGGATATGTAGAATCTGAGGAGAGTAAGATTAATACACTAATTATGAAACTCCCAGATGAGTACGAAAACATAATTTGTCGTATGCAGGCAATGGATGGCTCCTCGTGGACTTGGAGCTTTACCATGGGGATAATTCTTGTGAGGGAAAGCACTTTGGAGCTTTGTAGGGGAAGGGACAGGGTCAATGCATTTTCAGCTGGTGGTGATTGGCGGAAGCGTGATGAGAGGAACGGCGGTGACGAGCGGAAGCGTGATGAGAGGAACGGTGGTGACGAGCGGAAGCGTGATGAGAGGAACGGTGGTGACGAGCGGAAGCGTGATGAGAGAAAGAAAGACGAAGGTAAACCTTATCGGAACTTTGGTGGAAAGAGAGGGAGAAGAAAAGAAAGGGGAGCTTTGAAAAAGGGGGTTTGCTTCTTTTGTAGGGAACCGGGTCATTATATGGAGGAATGCCCTTGTTTGGAAAAACTTAGAAGTTGGAATGTGGATGAGGAGGAAGAAGGGGAAGAGGAGAAAGAGGATGAAGATATTTTAGAGCTTCTCCGGATTAGTAGTATGGGGAAGAGAGAAAAGCACACAGTAATTGCACGAAGGCAACAGTGTGCTTTTGGAAGTATAAGGGAAGTAAAGAGAGAGGAGGTACTTGAGGATGTTGAGGAGTGTAGAGTGTATGACTTAGAAATGAGAAAGTCAGTTCTAGGATCGATAAGTGAAAACGGGAAAGATAAAACTAATCAGGATAATTTTATAGATAATAGGGAAACAGAAAACTGGTCGGAAAGGGAGACTTCAACGGATTCCGAGGAAAGGGGAGAAGTGAAACTCGAAGAGGTTTTAAAGGATAGGGGAGAAGAGAAATATTTGATTAAAGGTTTAGGGGAGAAGAAATATTTATTGGGAATTAAATTAGAAAGTAATAGTGGAAAGAATTCCATGGGAGAGAGTGAGGGAAGTTCAGAAAATGGGGTAATTATCATGGATAAAAATATGAGTACGAAAGGTGTAGATCTTATGACGAACTTAGTGGGGACTAGTGTTTTTTGGGAATATTTGGGGGTGGATGAATTTGACATCACTACTTGGTGTGATGTCACTTGTGAAGATGTGCCTGTAAAAGGGTTATCATCCAGATATGTGTTGCAGGTTGGGGATGGGGCTGACTGTTGGAAATGCAAAGGGGAAAGTAGATTCTGGTTGGATGAAAACGTAAGGAGGTGGATAAAATCTTTGATCGGATTTATGATAAGTGAGGTGCTAAATCAAATGTGTGATGCAATTATTATTTCACTTCATCTAATGCATTGTTTTAAATACGACAGTATTTTTCTTAAGTTTTATAAAAGGAAAAGAAAAAGGAAAAGAAAAAAAAGGGAAATAGGGGAAGGAGTGTTTGTTTATTTGTTTGTAAGAGTTGAAAAAAGTAGACTAGAAAATAAGGGGAGTGTTGATATTTGAGTATTTTCTAGGTCTTTATAGAAAAAGAGCAAAGGCAGTCTGTCCCTAACTCCCTTCTCCAAGCCCCCACACTTGTTGAAGTCACTGGAGGCTTGATAGGGAGCTAGAGCCATGGCTGCCTAAAGCTCATTAGAGAAGACATGGGGTGGATTAGATATATTTACTAAAAGTTAGTTGCCGGACCCAGGATCTGATCCTGGTACTGCCGTCCGCCAATTTCACATAGACGTTAGCTCTGACCGTTAGGCTAGAACACATATTACGATATATTAGATTTGGTAAATATATAAATCGTTACATGTAGATTAATTCGTTTAACGGCGAATAGATACTTAGTGCATAGATACAGTTTGAATTAGTGCGTAGTACGGTACGCGGACAGAACGGATATCGCGCATTTGTTTCGATAGCGAAACAAATACCGCGCGTCGAATTTCAGCGGCTAGGATTATAGCCGGTTTTGATCGGACGGCCGCTATAGGCGCCGCGATCACGGAAAAGGTACTTTTGGCGTTTTACGGTATTTGACACGTCAGATGACACGTGGCATGATAACATTGGATTACGGGGATTCCAGAGATTACATGAGCTAATCCTCATTTGACACGTGTCGACATTTTGGTCATGTCGTACAATGGCCGTACAGAAAGTACACCGGCACCTGTACTTTTCTGTACGACACAGTAATTTGATTGGTGCCGTACTTCAGTAGATAGAGTTTTAGAGAGGGAATAGGACTTAGAAGATTTTGGGTAGATTGCTGCCTCTCCCAGAGAGCACCTTGTATAAATGGCAAACTTTGGCCAGCCATAACTATCAATTTACTTGACCATTTTCAGTGATTCTTTTTGCTGCGGACTCAAGGGAGTCCAGGCTACACAGGGGTGTAGTCGGTCAGAGTTTTTGTCTGCCAGGGTGGCTGCATTTATAAGGGAAAGTCAAAGTGGGTGAATGTGTCCAAATCTCATATTCTAACTTTGCATTCTGTGGTGGAACTGAGCACACAGAAAGTGTTATTTCACAGGGGTGAATCTATATTGGGATTGTGACTGTCAAGGGGTCAGTCATTTGGGTTTATATTAACTTGGAGTCGGCACTATCTAGATTAGCTTCTTTTGGATCTGCATACTCTGAGGGCCAATGGAGGTCTCAGAATTTCAATTTGCTCTTGGGGTGGTGCGAAGGATGCTAGGGTGGAAGAGAGTGAGCAACCGGAGGAGACTTGGCGCGAAAAGAGGGTGGTTGGAAATGAGGGATTCGATGCGAATTTTAAGAATGCTCCCCAAAATGTGGGGAACGATTAGGGACCGCAAGGATTGGGAAGTCCTTCTGCTCACAGGTATTCGTACAAAGTAAGTATTTGTACAAAGTATACAGCACGAGAAACAACAGACACGGGGTATGTGCACATGTGTTAAATTTCGTGTTTTTTCTATCATTTTCCTCTAAAATTGAGTCCCCAATGAGAAAATGTTTTCGTACGAAAAAATTTATTTGACCACAGTGTAATGTAGGTCATCTTCATATTTTGAAAGTACTCTATTTTTGTCATATTTTGTACTCATTTTGGTGCTTTCCTCTTTTCAACCTACGAGCACGCAAATCCAACTCATCAAAACTTTATCGAAAATCACCTCGTCAGGTGATTTTGGTTAAAGTATCACTTGAACAACGAATGAAAAAAGTTCCAAGCACGCGCCACACGAGTGGGAACTTTATTGCACAAGGGAGATTACTTGCTATTTTTTTCCTTACTCATTTCACTCATGCATAGAAAAAAAATTGCAAGGGTCTCGGACCTCTACTATCTTTCATTGGTCATTTGCAAAAGTTAACGCCGTCATCACCTTCTCCTCTCCCTCAACACACTATTAATTCTATCTCACACTTTTTGGAATGAACATGACAATGCTGGAATGAGATGAAAGGGCTTTGAAAAATAATTCTTGTGAATACTTTTGGGCATGTTTTGATGGTAAGTCAAGTGAGAAAAGTAGCAAAAAACGAAATCGGGAAGCCTTGGCGGAGAGTTATTGACTTAGTGACATCGACGTTGTCACAAATGAACATGACGTCACAATGTCACAAAACCCTAAACATCTACAATGTCACAAAAAACTTAACATCTACAACCGTCACTGTTTTTGTAAACGTCTCCAATCATCATAAGTTTCATAGTCCTCTTCCGTCATCACAAGTTGTACCCACGTCTACAATATTCACATTTCAAAGTTACAATTTCAATTTCTAGATTGGACGCTCTGAAAAGTAGTAAGTAGAATTTTCACTAAAATCCAAAGTACCACTTCAAAGTAACAGTTACATACGCACATACACGTAGAAGTACAACATGCAGAATACTCGACCATTATAGGTACAATTTCACGGAAACTAAAAACCGATGTAGGTACAATCCTACAGAAAGAAAATAAAAAGTTAGACCAAGCAATGAGGTACAATTGCAAGTGGCAATATGATCCTGTAGGACCAAAAATCAAGCACTCACAACTGTCATAAAACTGAAAATCACGTCCAAAATTTTCACATCCATCATAACCGATCATCTTGAAACAAATTCAGGATGAAAATGCTGAAAAAAAAAATTAGAGAACTTATTTACCTACAAAAAAAGACCCTCAAAAATGCCTTACTGCTTTTTGTATTCTTCACAAAATGGGTGTAACCTGACCAACTTCAATTAATAAATACAATATCACTTTCTCCTCCCACAAGACAACTCTTTACGATTCATAGAACTAAGACTGGATATCCAGAAGAACAACTTTAAGAGACCTAATTTCCAAGAGGACTAACTAATTTTGGTTTCCTTGGTAAAAGGTGAGCTTGCAATATGCAACTCCCGATTTCTAAATGACACGAGACAAAAAGACCCCTTATTAAAAGACTAGGATGAAAAACGATTTCCTTTCGCAGACAAATTTTCTCTCACTGGGAGCCTCCAAAGAACATTTAATATAAGAGTTCAACCGACATCTTTATGTTTACAAGAAGATGTGCCTCCAGTGAGTTGAACCGGCTTCTGTAAACCGTCACTGTCGACAGATTCTATTTTACGGAGGTTCTTTCATACTGCTTCCCCACAGGTCCATTCTCGCTGCCCTGTCTCTGCTGTCTTCCGCGACTCTTCGCGACTCATTTACTATTTCCACATCGCGGTTTTTTTGAAGCTGGGAAAGTTCAAAAACAGCTTCTGCTCTCTCTCTCACCCTCCTTTGCCTTCGCCTTTCTACCTGCGACACGCCCCTCAGCGGGCTTATGTCATAATCCGTATTCATAATGGATATTTCCAAATTGACAGTCACAACCGGCACCCGCATTCAATACTATAGATCGATATTTCCCGATCAATACCCAAAACCATAAAATCCAGATTGTTGGAAAGGGGGTGCTCGTGAACAAAAACATGTGATAGACAGACATGTTATAAGTTGAAAGGTAAGACAAGAAGAGACTAAGGTCAAATCAAAATAACAAGAGAAACAGTAAAAACAGTGAGGAACAAACATCCACAAGAATAAACAAATACAGAAAGACAGAACGAAAGAAAGAGAGGATGAGGGAAAAAGGAAAACATAAAAAGGAAAAAACACAATCAGAGGTTCCCGCAATCGTGAACTCTCGAACGGAAATATTTCAAGACATATTTTTAGACCATAGTTTAAGCTTCACCTGTTTATCTTGCTCTTCCCAACCGTCACTCAAGGCTCCCAAAGCAGCTGCGGCCTCAGCCTCTCCTCCTGGAACTGCCTCTCCTCCTCTCCCTACCACTCCCTCCTTCACCCCCCTTTCCTCATCGTCTGTAAGCCCTTTCCATTCTCCTCCCGACAGATCCGAATCATAATCCTGCATCGAGTCCACATCAAGGCTCTCAGCAAAAAGAAGACGTCGAGGAGTCTCTATCTCTCTTTCCCTCCAGACCTCTTCCTCCTCGTTCCCTCTTCCGTACCCAGACCTCATTCTTCCCCCAAATTCGTTCTCATCACCCTCCGCCTCTCCAGCTTCTCTGGCACTCCGAAGTCCTTCCTGTGTCTGGCCCTCTTTCAACTCTTTCCCTAACATGCTTTCTTTCCGTCTCTTTTCTGCTTCTTCTCTCTCTCGTTCCCAAGCCTCTGCACGCGCTTTTGACCTCTCTCGTTCCTTTTCCCTCGCACGTTCCTCCCTCGCACGTTCCTCCCTCTCACGATCACGATCTGCATCTCGATCTCTGTCTCTCTCCTTTTCCTCGGAGCTTGAGTGTAGTCCATTTTGCATTTCATCCATTTCCTTTACTAGCTGAAAACGGACTGCTCCAACTTTCCGAGCATTCCCTGCCAAAATCTGCAGACAGGGAAAAATCCAAATTTTAAACAGCAAGAAAAGGAAACAAAAAAGGGCTCAAAAGATGATCTCTTCAATGCCCACTTATTTTGTTTCTGGTTTAATTTTACACACATTCAAAAACCATACGCTCTTCTTCCCTCACTTCCATAACCAGCAAATACTCTTAACCCATTTGCAAACGTCATTTTTTCATCGACCTAAAAAGTTCCTTTTCTCGTAACTAGAGTTTTAAAGCCTTGATGTCTCACTGTAAGGTTGAAACGAAGGAGATTTTGACGAGGATGTTGATCCTGGTGTTCATCAGTATCACGAAAATCTTCTTCATCATCATCTGCCCTTTTCAATCGAACTTCCTTGGAGTCTCCGGTTCGTGGAATGTAGCCAAAAGACTCACAGACAAATCCTGATACTGTCTCGTAATGATAAGGGCCCTGCCAAAATAAAAAAAAGAAAACAAAAATGGCTTCTGATTATCCTTCCAACAGAAAACAAACACAGTTCTCAAGTATCTCTCTCTACAGAAAGAAAAACAGCTTGAAGTATCCTCCTTTCAGTTCTCAGATATTTTCAACATTTGCTTTAAAAAACTGGCAAATCCTGCTGGTGAATAAAGCCTGTCAAAAACTATGACTTCGGCAACACCATAGGCTCCTCCATTGGGTTATACATCAACTTTCTTCATTTTTGTTGCAGTGAAGGCCACCTCGAGAACAGAAACCTCCCTTCACGAGGAACTTGAAAAAAAGATTCTAAAGCATCGAATCAATACCAACAATTGTTGTGATTCTTACGGTCATAAAGGACAGTGAAGGAAAAAAATTGCAATCGACACATAAAAACTTCAAAAAGAATCCTTCACAAGTAGGTTTCAGAGGGAAGGTTGCTGAAGTGAAAAAGTGTCATAAATAGAGATACATTCAATGAAAGTGAGAAAGTTCTCACCTCTGGAATCTTGATTTCAAGAACCTCCCCAAGATCCCCAATTGACGTGTTTGCATCGACATCAAAAACTCCTTCGGCTCGCTGAACAATATATCCAGTCTTCTTTCGTATCTCTTCCTATAAATTCAAAATAACATAGTTATTATATGCCAAATTTGGAGTTTCCTAAACGGCATGAGTTACCAACAATATGAAAAAAGATCACTTGCAAATTTACTAAACAACTGATTTCGAAAAATATTTTATATAAAAAATGACTTCAGTAACCATAGTAATCCTACAAAAAATTATAGGATTCAGACTGAAGTGTGATCAGGCCAACAACGAGTTAATCCCATACATCTAACTCCCTTATTGATCCAGGGAAACAACCTGTGAAAAATCAGTGAATTACTAATCGGTCATCTCACCTTGGAATCACTTTCGTCAAAAATTTCACCCACGATCTCCTCCACCACATCCTCTAGCGTCACTAGCTGCATATTACAAACGACAGCCAAGTCCTAAGCGAGGGTTAAAAATCAACAGAAATACAATGTTTTTCAGTCAATTACTGTATTATTACATTATTCCATTATTCCATAATCACATTATCACACTCTTAAATTATAACAATATAACATTGTCAAAACTACATTATTATGCTATGACGTCTTTGTATTATTACATTTAGACATTTACTACATTTTAATTACAATTTACGTTATCATATCATTCTATTATCATCAAATTATTGATTACCCCATTAAATTATTGAGTCAAAGCCTGGAAGGAGACATACTCGTCTTACTAAAGCATGTTTTTGCTAGAAAATTCAAACATTTTTGTCAAGAAGTGAATGTACATTTACTGATAGCAACATAATTGTGAGATTACTCACAGTAACACAATAACACGAGGGAAAGTCCAGAGGTAAAATCCCAATATTACAAATGCTTCTGAAGTTTTGGAACATTATAAATTATTTTTAGATTTACAAAAATCATCTGACTCCCAAATGAATATCACCTCCGCAATCTTCCACAAAATACACTATTTGCCTGTTACGGACACTACACAGTGTCAGTACCCAATTATAAAAGACCTATTAAAGACTCCTCTCCTCCTGTTTGTCTGCGTGCCCCTATGAAGAAAAAAACACATTGTTGTCCCTGTCTTTACATGCCAATTGAACCAGATTGCATAAACTGTAAATTTCTGATGAATACATTGATTTAAAAACTCTCTGCATCTCACCCCAACAGTGCCACCATACTCGTTTAGCACAATCGCCATATGCACTTTCCGAATCCGGAATTCACGCAAAAGATTCCACACTGACATAGAGTCTGCAAAGAACCCACCAAAACTGCGCTTATAAAATACATACAGCAGGCAGTATTACCCTACTGAAAAAAACCTGCATATGTGCTACGCATGTAGAATCAGTAGAACGCCTATAGGCAGACAGATGTATGTAGCCTGATTTGGCATTAAGTGCAAAAGTAAACACTTAGGGTAATGATAGGAGGACAACAGATAGGAGATGCAACAACAGCTGTAGATTCCACTCCTACCGAGCCATTGTTTTACTCTGCAAAGGGCATTTTAATCACCACCACAGAACTGCCAATATGGCGACAGCTAAGAAAACTAATAAATAATAAGGCTAAAACTGGCGTTTCTCCTTTGAAAAACCAAAGTGAATTTTGAAACAGCAAATCTACTATGGTCAAGCAAATTTAGATAGAGTCAAGCAAAGTCAAAAAAATGGCACCTGGAACAAAATATGCCGGCCGGTGAGCAATTTTTCCAACCGTCAAACGCTGGAGCATCTCCACCTAAAGACCCCATTGTCTCCCTTGACACAACATTCGTCAGCTCATAGCCAAAAGAAAATTCTCCAAAGAACCTGCAAAAAGCAAAAGAAGGTACAGATGAAACAGCTTCAGAATATTCCAGATAGCAAAACAAGAAGAGATAACACCAAACAAACGCCCGACAGTGCAAAAATCAGAGCTCAAGATACAAGAAAATGATCTTAGATGAACACATGGCAAGAAGATAAGCAAACAAAACACGCATACAAAAAGAATAATGTGCAAATTGTCAAATGACAATACCAAAAAGCGCCGACAATACATAGTTCAACTTATTCAATAACATTTTCTTTGGATCTAAGACAAACTATCATATTGACATCTCTTGACTCAAAGGGTCTAATATCACGTGACACAACCCAAAGTTCCAACTTCTATAATCCATATCCATACGATTGTATGAAATCAAGCCAACAGCGTGTGAACACATGAATCCATAAACCTGTGAGAAACTTGCTTGCCTGATCCACATAATCCAGCATGTCCATGGCATATCCGATTCCTACAATGTTGTCCACCCTCCTTTCGTAAACAGGAACTCTGTAGAAGAATACCACCAACCAAAAACTTGGTGGCAATATTTCAGTGAAACCTAAATACAAGTATCAACCGGATTTGCTGGTACCAAGGGTTGTCAATCAGAAAAATAAACATCGTGACAAACGAGGCTTCCTAATACCATGCGCTTACCTCCCTTACCACGACCAGGAACTCTGTCAAAGAATACCACCAACCAAAAACTTGGTGGCAATATTTCAGTGAAACCTAAATACAAGTATCAACCGAATTTGCTGGTACCAAGGATTGTCAATCAGAAAAACAAACATCGTGACAGAAGAGGCTTCCTATTACCATTGTCATAAGGAATTTTTGTTAGCACAGATGAGCTTACCTCCTTACCGCGACTAACGTGGATTTTGTTCACAAGTATATACTCGCTAACACAGTAATGTCGGTAGAGAATCAGGTCATTCCATCCAGCTCAGGTTCTAATTAGCTTACCAAATTCGCCTTAGAAAACCATTGAACAAGATTTAAATTCATAGATCATAAGGGCTACACTAATGGTGGTGAAGGGTACAACTTGTGTCTCACACATGCAAGATGGTGGAAAATGAGTTTCCAGATATCAGTTTTTCCACAAATGATGCTCTAATTTCTTCTGCAACAGTAAAATTAACCGTGGACCATTTGTTTCAACAAGCCTCATATAAAATCAACACGCCCATGCCCAAAGAGTAGAACAGATAAAAAATCTGGCCCTCTCTATTTCAAGGAAAGTCTTGCCCAATTTCTTTTGGCTCTAAACTTGTACACTATCTTTATAGTTTATAGATTCTGTAAGCTATATTCCAGAAACACAGCATCGACTTTTGAGTGACCCGCATATAAAGAAAGTGATTATATTTCTCAGCTAAGTATCGTCAATGCTTTCTTCAGTGGGCGGAAGTAAAAATACTTAGAACAAAAACCGAGTCCACATGCAAAGCACTTCATCAGAAAGTCCCCCAAACAAAGTGTGAACTTTACCATGGTTATGGACAATCGGATGCAGGGAGCCCTATGAAATTCATCTCTCAGTTACCAGAATAAACAGGACTTTCGGTACCTGTGAATAAATTTGCCTAACCCTGATGTGTTACACAAAATGAGGTGTAACAGCCATTTAGAACCCTAATTACTGTCAATTTTGATTATTAACATATAACACGATAATGGAGCTGTAGGAATACAGGCAATCCACCAAGCATGTCCCTCGAATGGTAACAATAGTTTATGCAGATGGTGGATGAGAACCGACACGTAACAAACATGTATGGAACATAGAAAAAGATTTATACTGCCTTTTCTGATTAACGTTAAAGCAAATTAAGAAGACACAAATGAACAACATGGTACTTCCCTCTAAACTGTGAAATGTCAGTGTCTGTACGTTTCAATTGAGCCTGGTGCTGTTGCCTCCCTCATGCAAAACACGAAAAATCCCTACATACTTTTGCAGCAACGATGGACATCAGTCCTCTGCCTATTTTACTGAGGTTCCAACCTCGAACCACTTGATTCTGCTTTTTACGGCTTCACAAAAGATAAGCGTTATCAGTTGAGTACCAATGCTGGGCAGAAGTAGAGGTAGAGGCCTAAAATTCATTTCTCCAGAGAGGTCAACCATATTCACTTTCTATGAGGAGACGACCATGTCTAAATAAGATTCTAACGATTGGAATGTTGAATGTGGGACGAGAAAATTAAAAGATAGACTAAGTACCGGGAATATTGATGCTTCACCCAGAGGTCCTTGAAGTCCATTAGAGTTGCTGCAGCATCAATGGCCACCACGTTTACCAGAGGAGTCATCACCTCCCTCACGTATGTGTCTTTGATCTCTAACACATTCTCGATCATGTCCTGTCATTAACAAAAACAGTAAAATCCATCATTCAGCAGTACAATTAATGCTGCGACAGTAAACTTCTGCAGAAAACCCAATCAGCTCACTAAAACCTAAATATGCTCAACAAGAAGAAAAAATTAGAAGCGGATAAAACATTTTGGAACATTTACAATACCTGTTCTTCCTCCTCAATTGCTCCACTTAATTCTGCGCCACGAAGCATCAGCTTTAATTCTTCTTCACTCACAAAAGGCTCTCTGAAGTAAACAAAACCCCGACACACCGATATAAGACAAGAAATCCCCACATCGCAGAGGAGAAATGCACCAGGATGAAGGAAACGAATGTAAGTCCAGAAGAAAATCCAGATTCTTAAAAGTGTGGTATAAAGCTTCAATAAGGCCTTTTGCCCCCTTATCAAGAACCAACAAATCCTCGTTCACTAATTCTGAGATTAAGGTATTTTTCCATTCAAGTGTCCATCACATGAATTTGACACCAACACTGGCGTGGATGATCAGTATTTGGTTCTCTTTCTTCACATACATAAAATAGTCTGCACTACTGTAATTTTAAACAGTGTATAAGTTAACTAATCTAAGTCCACCCTAATTGTGATTGTTAGTGTCCTCAAGAGTGGCAACTCTGCGACTTTCTGAAGCCTCCTTGTCCATTACCATCGTAGCTGTTGGCCAAACACTATTTCTAATAAAAACAGTGAGAAGTGAAACGTTTCATGAAACAATTTTCTTTTCAACTTACCCACTGCTCTTGAGGCCCAGCAGCTTTAACAGCCACATAGAAACAGCTGTACAAAAGCGCCCTAATGGGTACAGGATGACTGAGAGCCAGGCAACCGGGCGAACCTGGACGGACAAAAGAGATAACGAAAAAGAAGAAGGGCACATCAAGGAGTAATTCCAGTAAAAGACCAAGGTAGCAGAAGCTAAACGGATCAAGACTCGACATACATATAGATTCCATTATACTCGACAATGCGAAAAAAGCAAGGGGACGCCTGATCAAAAGTGAATTTATTGCACATTGCTAAAAATGATTCACTGAAAGCTTTGCCCTTTGAAAAGGTCACTTGCGTGCAATTGCCATTTTATATTGTGAATAAAGCAATGAACCAGTAATAAATATGATAATCCCCTGAAGAAGTTACCAAACACATAAAGCTCCAAAAAACAAAAGTACTGTTCTGACTTTAACATTTTTTCAACATCCAGACTTTCACAATAACACCCATTTGGTTCTGACAAGCAAAAGAACATTTGTCTTCTTCCTGAAGGAGGCAAAAAAACAACTCACCACCACACGAACAACCTCTGTAGCGTTGTGAACAGCAATACTCTTTGGAGCAATTTCGGTAAACAAAAGCAGAAGTACCTACAAATGATAACGCACTGTTTCAAGTAATGAGATTCCTGGCCTCCTAAAAATGCCTAACTGTGGGATATAGAAAAAACAGAGTTGATCAAGTGCGCTAATAGCAACTAATGAGAAGTACAGGCAGAAAACAACTCAAAAACCAAGAATATCAGACTGAATTAAACCAAAGATTGTATGCATACAAGATCCACCTTAGAAATGAAATAAGCCACTTGAAGTGAATTGAAAAGCAATTCATAAGGGTCAATACAGGTTCAATTTTCAAAAGGAAATCAAGTTCATAAACCAAGACAAACACTGGATCAGGCTTGTATGCATACAAACTTGTATGCAAACTCGTAGTGTTGTGTATCGGTAAGGATTTGCCGATAACCGATATGGGCCTTTTTTCGGGTACCTGATAATCGATATATTGGTACGATATATCGCCATCGGTGTTATTGTCGATAAATAACCAATATTTATCGGTTATTATCGGCGATAACACCGATATCGATAACTATCGGCGATAATTGTACGGACCGTACAAATAAATATGGTGGCTGTAAATGGCGGCAGTCTGACAGATGTGTTCAGTCCAAAGATGCCCCGTGCGCACATTACGCACGGTATAAACTAACGAACACTACGTACGGTACGCATCAAACAATGATGAAAAGTAAATAAAATGCGTACCTTACTTTGAACCCGTACAATATTTTTACAATTACGTACGGTGTCCGTCTATGTTCGTACATTTTAGGGTTATTTTACGGGATTTTTTAGGACTTCCAAGGTACATTGCCGTACGATCCTTCTATATTTTAGTAGATATTCCGTACTATTAGGTTTTTTAGGGTACTCTTTCATACAATTTCGTACATTTCTGATAAATTTCCGTACTTTTTAAGACTTTTAAGGATTTTCTAAGATTACGCTTTTCGTACGTTTTTGTACATTGCCGTACAGTGAAATTTACACGAATTTTCCTAAAAGTATGAAAAAGACAAATACTGCGTAGTTTTCGTAAAAAAGTTGAAATCCGTACGAATTGGACATCGTCGGTTCAGTCTGCTCTGTTCGTCTGTTCGTTTTTTTTTTGAAAAAGTTTGATTCTCGAATTTTACAATATATTTTAATTTTTCGTTTCGGTAGTATAGTTTTAGAACTATAAAGTATTATTTTAAATTTGTCTACGTTTACGTGCTGCGCTGTCCGTAATAATTATCAGTTAAATAGATACGGAACAGATTGTTATACGTGGCATGCCACGCTATATAATGTAAATAATGTAATACATTATATTATACAGTACTATAGTATGCGTACTATATATTTTTTAAGTTATCGCCGATATGGAATTTGTTGGTCTCAGACCGATATATCAGGACCTCTGACCGTTCGATAACGGATAGCTATCGGTATCGGTGTTATCGCGATAAGTTTTTTACCGATACACAACACTACAAACTCGGATACAGTCTGTCCCATCACTTCTTGTGCAACAAATTGTACACCATTACAGATATAACGCACCATTAACAACAGATCCCAATTAATGACAGTGAAACTCACCGTCATGACCCCAGTAGCAGCAGTCACTCCGGCTTCACCAAAGATGGTAGTGGCAGCCTCGGTTACCAAAGCAGTGGCACCAATATTGACCACTCTGTATCAATCCAGAAAAATTGTTCCATTTCATCAGTTTTCAAGCAAGAAAAGACAAGATATTTCTTGTCCCTCCAGGCTGAAAAAGACCAAATTGACAAACACCAAAAAGCACAGTTTACATTACATTCCTCCTAATTCCATCGATTACCTGTAGATTGTACAAGAATTGAATCATACTGATGAGCCCCATAATTGGTAACCCACAATTTCCATCAAAAAGACCGCCAGGTCTTGTCAAACCGTACAAAAAATCACTAGGGTTCACACTTAAAAGGTAGAGTACTATTTTTACTGTTGTTATAAATGTCGATCTTGATCTGTAAGGAAAGCTTTCAGCCAAGACAGCAAACAAACTCAAAAAAGATGTGATTTCCACTCCAAGAAGTTTTAATGCTTTAGTTTCATCCATACCAAACCATTAAACATGTGAAAAAATAACAAGCGTATCAAGGACAAATGTGCCAATTAAGAAAGCCACTGCAAGGCTAACTGCCTATGCTAAAAGATCGTCAATTTTCCACGAAACATTCCAAGAACATAGAAAGCTTTTCTTCCTGAATAGTACCATATACTGGAAAACTACAACACTTGCCAAATGCATGCATCTAATAGACCCAAACAAAATGGAAAAAAAGGTAATAGTCTCACGTTGTCCCGATGAGAATAGTAGTCAGGAATCGGGTAACATCCTGACTGAGAAGCTGAAAAACTCCTCCATTCTCCTCCTTATCCGCCAACTCCCTAACCTGATGTCTAACCCTAACATGTGAGCAACCGCTTGGGAGAAGGAGATAAGGAAAAAGAGAATAAAGGGGGAGAAAACTAGGTCAAGGGCGGATATGGGAAAGGAATCCGAAAGAAGAGAGAAAGAAGGAGAAGAAGAGGGAGCGGGAGAGGGAGAGGGAGAGGGAGAAGGAGAGGGAGAGGGAGAGGGAGAGGGGGAGGGAGAGGGGGAGGGAGAGGGGGAGGGGGAGGGGGAGGGGGAGGGGGAGGGGGAGGGGGAGGGGGAGGGGGAGGGGGAGGGGGAGGGGGAGGGGGGGGGGGGGGGAGGGGGAGGGAGAGAGGCAGAGGGGGGGGGAGAGAGAGGGGGGGGGAGAGAGAGAGGAGAGATCAAAAAAGTAAACACAGGAACGAGATGAGAAAGGGAGAACGCATAGCGAGAGCGCAAGGGAGAGAGAGGAAGAGACACAGAATGAAAGGGCGAGAGAGGGAAAACAAGGGAAAGGGAGGGAGAAAGAGGGAGAGTGACGGAGGAAGAGGGAGAGAAAGAGAGAGAGGGACAGAGAGAGAGGGAGAGAGGGAGGGTGGGAGGGGACAGAGAGAGAGGGAGAGAGGGAGAGAGGGAGGGTGGGAGGGGAGAGAGAGAGGGAGAAAGAGAGAGGGAGAGAGAGAGGGGGAGAGAGAGAGAGAGAAAAAAAAAGAGAGCATGGAGAGTAGGGAAGGAGAGAAAGAGGGAGAAAGAGAGAGAGAGAGAAAGAGAGAGAGAGAGAGAGAGAGAGAGAGAGAGAGAGAGAGAGAGAGAGAGAGAGATACCTTCCATGGCCAGAGTGTGGTAATAGAAGTCTCTGCAAGAGAAAAAAAGGCTGAAGCTGCCAGAAGGGCTACCAGCAAGGGTCCCTGAGTGCGCGCCACGTGGCCCACTGCACACAATGCCGGTCCCCAGCTGGACAGCCGTGCTCCCATTCGCTGCAAATAGGCCGCCCCGGACTTTGCGGACGCTGGCCCTACCAACGCAGCCGCCAGACACGCCCCGACCAGACCGACCACGACCGCCACAGCGGCCAATGGCGGAGCGCCACGTGGCGACTTCTCATTTGAAGTTAGACCGGCTACGGTGTTGGAGACAGGGAGCTGAGCTGGCAGAGGCGCGGCAGTCGGCGGCCAAGGGTGGTGCTTTTTGCGCTTCTTCTGGAGGATACGTTGCAAAAAGGTGCCACGTGGCAAACATTTGTCATGGAGAGGAGGGACAAGATGAAGTAGTGGAGATGAAAGGAAGGGAGGGCAAAAAGAAACTGGGGATGTACGGAGAGGACTAACAAAATAGGGTCTATTTCCGTAAAGAAAGGAGGGTCGAGAAGCCATGGGAGTAGTCATGGATGAAGAAGAAAGTTGAGTGACAGCCACATTAAAAAAGCTCATGGCTTCTCTGATTTTCCTTTTATTTTTTTTTTCTTTTTCTGGGGTTTATGATTGGTGTGCTGAACTGCGAAGTCTAGATTGCAAAATGTCGTCTGACTTCCAAAAATTCCGGAACTGTGTGCACTTAGAAACATGGTGAGGGTAAAAGTACAGACTGCGGTGCCGTATCCTAGGAACAGGACAAAGTGTACCTACGTGGACGTTCGCCATCCACTTTTTGCATTGCCCTTGAGGGGAACTGGCAAGAGCTCTGAAACGGACGGATTCTCCGTATCGTGGTACCACGCTAAGCGTACGTCCCCATGTAAGCGATACTTTGAAAAAGTACTTTGGACTGTAGTGAAATGTTCCGTACTACTTTGAAAAGCGTCCCTATGTGCGAAAATGAAATCTGAACTTTGACATGTGACTGTTGTAGACGTAGGTACAACTTTGTGACGGTTGACGACGACTACGAAATTGGTGAAGCCAACAAAAACAGCGACAGTCGTAGATGTCTACATTTTTGTAATTTTGTGACATGGCAGATGTTCAGGGTTTTGTAACATTGTGACGCCACGCTCACTTGTGACGTCACAGATTCAAGAACTTTCGGCCATGGATACCCGATTTCGTTTTCTCTACTTTTTTCGCTCTACTTGCCATAAAAATATACATAAAGGTAGTCAAAAGAACTATTTTTCAAATATCTTTCGTTTCATACCAGTTTTGTCTTGCTTCATTCTAAAAAGTGTGAGATGAAAGTGATAGTGTGGGAGGGAGAGGGGAGAGGCGACGACGATGCAAAATTCAACCGAGGACCCATGAATGAAATTGGAGGTCCGAGACCCCTGCAGATTTTTTTCCGTACATCCTCGTCTTTTCCGTAAATGCACGTGACAGGCAGGGAGAAAAATAGCGAGTACTCTCCCTCGGCCTAAAATTTTCCCACTCGTGTGGCGCATGCGTAGGTCATTTTTTATTCGTTTTTTGGGTGGTACTTTCCGTGAAATCAGGTCGCGTGGTGATTTTTGATGAAGTTTTTTGACGGGCTGGATTCTCTTGCCCGGGGGTCGAAAAAAAGAAAACGCCAAAATACGTTCACATGACGACAAACATGAAGTACATTCAAAGTATCGTCTTCAACTTTGCTGTACTTTTAAAGAATTTATTTTTTTTGTACGACTAAAGTTTTTCTCGTACGGAACTGCGTTTTGAGTGAAAACGACAGATTAAAGTCGATACTTAAATACATGGGGACGTACCCTAAGTGAATTGATATGATATGCGCCAGGCCGAGTCTCAACGTACGGTTCAGGTAAGTACAGTACTGTTAGTGTTACATTTCGGAGCCCGTAACTTAGGATACGGCCCCATGTACTTAGTAACTTTTCGAACTTACTTTGTTTTTTAGCGCGGGTCCGGCGGACCCGTATTTTAGTTGTCTCTATAGGTGTGTGCCATGTGTTTAAGTAAGGGTTATTTTTTGTTTTTTAGCGCGGATCCGGCGGACCCGTATTTTAGGTGTCCCTATGGGTGTGTGCCCGTGTGTTTAAGTAAGGGTTTTTTTCCGTCGTTTTGACAGAAAATGGGACTTGCAACGATAAAATCTTACGCCATACGAAAAATGGGCAAGAACCAAAGTACATTTTGCGTCATCTTCGAACATGGACAGTACGTCGATTTGGCGTTATTATCATCGCGACCCACTTCAACGTCACGCCAGGTCATCTTCACACTTTTAATGGAATCAAATCGCGACCTGATTTTAACCAAAATTATATAGAAATTCGGTATTGCATGCGTGAAACATCTTCAAAAAAAATTGAACGAAGGAGAGCACGCGCTATTTTTTCCTGCTCGTCACGCGCATGTACGTACAAAAATGACAAACATGTACGTAAAAAAAATTGTTGGGGTCTTGGACCTCCACTTTCATCCATGGGTCCTTTGCAAAAGTTTACGACGTCCTCGTCTCTCCCCATCTTTCTCGTTTGACCGCTCCTCTTTTACTCATCTCTAAATGAAATGCAGCAACAATAGTATCACATTAAAGATATTTTTTTTTCTTTTTTTTTAATATTTTTGGTCTCGGTTTGATGACATATCGAATGGTAAAAGGTAAGAAAAAGAAATCGGGAAGCCATGGCAAAAAGTTTACGTGCTGGTGACGTCACAAGGTAGCATGACTTCGCAATGTCACAAAACCCTGAATATCTACAATGTCAAAAAAACCCCACGTCTACAACCGTCGTCGTTTTTGTAGACTTCACTAATTTTAGGAAGTTTTGTAGTCGTCTGCATTTAGTTTCATACGATCGTAGGTTGTCGCACATTTTGTAAGCGTCTACAACAGTCACATATTTGAAGTAATGAAAAACAGGTAATGATTGAAATAGGAACACTTTGAAAAGTACACCGTAAAAATCTACGCTTAAATCCAAAGTAACATTTCAAAGTTTCGATTACAAGAGGGCACGCCCTTAGGCCTTTTTTCCGTTAGGCGGTCTCGGTAAACGTACAAAGACGTCAATTTGTAGGGTTTCCTAGCAGGGCGTTCTATTTTGTCGCTCTAGAAAACAAAATTTCGCAATTATTATTAGTGCCACTGTAACAGGATTTCCTACCTCTCAAAAAATCTTATTACTACAACCAATTTAAACCACACATTCCACACATTGGAAAATTACACATTCACATTGGAAAGCACTCACATAAGGATAGACTTTAAATTAGAAGAAGCTTCTATCCACATAACATTAGCTTGATCTCTTGCCTTACTGGCTTAAACTTTCTTTTAAAGTGTTTTCAACTACTCTCCACTCTTAATAATTCTATGTCGTAACTACTAAAACACTCCTTAGTTAGTAAGAGATTTCAGGTCAAAAATGCCATTGCCCCAATTTGGTTTTAATCGCTCAAGACCAAGATCAGTAAGAATTTCCACAAACTTTTCCAAAGGAAAAGATAACTACTATTCTCTTGGACATCCCTATTTCTTCTCTTCGACTTCCCTATTTATCTATCATCGCCTTGGACTACCCAGGCCTGAGTCAACCCTCCGTTGAACAAGTTTTTACCTAAGCCAATCATTAATCAGTTAGGACTCAGACTGACCAATGCAAAAACGTGCGAAATCTCTTACTAACTACGTAGGATTTACTAACCAATCAAACGCTACATTTCACTACGTAACATTTACGTGCAGAAGTGCATACCAATCGAAACGCGACTTCGCACGAATGTGCGTCGCAAATTTCCCACGCGTAACTACCTACGAAATTCCATAAAGTGAAAGTGAGGTTTCGTACTAAATATTGTACAAAACGAACCATCGTGCGTACCAAACGAAGTATTGATTTATTTGGTACTTTTTAAACGTGCGGTTGAAATTCCGCGGCTTGTTTGACCCTTAACCCGTTACAATGAACACCCACTCGTTATTTTGACCTCACGTTGTCGCCTAAATACACCAATCGCTATATCTTTTAAAATACAACTCTAAATAGTGCGATTCTTTCGCGGACCTCTACCAATTTCATAACTTTATATTCGTAACACTTAAATACCCAATTACAAACAAGTTCGATCCACTATTACTGTTACATCATCACCTCTTTATATTTAACTAACCTCAATTAAAACACATTTCATTCTCAAGACGGGACTTTTATATTATTATCCCTCTAATACCTTTGTAAAAACTCAGAATATTTATCTTCTAAAGTCTACTCATCTTCTGGCCTTCCTAGATAATGCACTTGCCAGAATATAGTGTTGTCGACCTTAAACCGTTGACCAACTCAATCTATTACCCATTTGTGGATCTCGGATCCTATAATTATTGAGGGATCAAATTCCAATTCTCCTTCAGTTGGTCGAGGATTTGTTCGTTTCAATTGACGGATGAATATCACTAGATGAATTTTTGTTGAAGGCGGAAAGTTCAATTTGGTAGCGTTTGACGATATCATCTCGATTACAATAAATGGTCCGATGTACTTAGGAGCAAATTTCTCCCAAGGATCCGATTGTCCCTCCATCTTGCACCTTTAATGAGTTGTTGAAAGCCAAACGTTGTCACATGTGCTTACCACCCAATCACCCCGTTTGCGATTAGCATTTAATTTTTGCCTTCTTTGTCCCTCCACTCAATATCCCGGACTTTTTTCCAAACTCTTTTAATGTATTCCCAAAAATCTGTTCCATAACCCCTATTCTCTTTAGTGACCCGTGTTATTAAATCTAATGCTTCCCTCAGTTGGTATCCGTATGCAACTTCAAACGGTGAGAATCTTGTACTGCCATGTTTACATGAATTGTATGCAAATTCCATTAATGGCACTTTAGATTCCCATGTGTTATAGAGTTTATTGCAAACAATCATAAGCATTTCCTCTAGTGTACGGTTCATCCTTTGTGTCTATCCATCTATCTGAGGATGATAAGAGGTACTCATTTTTAATTCAGTGCCTAATTTTTGCAGCAATTCTTTCCAAAATGCAGACGTAAATTTTGAATCTCTATCACTGACTATAGATAGAGGAACTCCATGATGTCTAACCACGATGTCAAAATATAATTTTGCGATATCTATAACTGAGTAGTTTTGAAAGGGATAAATATTGTCATTTTACTAAACGTATTGACTACGACCATGATACTGTCTCTAGATGTAGTCGGCAATTTGACAATAAAATCCATCTAGACAAACTCCTATAGTCTTTCGCGGATATCCAAAGGTTTTAAGAGACCCTTGGGTTTTTGGTTACTAGGTTTACTCTGTTGGCAAGGGACGCAACTTTCCACGTGTTGCGACACCTCATTTGCCATCCCTGGCCAAAAGAATCTACACTGCAACCGACTCAGAGTTTTATCTCAACCTAGATGTCCTAAATGCTCATGGGCTTCCTGTAAAAGCTATTTCGTTAAGTCTCCTAACTGAGGAATGAATAGCCTATTTCTTGTTCACATATACACTTAAGCATCCTCTATTTTAAAGTTTTTGACATACCTCTCATCAATAGGTCAAAATTCCCCTCGGAAAGATTCTTGCAAATCACATCAAAATAACGATCTTTATCATAACCATTTCTAATAGCATCTAAAAATAATTCATCCTGAACCATCACATTTATTTCTAAACATCTACTTAAAGGATCTACCAACACATTTGTTTTTCCAAAAATATGTTTGATGTTAAATATGAAATATGCCAATTTTTGCATCCACCTAACTTGAACACCGGTCATAATTTGTGCATCACTTAATCTCTGCAGATAAAAAAGTGCTTTATTATCACAATGAACTGTGAATTCTTTATTACGCCATTTCACCTATGCATGAACAATTGCAAGCAATTCCTTTTCTTGTGCTAGATAATTTTTTTCAGCATCATTGAATTTCTTGGACTCAAAAGTAATAGGATGAAAGTGTTTACTGACTTTTTGACTTTTGACTTTACCTAAACCTAAATCAGATGCATCTGTGGTGATTAAGACTTCAAACTCCCTAGCAGGATCAGGATACACCAGTTTAGGGGCAGAGTTAAACTTCCCTTTTAGATCTTCGAAAGCTCTTTTATGATCAACTCCCCACACAAACGTCTCTTTCTCCCGTAGTAAATCCGTCAAAGGTGCGTCAATCATACTAAAGTTTCTGATAAATTTCCTGTAATAAGTGGCCAAACATAAAAACGATCTAACTTTTGTGATATTAGTAGGTTGCCTCCAATCTAAGTTGCCTCCAACCTTGAATTACAGTGATTTTGGATGCATCAGTTTAAACACTTTCCCCACTAACTATATGTCACAAAAATAATTGTTCATTTTTAAGAAAATTGGATTTTGATAATTTTCCATACATTTTTCTTTTTCTTAACCTTTCCAATACTCTCCTTAAATAAATTACATGTTGTTCTTTAGATTCACTATATATTAGGATGTCATCTATAAATACTTAAACAAACCTATCAATATAATCTGAAAATGTTTAGTTCATTAATCTTTGATAAGTGGGCGGTGCATTCGTCAAACCAAATGGCATCACTATCCATTCAAAATGACCGACTCTAGTTGTAAAAGCAGTTTTATCAACATCTTCAGTTCTAATTGGCACCTGCTTAAAGCCACTACGCATATCAATAAACGAAAATACTTCAGCACCTTTTAAACGGTCAATCTAATCAGAAATTAAAAGTAACGGATACTTATCCTTCACCGTAATTTTGTTAAGACTACGATAATCGGCACACATTCTCAACGTTCCGTCCTTCTTTTTGAAGAAGAGAATTGGTGCTCCGTACGGTGATTTGTTGGGTTGAATATGTCCTTTCTCAGAAAAGCTCTTTGATCTATTTCTTTAACTCTTTTTGCTCAAGAAACTGAACTTATAAATTCATGTGACATAAGGATTACATCTAGGTTCAAGGTTAATAACATGTTTCACATCTCGAGAAGGTGGCCTCTTTGAGGATAAGTCACTTGGGAAAACATCTCGAAATTCAAATATCAAATTTTTAACAGCAGCATCAGTTAAAAAAACGTTTTTTAGATTTTGAAGATTTGTAATGGTGTTTGATTCACGAATTATATTAATGTTAGTGTTTTTCCCCCCCTTACAAGAAAGCTTGATTTCTTTTATCCTTAAAATGCTTTTTAAATTGTTAAGCATAAATCAAACCTTCCACTCCCAATTTGGTTATGTTATTTATATGATTCCTATGCAACTTTTTTGAAAGTAATGCTTCCAAAACTATCTAGTTGTTCTCACACTTCACTCTCAAGGTGTTATTTTCCTAATTAATTTGAGGGTTATGTTCTATTTACTAAGGCTTTCCAAGTATTAAATCCTCACTACCCAAATTCATTATTTCACACATCACTTTCATTTTATAACCCTGGATATCAACTTCTATTGTGTCCGTTTGTAAATCTAATGTCAACTTATTACCATTTGCCACCATAACATGCAAAGGTATTTTCCTTATGACTGTAGGAATTTTATTTTCCTCAACAAACTTATATGAAATAAAATTATGTGTAGCACCTAAATCTACCATAACTCTCAATGGTTTCCCTTCCACTAAAGACTTTAATCTGATGAAACTGTGTCTCGTGTCTTCATTACTTAACTGTCCAAACATAGGTCTGTTGTTAAGAGATTCATTAGAAGAATTCTTCAAACTAAAGAGTGTAGTTAGCATCATAATAAATTTAGTTATCCTAGCTTTTCCGTTCATTAGGTGTCCCTCCAGAGCTAACTACTTAACCTCGGATTTGGTCGACTCAACAAAGGAGTTTCAGCTAGTCTTTTCGGTGTCCCACCTCTTGGGCTTCCTACTCAACTAGGTATAATGCAATATCTTCTTAAAGACGTTCATCGCCATCAACAATTTTAAGAGATCCCTTGTCTGTACACTCCTTAATGTAATGATCTGGACCTTTGTATTTGAAACAAATGACTTTCTTTTTCGGTTTTGTGCACTTTATGCTGAAATGTCCCTCTTTCGATAGTTTTAACAGTTAATTTTTTTCATTAATGCACACTCAAATGCCCAATGACTTCTTTTCTGAAAGATAGTGCATGTGGGAATGCTAAGATTGGAATTCTGAGCATTAATACTTGGTTTAGGACTCCTACTATATCCCCCTCTATTGTGAAATTTGTTTCCTGCATTAACACTCTGTCCACCTCTCTGATTTCCCCTCAAGATATTCTGCCTATTCACCAAACCTGCATTGAAACCCTCTTCCACAATTTCCTGCTCACCCTACTCTGATAATTCATTGAGATTACCCCTGAGTGATCCAGTTTCCCAATTATACCCAAACTGGTCCTCTAATTCCAATGACTTATCTTGTAATTCCGTCAAATTAAGAAATTTTTGATGTTTCAGTTCTGATTTCAGTATAGGATTCAGATAGTTCAAGAAGTGCAACTTATCCATTTCATCAGTCAAACCTATGACATGAATGCTAGATAAGTCAAATTCCACAATATAATCTTTCAGAGATCTCTTCTGCTTACAGTTCAACCACTTTTCTTCCATTCTGGATTTATAACTGAAAGACAATAAACATGATTTAATTACGGCATTAAAGCTTCCCAAACAGCATTATCAGGAATCAAATTAGACCTCCTTTGAGTGTTTTACCAAAATCTGAGCATCACCTTTCAGACAGCTAACACGAAAAGAAGTGTAATCATCACGATCTTAATTTCCAGATTCTAAGTAATATTATATATGAAAAATCTAAGCATCTAACTTATCAATCTATTTACCATCAAAGGATGGTGCCTCACTAATAGACAACTTCAGATCTTTTATCTTCTTAGGTCTATCGTGATCATCCTCCCTAAAATTGGCATTTCTCTTACTACTCTCACCCTTTTGGTTATTAACATCATTTCTGCTGTGAATTAATTTAATTAGCTCATCCAATTTCTAATTTGAAACATTCCTTCCTTCCTAAACATCCTTCAATTGGCTTTCAATTCAGAAATTGTTTTATCCACAATAGCAACATGATTAGTAAATCTTTTGACCAATTTCATAGTACACTTCTTCAAAACATTTTAAGCATTTCCATTTAGTTTTTCCATGCAGAATTTACCATTATCACATAATGAAATCAAGCAATAAAAAAGGTAGAGTTTAATTATCCAAAAGAGTTTGCACGAAATTTGAAGTCGTCCCATTTCTCCGATCCAAGACTTCATTTCCTTTACAAATCCTTTGAAAGATATCAAAATATGAGAAAACAAATAAACATTAAAAGTAAGTTAGTGAAAATTGAATTTTCCCAAACATTGGAATAGAAAGGTAAAAAGTTTCCCCACAAATTTTGCAACAGCAAAATTGAAAGCTCTCAAAGGTCAAATTCAACCACAAATTTTGCAACAACAAAATTGAAAGCAATCAAAGGTAAAAATTTAGGGTTTGAAAAGTTTTGAGTCAAATGTGGACTCCTTTGCTCTTTCAGAAATAATGTACACCACTTTCCTTCTCCTCCATAAGCAAATTTCCCATTTCCCAGCACATGAAGATCTTTTCAAAATCTTCACATCTTCACCTTTCATGGCTTTAAGCCCTCCCTCTGCACATGACTCATTACTAGGAGAAGGCAAGTTTGTTTCGCCTCTTGGTAATTCTAGTGAGATTGAGCGATGGCTACACCGCCCACCCTGCTTGAGTGCTTATGACCTAAACACTCTCCACAACTAACCTGCGGCTGCTGGTTGTGTGGTCACTTAGTTTCCCTCCAATCCCCTACCACTAACATTGTGGATCCACCGACACATGTCAAAGCACCCTCACCGATCACGGCAGTCGATTTTTGGGTGAGCAAGCTTCTCTTTGGCTTCTCACCACAACTTTGATACCATATGTAATAAGATTTCCTACCTCTCAACTACAACCAATTTCAACCACACTTTCCACACATTGGAAAATTACACAATCACATTGGAAAGCACTCACATAAGGATAAACTTTAAATTAGAAGAAGCTTCTATCCACATAACATTAGCGTGGTCTCTTGCCTTCCTAGCTCAACCCTTCTATTAAAGTGTTTTCCACTACTCTCCACTCTTAAAAATTCTATCTCTTAACTTCTAAAACACTACTTAGTTAGTAAAAGATTTCAGTGCAAAAATGCCATTGCTCTAATTTGGTTTTAATCGCTCAGGACCAAAATCAGTCAGAATTTCCACAAACTTTTCCAAAGGAAAAGATGCCTACTCTTCTCTTCAACTTCCCTATTTATTTATCATCGCCTTGGACTAGCCAAGCCAGAGTCATCCCTCCATTGAACAGGTTTTTACCTCAGCCAATACCAATGCAAAAACGTGAAACGTGCGAAATCTCTTAGGGCGTGTTCCCATGTGTTGAAGTAAGGGCTTTTTTTTTCTCGTTTTCACAAAAAATGGGACCTCCAACGAGGAAATATTACACCGTATGAAAAATGGCAAAAACATAAGTACATTATGCGTCATCTTGGAACTTGGAAGGTACGGCAATTTGGCGTTATTATCATCGCGACCCACTTCCAACTCATCTTCACACTTGTAATGTAATGAAATCCCGATCTAATCTTAACCAAAATAACACCCTATTGACGAATAAAAAGCAGGTATTGCACGCGTGAAACGTATTCGAAAATTTTTGAACAAGAGAGTGTACACGCTATTTTTTTACATGCTCATCACGCGCATATATGTACAAAAATGACAAGCATGGACGGAAAAAAATTCGTTGGGGTCTCAGACCTCCACTTTCATTAATGGATCCTTTGCAAAAATTTACAACATCCTCGTCTCTCCCTATCTTTTTCATTGGACCACTCCTTTTTCTCTCATCTCTAAATGAAATGCAGGAATAATAGTATTTAATGAAAATATATATATTTTTTCCTTTTTTTATATATTTTTGGTCTTATATTGGTGCCATATCAAATGATAAATGGTAAGAAAAAGAAATCGGGAAGCCATGGTAGAAATTTACGTGTTGAAGACGTTATATGGTAGCATGACTTGGCAAGGTAGCATGACTTCTCAATATCATTAAATCTTAAATATCTACAATGTCACAAAAAAATCAACGTCTACAACCGTCACCGTTTTTGTAGACGTCGCTAATTTTAGGAATTTTCGTAGTCGTCTACATTTCGTTTCGTACTCTCGTAGGCAGTCCCATATTTTGTAGACGTCTACAACTGTCACATATTTGAAGTTATGAACGCGCAAGTAATGATTGACATAGGAACACTTTGAAAAGTACACCGTAAAATCTGCGCTAAATCCAAAGTATCGTTTCAAAGTTTCGGTTACATGGGAACATGCCCTTGCTAACTACGTAGGATTTACTAACCAATCAAACGCTACTTTTCACTACGTAACATTTACGTGCAAAAGTGCACGCCAATCGAAATGCGAATGTGTACGAACGTGCAACTCAAATTTCACATGCGAAACTACCAAAAGTGAAAGTGACGTTTCGTACTAAAAATTGTCCGAAACAAACAAACGTGGGTACCAAGCGAAATATTGATTCATTTGGTACACCGTCAATCGCTATAAGAGTAAAGGAATAAATAGCTTAAAAAAAATAGTGTTATTAACACTAATTAGGATTTTTTTTTTTGAAAAAAATATATATATACTAATTGATACTTAACTGTAATTTGGGTTGTCTTGAATAATAAATACCCGCCCTATCGATGTCTACAGTAATATGTGTACCCGTAAAAAATCTGAAAATTGGTACTCGGTCGTGCTGTTTACACGGTCGACGGACGAACATATGAGAACGTGATATTTGTCGACGAGTTTGTGTCTCTTTCTTCCAGTGCACATTCACATGTGTGCGCAATAATGTTAAGTGTCTTTTTATGCCTTTGTAATTCAGAAAGTACCATTTCGTACAGAGATACCCTGTCCGTCCGCCACACTATTTCCAACGCACTGTACTTCCATTATTAACGCTAACTGAAAAAAAAACCCTAATTAGAATAATGGAAAAAATAGAATTATGGATTTTATTTCAGGTTTTTTTTTTCAAAAAAGGGCACCGAATTAGCGTTATATACTCTAACAACGATTGGCAGTGTACTTTTTAAACTTGCGCCTGAAATTCCGCGGCTAGTTTGACCCTTAAACCGTTACAATGAACACCCACTCGTTATTTTGACCTCACGCTGTCGCCTAAAAACACCAATCGCCTAAAAACACCAATCGCCTAAAAACACCAATCGCTATATCTTTTAAAATGCAACTCTAAATAGCACGATTCTTTCGCGGACGTCTACCGAATTCATAACTCTATAATCGTATCGCTGAAATATCCATTTACGAACAAGTTCGATCTACTATTACTGTAGGCGTCCTTGAATCGATTATTCGTGGGGGGGGAGGCGTCTTTGAATCGTTTATTGGTGGGGAGGCGTCGTTGAATCATTTATAGGTGGGGGGGGAGGCGTCTTTGAATGGTTTATTGGTGGGGGAGGCGTCTTTGAATTGTTTATTGGGGAGTTGATAGCGGAAAGGTTTTAGTGTGTTGTTTGGTCCTTTAGCGTACGGATGGCTGCGCAGATATGTAGCAGAAAGTAGGATTTGGTAAGATTAGGGCGGCACTATTGTTTTGTCGGCTAGTGTCTGTGTATGGTACGGCCGTAGGATATAATCGTGATGTATGAGGTGTCCGACACCGAGCATTGGAGCTCCTCTAAGTTTTGGAGGAGCTCCATTTCCACGAGGATTAGGTTTGGGTAGAGTGCCCAGAGTGTCAAAGGAGTTGAGTACGATGGAGAAACCATCATCATGGATGGAGAGAAAGGGAAAGAGAATGCCATACCCGTGGCAATAGGAGCAGCTTGTTGAAAATAAGGAAAAATAAAAATCCTATCCTACTTGTATTTCTTAGGATAAAGACAGAATTGAAGTCATAGAGAAGCAGAGAAGCCATGGCAATCCATGGCACCCTGAGCTAACGGAGAGAGATATAGAAAGGAACATACTAAAAATATTTCCCCAGCCTAAATTTGACCCTAGGTTACACGGAGTACACAAGTAGAGTTCCGCTTTATTTGCTAAGTTATAGAAGAGTCGATGTGGTTATACAATTTCTTGCATATATGGACTAGTCAAAAAGCTATAAATCATTAAACGACTTTGATAATTTGGTGAACATATAATCGACGAAGTACGACAGCCTCAAATAACATTCTACGTGCCGTCTAGATTGAACGGAAGACATTTCAAGAAAACTGAGGAGTGGACGGCTTGCGTAAGCGCAGACAGCGCGTAACGGCTTTTTTGGCGGCTTGTATAACACTGCGGTCTCCATCGGCACATAGAGTTTGCAGCTTACAACTTGCCTCTAGGATAAAATATGCCTTTATAAGTTTGATCAACAATATGTGACACTGAATACAATACAATTCCCATATTGTAGGCGTGATAATATGTGTTCAAATGTTCGACGATTGAACATGCGAGAAGAAGTTCTTACAATTTTCACTTGTCTTTATGATTGGGAATCAAATTTGAGTATGCTTTTCCGTGGCGACACAATTAATTTCTTCTGTTGACGCCATTACCCAACACTTATTTTGTAATCCAATACAAAGTAATAAGCAATTCTAGTACGGAATGACACATTACATACCTTACACATAACTTTTAAAATATAACTCCAAATAGCGTGATTCTTTCGCGGACGTCTACCAATTTTAGTACTCTATAATTATAACACCTAAATACCCATTTATAAACAAGTTCGATCCGCTATTACTGTTACAATAATTGGGAATCAAATTTGAGTATGTTTTTCCGTGGCGACACACTTAATTTCTTGTGTTGACGCCATTACCCAACACTTTTTATGTAATCCTATACAAAGTAATAAGCAATTTTAGTACGGAATGACACATTACGTACATTACCCTAGTTAAAAACAATTGAAATTAGAGTAATTTAAGCTAAATAAATTGTAAGTATATTCACATAAAAAAAATAAAGCGAAGTTTTATTTCATTGTAAAACTATTTTTGGTTGAATGTTTTTCGAATTTCTATTTTGTATTTTATTACGTAGTCAAAGTCAGTCAATGCATTTTCTAAACAATACATTTGCTCCATGTGCATATTCATACATTTGTTCTATGTGACCTTTAAAATATTAGCGTTCAGAAATTACATCAATGTTTACCTCCGCTGGTACAAATACTATGTTCACACTTTGCTTTCAAATATTCGTTGTAGATTTTCAAAATCCTAACAGTAACCTACGTGGTACTAACCATAATGAGCCACAGAAATAGAAATTGGTTTTACTGACCCGACAACCATTAAGTAAACATAAGACATTCACTAAATGTATCATTATGTTTACTGAGACCGTCTAATGGAACCCATGCCTCAACGCTTAAGCAATTTATTTGTGTACAACCATTTATTGTGTAGACTATGACTTTAGTACTTTGTTTTTTGTGTTTCGTGATGTTGCTCAATAAGCGCCCATTTGCGCGTCCAATGTACTCTAGGTACACGGTGAATAGATATTAGCGTTAAGAAATAATTAGTGCAAAAAAACAATTCGTGTTAGTAACTCTAATTGGGCTGATGGCATTTTGCCAAGAAAAGTTAACTTATGCATAACTCTAATTTTGGGTACATTTTTCCCGTAGTGTAGCCGGTATAGCATGTGTTGACATAATCGATGTTTGAACATGTGAGAACTAGTTCGCGTGAATTGCGATTGTCTTTATTTTGAGAATCAAATTTGAGTGCGCTTTTCCGTGGCAACACACTCACTTTCGCGTGTTGACGCCTTTATTTGGCACTCTTTCAGTATAATTGTCGAAAATACCCTACAATTTTCCTACGGACTTACACATTTATTAAAAATTGTACAAATTGAGGTTTATTATTTGAGGTTAAGAAGGCTAATTAAACAATATATAAATTAACGTGAAAAAAAGTAGTTATTAATTAGATTATAGGTTGAAGGTTCACAATTTGGGGGCGCCGCATTAGCGGTATTAACGCTAATAGCGCAGTGAAGTATAATTGGGAGTGTATAGCTTTGTTTAAGTATCTGAGAAAGAGCTAAAATTATTGTTTTATAAATAAGAACCTTTCCTTCGAGTATATAAGTGCCGGTGGAGTGCTCTTTTGTGCAGTTATCCATAGCTTCCATTGTTTTTATTTGTACATTATCTTTTCGTCTATCCCATCAAGACATATGATTTTCAATTTACATTACGACAACTTATATTTTAAAGAACCACCATAAGCATGTAACTAAATAAAACATACCAAGTTTGAAGTTACGCACTAGATATGCATAACGACATCTTATGATTGTGATACAAAAGACAATTGATGAACATCTTCAAAAAACTCGAAACAATTAAAAATCATTTTAATATTATAAACCCTTTCAAATATTTTTATCAACCGTTAATTTCATCTCGGTACATAATTCATATTTATCACAAATATTCGCAAATAACATGAAATTTGCCTCCAAGTATCCTCCACATTCAACAACTAAAAATTTCTATCTCCACCTCTAAAATTAAACAGAATAAGTAGGAATACAAACCATAGTCTATGTGATATAAAAAAAATCTTATCTCTTTAGAGCACAAAATATCCAAAATATAACCCTGCAAAGGATAAGAAGGCTATGGCGGTAGACATTTGCCTTTTACCAAAAAATACGGAAATTTACAAACGCATGTGGCCTTGCAGTTTATAGCGACACAAGTTAAAGGGGGTTTACATGAGATGAATGCGCATGGATTACACGGAGGGGGGGGAGGGGAGGGAGGTGGGGGTCGAGGAGAAGGGGGAGGAGGGCGAGGACGGAGCACCGGTTTTGGTGGAAGACATTTGGTCCCTACCAGAATGTTCGGAAATAGACAAACGCATTTGGCCTTACAGTTTTTACTCACACAAGTAAAAAACGGTGGACATTTGATTAATGCACATGGATTGCATGGAGGGGGGGGAGAACGGGGAGGAGGGAGCGGGGGGGACGGGGAGGGGGGTGGGGGTGGTGACCTTGTATTGTTTATTGGTGGGGGGCGAGGCGTCGTTGAATCGTTAATTGGTGGGGGAGGAGGCGTTTTTAAATCGATTATTGGCGGGGGGCGGGGCGTCTTTGAATCGGTTATTGGAGGTGGTGGTCGCGACGGATCTTCTTTCGGAGGCGGAAACACACACATTTGATCTTGTAGAAAAGAAGGAGGTTTACAAATGCACGAAGCTTTGCATTGTATATTTTGGCAAATGAATCCGGGTGGACACAAGGTAGTCTTACATGGATTGCATATCGGTGGAGGTTGCATTGCAATTTCTGTTAAGAAGAAATAAATGGACCAATAATAAGTATGGATGTAAATTGGTTACAGAAATCGTTTAAAGGAAAACAAAAACTTCGTTAATATTCCCAACTATAAACACACAAATTAATAACAAGGGTACGTTTCACAAACATAGTGGTTTTAATGAGAATTTGGGGCGATAAAAGCATTTTAGAAATCCAGAAATTAATGTTTCATTCCTACATTTTTTGATTTCACAGAAGAAAACAATGGTGAAGGAAACGACGAAATATAAATGAAATAACAATTCAAAGGATAGACCTCCTAATCCGGTCCACTTTTACGTGCGTTTGTTACTTAGCAACATTTTCACGTGTTTATCATTCTGTTTTAACTCACTTAGGAAACTAATTTTTTGCATTGCCATACAGTTGCATTTTATCAAAAACATATTTTCAAGGTTTTTAAATTAAAGGACACAATTGCGGAAAAATAACTCGAAATCGTTCGCATTACGATTATTCGTCACGCAATAGTTAAAATGTAGGAAACGGAAACTAAATCAAAAGCTTAGAAGAAATAGGGACTAAACAGGGACAAGGTTAAAGCCAAAACATTAACAAAAAGAGAAAGGTGCAAACCACTAAATGCCATGGTTCAAAAAACAGTCATCTGCACACATTTTATCCACACTAGTCTCGGAAAACCTGCAAAATACTGAGGGGTCAACTGTTTCCTTTCAAACGGATCGTTTTTTTAAGATTAAATCGAAGCGGTGTATCGGCGTTAAGACGACGCACTACGTGTACGGTTCATCCGTACGCATCCGCTAATCTTTTAATTTGGCCGTAATTTGCGGCCGGTTGATAGCGGAAAGGTTTTAGGGCGTCCTTTGGTCGCGCACGTTTACTTAAAGTGCGTCTACTTTAGTTACTCGTCCTGTACAAATTGCAAGATTCAGTACATTACTGCATTTGTCGTTTATGAGGGGTCATAAGGATTTGCCATATTTAGCGTACGGATGGTTGTGCAGATAATGTAGCAGAAAGTAGGATTTGGTAGGATTTGGGCTGCAGTACTGTCGGCTAGCGGCTGCCTATGATACGGCCGTACAGTACAGTACGGCAGTGCAGTTTGGGGAGTCAGATTGGGCGGAAAATGCTCTTGGTGACAGCTGTCACAATATCAGATTGAAGCGCGAGAGTCGTAAAATTCAACTTCTGGTCTGAACTTGGATAAAAAAAAGGGTAAAATTTAATTGCACAAAGTGCGATGGAAAAATACATCAAGGTACGAAAGGGGTAAAAATAAGAAAAATGGGCAGTTTTGAAAAAACACAACCAGTTCATGCAAAATATGAAGAATATTTTTGTTACGATGCAAAAAACAACGACGAAGACAGATCGACGGCAATGTTGCAAAAGTCAAAACCCTAACAGCATGGAACCGCGCAGCGAGAAGAAATACGCAGATTTTAATAGCCCTATCCGTACAAAGAAAGGAGAAAGAAAGCGGTTCGAGTGCCTGCCTTCCAGGAAACGGTTCGCTACGACCGGCGCTGCAAACATTTGCAACGTGGCAAGCAACAGAGTGGGCAGCACAGAGACAAACAGCGCCACGTGTTGCGCCATTTGAAAGATCCTCCAGCGAATATCCTGGAGGGGAGAACGCGGCGACTTGTCGGTTTTCGCTTCCTTTCGAACCCTCCACTGAACCCCTCGCGTCGGAATCCGACGCCTTCAAGTCGACGGGAGACTCCCTTTGATTCTCAGATGTAACCTGCCCTGGTTTATATGCATGCGTTCATACATCGCGTACGGTTTTTGTCGCATGCGATAGTACAAAGGAAATAAGCCGTCGCGTACGGTTTTGGTCTTTGGTCGCAGTGAAGTTGACCTTTGTTGACCGGATTTTATTGACCAAGCTAATGACGAACTGGCAACCTGTTGCAAATGACGGCTGCTCGTAAGATTCACCACTGTACGGCTGATTTTCCTCCAGCGAAAAGTCGGGTATTATGTTGAATTCAGGACTTTTTTGTACAATGCCGTACTGTTTCGCTCTTGTCAAGATTCTCCAAGGATCCTGGTGCAAACATCGGCCGTTCGATGTCGTTTTGGTCCTTAAACCGTACTTTAAGGTGGACGATGGTGACAGTGGCTTCGCATGACAATAATAATTGCTGCCACGCTGGAAATTCAAGGAATATCCTACACGTGGCAGCTGCATTGTGCCAGTGGATAAGGTGTACAGGAATATCCTAGAATACATCATAAAATCTTAGACGGAGTATATCCCGTTTCTCGCCCTTCATCTTTTCCTTGACCTCAGTGGTTTGCCACGCTTGTTTTTCTTGTCTTTATTTGAAAAAAAATCGTTTGTACAATGAGATAATGTAGTGCGCCGGTACAAATCTATCATACCGTACGTTTGAAGAATTTTGACGCACGGTCGTGCAAACATTTAACATTTGCCAGAGGATGACATGGACACGAATACACAAGAATATCTCAGAAAATCTTTGACGGATTATACTCCGTCTCTTTCACTTTGTCTTCCATTTGAACCCCGTGGTTGGCCACGCTTGTTTATCTTGTCTTATGGTAAGGCCCCATGTGGCTAAGTACGGTTTTTCTGTCGTTTTCGTTTTAAACTTAGTGCCGTACTCCCTAAGTTGTAACTGTACGAAAAAATAGCAAATTTGTAGAGTACAAATTGTGTCATCGTCGAGCTTAAGATACGGCCCCTTGTACTTGTAACTCAGGATGCTTTCGCATGTGCTGAAGTTACAGTTATTTTCTGTCGTTTTCCTCCATAACTTAGAAAAAAACGAGAAAATCAGCAGCCGTAAGTTACGTTTCCTTACAACTTTAAATGTAGTACATTTTGTCGTCTAGCGCGAAGTAGTTTGTCGTCTAGCGCATTAAGACCCACTTTTGCGTCCTTCCAACTCATCTTCAAACTATATATCAAATCACCTCGCGAGGTGATTTTAAATAAAGTTCCAGGATGCGAGCGAATAGGCAGACGCTGTAACAAGTGAGCTGTAACACGTACCGGAGGTTTTTTTAAAAATTCCCGTGCGCGGTGTACCAAAAAAAAAACCAACTGCACGTTTACGGCCTGTACGTACCGTATTCCGTGCGCTGTTTTCCGTACAGGGGTCGTGGAGGGGTCTCGACCAACGGACGCCATTTAGCAAAAGCGTGAAGGCGCCTCCTTCCTTCCCCCTCATACCCTTCCTCAACGCTCTCTGTCGTAACCCTCCTCTCTCAAACACACGTGCCTTCACACATACGGCGTAGAAAAAACATTGGGCACCTTTGGTAGGATGGGGCGGCAGTACTGTCGGCTAGCGGCAGTCTATGGTACAGTATAGTAAAGTACAGAAAAGTACAATACACTACACTAGAGTACAGTACAGAGTACAGTAAAGAGTACAGTACAGTAGTGCAGTTTGGGGAGCCAGATTGGGCGGGAAAGTCCTTTAGGTGACAGCTGTCACAATATCCAATTTAAGCGTGAGATTTTTAAAATTCAACTTCTGGTCTGGACTGTTGAAAAAAAAGTGCAACACTTTATTGCAAAAAGTGCGATGGAAAAATACATCAAGGGACAAAAAGGGTAAATATAAAAAAAATGGGCAGTTTTTAAAAAATTACAACCAGTTCATCAAAAAAATGAAAATATGAAGAATTTTTTTACCATAATCACCAAAACAGATCGATGCCAATGTTGAAAAATAAAAAACCCTAACAACATGGAAACGCGCAGAGAGAAGAAATAAACAGATTTTAGAAACACTATTCATAAAAAGAAAGGAAAACGAAAGCGGTTCGAGGGCCTGCCTTCCAGGAAACGGTTCGCTACGACCGGCGCTGCAAAAATTTGCAACGTGGCAAGCAGCAGAGTGGGCAGCACAGAGACAAACAGCGCCACGTGTCGCGCCATTTGAAAGATCCTCCAACGGATATGCTGGAGGCAAGAAAGCGGCGACTGTCGGTTTTTGCTTCCTTTCGAACCCTCCACTGAACCCCTCACGCCTAGAAGAGACAAATTGTAGTCGACGGAAAACTTCCTTTGACTCTCAGTTGTAACCTTCCTTGGTTTATATGCATGCGTTCCTACAGCATCCGTACGGTTTTTGTCGCATGCGCTTGTACAAAGATTGTACACCGTCGCGTACGGTTTTTGTCTTTGGCCACAGTGGACTATGTTGACCGATTATTATTGACCAAGTTAACGACGACTGCCAGCTTGTTGCAAATAACGATTGCTCGTAAGATTCATCCCTGTACGGCCGAAATTCAACCAGTGAAAAAGTCGGGAAGTTCACTGATTCCAGTTATTTTTTGTACAAAACCGTACTGCTACTCTTTGTCGAGATTCTCCAAGGATCCTGGTGCAAACACTGGCCGTCGATGTCGTTTTGGTCCTCAAACCGTCCTCGAGGTGGACGATGGCTACAGTACTGTAGCTAAACGATAAAAATATTGGCTGCCACGAAAATCAATGAATATATATGAACGGGAATATACTAGAATATACCGGAAAATCTTTGACGGAGTATATGCCGTTTCTCGCCCTTTGTCTTTTTCTTGACCTCAGTGGTTTGCCACGCTTGCTTTTCTTGTCTTTATTTGATTTTTTTCGTTTGTACGATGAGATAATGTAGTTCGCCGGTACAAATCTTTCAGACTGTACGCTTGAAGAATTTTTGACCATCGGTCGTGCAAACATTTAACATTTGCCAGTGGATAAGGTAGACGCGAATATCCTAAAATATTCCAGAAAATCGTTGACGGATTGTATCCCGTCTCTCTCACTTTGTCTTCCCGTTGACCCCCGTGGTTTGCCACGCTTGTTTATAGTGCGTCGGAACAAAACTTTCAGACCGTACGCTTTAAGAATTTATGACGCACGGACGTGCAAATGGAACATTTGCCAGCCGAAAAGGATACGGCCCCATGTACTTATAACTTACGAAATTACTTTTTTTTTTAGCGCGGATCCGGCGGAACCGGATTTCAGGTGTCTCTATTTGTTTACTCGAAATTGTTACTTAAGTTTGTGACGATTGTATACGTCGACAATGGCCGTGACGGCTGTCAAAGCGTACAATTTGTCTTGCCGCACCGTATTTTTCGAAACTTTTCGAAGTTTTTGAATGCGATAGTACGTCGGTACAAATAGTACATTCGGACCGTCCGCCTGAAAAATCTTTGACGAACGCTCGTGCAAATGGAACATTCAGATTGTACGAAATGAAACTACACCATGAATCGCTATAAGCGATAATAACTCTAATTCGGCGCCCCCAAATTTTGACCCTAAAACCTAAAATAGAATTTATAACTCTAATTGTTTTTTTGACGTTAATATAAGTACTATCCAATTAGCGTTAATATCTCTGATTTGGACAGTTTTAAACATAGTTGTTCAATTCGCGCTATTTTTTCCTCTTTTCCGATTTTAAGCTAGTATTCGTCCATTCTATACTTTTCGTAAATTTCGTCTAGTTTTCGCTGTACTGCATACAAAAATGTACGGAAACTGTCCCCTTAACCCTAAAAAATCATAAAAAATCTCGATACGTACGGAATACGGAATATACGAAACTATAGGGAAAGTGTACCCTAAAAATCCTAAAAGTACGTAAAATGTAGGGCAGTTGTATTGATGTATAGTACTGTACATAATGTATGAATATCTACCCTAAAACTGTAAAATCCCCTGTTAAAAAATCCTAAAAAGTACAAAAATACACTAGTACTGTATGTAAACGTAGATATAATTTAATACAGTATAACAAAAGAATACGAAAATGTACAAGAATGTACCTTAAAAGCCTCAAAATCATAACTGTCAAAAGTACGGACACATACAGACAATGTACATAAATGCATGAAAAATAGACGACAATTGTCTTGAAATATATGCAAATGTACAAAAATGAACCATAAAAACCCTAAAATCAACTTAAAAAACCCTTAAAGTACTAATATATGCAAACACACTAAATAAATGTACAAAAATGTAAAGGTACATCGTCGGGTATACATTTCATCAATTTTTGAAAATCGACAGAAGCGAATTGTACGTATTATTGTCGCGTTCGTTTCTTGCATAATATGAAATTTGAAAAACTATGGTTTTAAATAATGAAGTGTACATCTGGTCTAATCAAGGAATTACCCACCGTAGAGATAGAGTACAAGGATGGGAGGGTATTCACTACTACTCTTGTAGGATCGGTAGATCTGAAAGTATTGGTAGAAGGAAAGACATCCATAGCTACATTCTCCGATGTATTGTTTATTCAGGAGCTGAACAAAAACCTCATCTCTACGTATGTATTAGATTATAACGGTTTTGATACTAGCACTAGGAAAAGAGTCTTTACTGCTAGTTTTGAGGAGGAAGTTTATTTCACCGCTGAAAAAGGTAGCCAAGGGATGTTTAGGCTGATTTTAAGCAATGAAAAGAAGAAACTATATTATGCTGGTGTTCATGATATAATGATGTGGCATAAGAGGCTTGGGCATGTGAATCTAGATAAGCTAAGAGAGATGAAAAAGATAGGAGTGGTGGAAGGAATTCAGTCCAGTGAGAGTGAGAATCTAAGTGATTGTAGTGGATGTGCTCAAGGTAAAGCACACAGATTGCCCTTTCCCAAAACAGCCACCTATAGGGGAGAAAAAATTTTAGATCTAGTACACACAGATATTTGGGGACTAGCCAAAGTGCCCTCACCGGGGCGGAAGAGATTTATGATGACTATCACTGATGATTGGTCTCGATATTCCAGGGTGTATTTTTTGAAAAGCAAGTTAGAAGCTCAAGATTGTTTTAGACAATATAAAGCATGGAGCGAAAAACTCCATGAAACTCCAATCAAGAGAGTAAGGAGTGACAATGGTGGAGAGTATACTTCTAACTAGTTTGAGGATTTTCTGAGGGAAGATGGAGTTCAACACAAAAGACAGTTCCAGAAAACTCGGAACTGAATGCGGTAGCTGAACGATTAAATAGGACACTGATTGATAGTGCTAGAAGTATGTTGTTGGATAAAAAGAAAGGAAAAAGGTTTTGGGCAAAAGCAATGAATTGCGCTAATTACCTCAAAAATAGAGTTCATACCTCAACTATAAAAGATCAAACACCTTATGAGAAATATACAAGCCGGAAACCAGACATATCTCACTTGAAGGGTTTTCGATAGTCAAGAATTAAGTCTAGATACAGATCGGTCTAATTGGAAGCAAGATCCTTAAGGAAAACCGGGATACTTATAAGGATATGATGAGGATGTTAAACGATATAGAGTTTACGATCTAAAAAGGGAAGATATAATCTTAGTAAAACATCTAGTTGTTATGGATGAAGGATAGTCTGTGGATCCCTTCAAGTATACAAAGTCAGTAAAAATCAGATTTGAGTCATAAAATTCCGATGACTTTGAGCTTCCTAACTATCTAGGTTTTAGAGAAGATGACATTCTTCTAGGTACAAATCAGACCGAAAAGGACTCGGCTGCGGAAAATCCAGTGACAACTCTACCCGAAGCGAAAGAGGTGATGGAAATTGCTTCGAAATCAAGGGATAGGGGAGAAGCAGAGATTGTTCAAAAGAACCCACTAGAACCATCTATTCTGGCTACGTATTTTGAGGGGGGAAGGAGAAGTAGCAAAAGATTACAAGAAAAATAGGTTAATAACAAGGTAACATAACTATCTAATCAAGATGAACCTCAAACTTTTGGAGAGGGGATGACTTGTCCAGAACGAACCGGTGGAAGACAGCCATCAATGAAAAATAGCCTCAATTATGGCAGCCGATACTTGGGAGGTGGTGGACTGTCCACCTAACCGAAAACCAATCGGTTGTCAGTGGGTTTTCAAATTGAAACTGAACCCGGATAACACCATTGAGCGTTACAATGCCCGATTAGTGGAAAAATGATTTACATAGAAAGAAAGAATCGACTACGAGGAAACCTTTGCATCGGTCGTCACATTTCCCTCCGTCTCCATACTTCTCAGTCTAGCAACAGTGGAAGACATGGAGCTGTACCAGATGGACATCCAGACAGCCTTTTTGCATGGAGAATTGGAAGAGGAGATCTTCATGCGACAACCCAAAAAATTTGTGGAGGAAGGAGAGGAGAGTAAGGTATGCCGGCTGAGTAAATCCCTTTACAGTTTGAAACAGACACCTCAACAGTGGAATAAGAAACTTTATGAGTTTCTTACCGGTCAGGGATATATCCGGATCAGCTAATATTACTCAATCTATGTTTTTGAAGATGAGGAAGGTATTATATTTATTGGAATTTATGTTGATGATTTGCTTGTTTTAAGGAAATCAATGGAAAAAATTAATAAACTGAAAAGCGATCTTAAGGGGAGATTTGAAATAAACTATATGGGGGAAGCAAAATATATTTTGGGAATTTAAGTACAAAGAGACCGAGAAAGAAAGATTATAAGATTGACACAAAAGGAAGCAAAAGGGAACATGCAGGAAAAATTTCAAATGGATAAAGCAAATAGTTGAACAACTCGAATGGAGTTAAAGAAGGGAAATGGGGGGAGTGAGGAAGAAGAAGTCATAGTCTAAGACGAGGAATTAAGTCCTGAAGAACAGAAGTTCATGCAGACTTTTTCTTACAGGCAAGTAGTGGGAAGCCTAATCTATTTTATGAATTGTATCCGGCCAGATTTAGCTGCAGCTGTAGGAGTGTTGTGTTGAAGTCTAAATGCTCCCACTAAGAAAGATTGGGAGGTAGCTAAGAGAGTCCTTAGATATTTGATAGGAACTAGGGATCTATGGTTGCATTTGGGTGGGGAGAATAGTGATATCACTACTTGGAGTGATGCTAGTTATGGTGATGCTCCGATGAGGAGATGTACTTCTGGGTATGTATTATATGTGGGTGATGGAGCTTGCTGTTGGAATAGCAAACAACAAAAGGATATTGTTCAGTCCACCATGGAGGCTGAGTATATGGCCCCTTGCTTTGCTGTAAAAGAATTGATGTGGGTCAAGTCTTTGCTGGGTGAGCTTGGTCACCATAAGAGTGGTGTGCATAATTTTTTTTGTGATAATCAGGCAGCGATCGCTATTTCTGCCAATCCTAAACATCATTTTAAAGCCAAACACATGGACATTAGATTCAGCTTTGTTAGAGAGAAAGTAGAAAACAAAATAATCAGTTTAGAGTACCGACCAGATAGCGAGATGGTGGCAGAAACGATGACCAAACCTGTGCCTTCCACTAAGCTAATTTTCTGCAGGGAGAAGTGTGGTCTGAAATTAAAGAGTGACTAGAAAATAAGGGGAGTGTAGAAATTGATGGTTCTTTTAGTATTTTCTAAGTCTAAAATAAAGTGCAGAAAAAGAAGCCGGTGCAGTCTGACTCTAACTTCTCTCCTCAACTCTCACACTTGTTGTAGTCACTAAGAAGTTGGAGAGGAAGCTAGTGTCATGGTGCCTTTGCTATCCAGAGATTTACGGGGTAGTAAAGTAGTTAATTTACTAAAAGGAAGTTGTCGCCTAGAGAATTTGATCCCGGTACTTATAGATAGGAAATGCCGCCGGTAGCCGATAACCTCATCCATTTAGTCTAGGATTAGTGGTAAATGATATAGAGTGTATTACATATATAAACGTTAAAATGTAGGCTAATTCATTTAACAACAACTATATGCGGGATACATAGAGTCAGATATAAAAGTACGGATTACGAGTACGAAGAATAAATAAGTACCGTGCATTTGTTTCTATAGCGAAACAAATATATCGCAATTATTTATGACGGCTTCGATTGAAATCATCATTCAATCGGATGGCCGCAAAGCATGCCGAGATCACGTAAGAATATTTCGGCAGTTTATGGTCGCGGCCACATCGGATGAAACGTGGCACTAGCACATTGGATTTCGGCATCTCCAGGGATTACAGAAACGAATCCAAAAAAGACACGTGTCGACATTTTTGTCATGTCGTACAATGTTCGTATATAAAGTACACTGGCAGCTGTACCTTTCTGTACAGTACAACAATATGATTGGTGCCGTACGTCAGTAGATATAGTTTAAGAGAGAGATAGGACTTAGAAAAATTTGGTAGATAGGACCCTCTCTCCCAGAGAGATAATGTACAGAAGGTCAACTTTGACCCTCCATAACTTACTGCTCAGGGGAGCAAATTCAGAGATTATTTTTGCTATAGACTCAAGGGAGTCTTGCCTTCACAAAAGAGAAGGTTGTCAGTGTTTTTGTTTGCCAAGGTGGCGGTTATTCGTGCTGAAAGACAAAGGGGTCAAGGTTATTCTAGAGGCTTCGTGTGAGCTGCTTACTATGAGGTCCTATGGAGGTCTCAAAGTTGCAGTGACCTTGACTCGTTTAATCGTGGGGTTGGCGGCCAATTATTTTCAATTTTTGGTGGAGGAGGTGGCGTTTTTAAAGCAATTATTGGTGGGGAGGGAGGCGTCATTGAATAATTTATTGGTGGAGGGGGGGGCTTGTTTAAATCTTTTATTTCTGGGGGAGGAGGTATCTTTGAATTGTTTATTAGTGGAGGGGAGGTGTCGTTGAATTGTTTACTGGTGGGGGGGGAGGCGTCCTTGAATCGTTTATTGGTGGGGGGGGAGGCGTCATTGAATCATTTTTTGGTGGGGGGGTAGGCATCGTTGAATCGTTTATTGGTGGTGGGGGAGGGGTCTTTGAATCGTTTATTGGTGGGGGGGGAGGCCTCTTTAAGTCGTTTATTCGTGGGGGGGGGAGGCGTTTTTGAATCGTTTATTGGTGGGGGGGGAGGCGTCCTTAAATCATTTAATGATAGGGGGGAGGTGTAATAGGATTTCCTACCTCTCTAAAAATCCCATTACTATAACCAATTTCAACCACAAATTCCACACATTGGAAAACTACAGATTCACATTGGAAAACACTCACATAAGGATAAACTTTAAATTAGAAGAAGCTTATGTCCACATAACATTAGCTTGGTTTCTTGCCCTATTGGCTTGACTTCTTTTTTAAAGTGTTTCACTACTCTCCACTCTTAATAATTATATCTCTTAACAGCTAAAACACTACTTAGTTAGTAAGAGATTTTAGTGGAAAAATGCCTTTGCTCCAATTTGGTTTTAATCGCTCAAGACCAAGATCAGTCAGAATTTCCACAAACTTTTCCAAAGGAAAATATGCCTACTCTTCTCTTCGACTTCCTTATTTATCCGTCATCGCACAGGACTAGCTAGGCCTGAGTTAATGCTCAATTGAACAGATTTTTACCTGGGCCAATAATTGATCAGCTAGGACTCAGACTGGTCAATGTAAAAATGTGCGAAATCTCTAACTAACTACGTAAAATTTACGAACCAATTAAACGCTAAAGCGCTGATCGCTATTAGCATAGAATTTTCTTTAGCGTATACGAATAATTAAAGTGGTGTGCGTTAATTAAGAATTTGAAAATTTTGAAGAAAAACATACATTCTAATTGTTTAATAATGTTAATTTGAGTCTTTGAAAAAAGTAAATGTTAGTCGCAAACATGCTTACACTAATATAGGTATTTCTATAAAATTTGACAAAATCGTCCACAAATTGTATGTTCACACAGTCAAAACATGGTTGATGGACGAAAATGTGCGAACGTGATATTAGACAACTTGATTTCATCCCTGTTTTAGAGCACCTATTCTCATGCGTCAGTGGTTACTTAAACCCTTTAATTATACTTTTTCACTTAAAAAGGTACGTTTTTGTACGGTCTGACATTGACCGTACACCACAATTATTAAAAGACAACGTACTTTCGTTTTGTACGGTACTTGGAAAATAACCCTAAATGGCGTATAGAAAAAAAATAGAATAAATTACTCTAATGGAGAATAATAAAAAAAAAGCGGGACGGAATTAGCGTACACTACGCTAATAGCGATTGGCCGAGTACATTTCAGTATGTAACATTTACGTGCAAAAGTGCCCGCCAAACGAAACGCGACTTCGCACGAGCGTGCGTCACAAATTTCACACGCGAAACTACCTACAAAATTCCATAAAGTGAAAGTGACGTTTTGTACAAAATATTGTACGAAACAAATCATCGTGCGTACTAAACGAAGTATTGATTCATTTAGTACTGAATGTGCGCTTGAAATTCCGCGGCTAGTTTGACCCTAAACCCGTTACAATGAACAACCACTCGTTATTTTGACCTCGCGCTGTCGCCTAAATATACCAATCCCTATATCTTTTAAAATACAACTCTAAATTGTGCTATTCTTTTGCGAACGTCTACCAAATTCATAACTCTATATTCGTAACACTTAAATGCCCATTTACGAACAAGTTCGATCCACTATTAGTGTAACATCATCCCCTCCTTATATTTAATTGACCTTAGTTAAAACACATTTCATTCTCAAGACGGGACTTCTATATTATTATCCCTCCAATACCTTTGTAAAAGGTCAAAATTTGTACCTTTTAAAGTAACCTTATCATCTGGCCTTCCTAAATAATGCACTTGGTACTGTTGAAATTAATATATTTCTAGAGTATTTCCTATGTATATATATGTTAATACAAAAGGAAAAAGAAAAGGACGGACAGCCTGCCTCCACCTCCTCTCTCTAGCCCCCATACTTGTTGTAGTCACTGAAGGATAAAGAGAGTGGTTGAACCATGGCTGCGTTAGTTCAACAGGCATTTATTTTTAGTAGGTTACTAAAAAGAAACATGACGAACCCTGGACTTGATCCCGGTACCTACCGTCCGACAAGTTGGCCGGTAGCCGTCAGCGTTATCCTATTAGACTAGGACCAATGCTAAATGCTATAGGGTATGATAGATATATATTTATTTAAGAGTGAACGAATTCATTTAATTAAAACCATATACACCATACATAGATACAATTTTGTAAAGTACAAAGTACAATACTATTCGAAATGGATACCACAGATTTTGTTTGAACAACGAAACGAATATTGCGCAAGTATTTACAACGGCTGAGATTGCATTTTGGTTCATATCCAACGGCGCACATCATCGCCGAAATCTCGGAGTGGTCACTTTGGCTTTTTGTGACATGGCATGACCTGGCCCCACGTGGAGAGATCACATTTGGTCGCGGGAATTTCGAGGAACCTATAAAGGTACACCGGCTGTAGTACTTTTTGGTATGGTACAGCAATATAATTGGTTCGTACTTCAGTAGATAGGAGTTATTAAAGAGAATGAAGACTTAGTGTTTTCACTAACACCCCTCCCCTTGAGGGTTTCTAAAAAATGGGCATCTTTGCTAACCCATAACTTATCGCCTGGTTGGGCGTTTTCAGAGATTTTTTTTTCTGCGCACTGAGGGGAGTTCAAGTTGCTCAAAAGTGTAGTCAAATTGTGTGCTTGTTTGCTTGGGTAGCAATGGTTGCCATTGAAAGTTGGTTAGTTAATAATTATCTAAAGGCTTCCTGAATTTTATAGTCCAATGGAGGACACAGAATTACACGTTATGGGCCCACCCTCTAGGGTGCCCATCTTCAATGTATTAGGGTTTATCTATTGGGAAGCCATGATGACAGGGGCTTTGTGTGAAAAACGATACTGGGGAATTGTTAGTGGACAAGTGAAAAGTCCACCTCAAGGAACACCACCGAGATTTGGTGGAATAAGGTTTTCTGTAGCAACATCTGCTACAGCAGGGGAGACAAATGATCGGGACAGCAGCCTTTCCGAAAAGGGGAAAGAAAGGGAGACACCTCTTACTTCTTTTGCTCCTATTGCCACGACACCCGGAGCGGCGATCGTGAAGACCTTGGAGACCAATACTCAAATGTGGGAAGACACCAACAAGGCTGCCAAGAACTTCATTCTGAGACATCTCACACAAGCTTTGGCAACTCCTCACGTTCACGTTTACAAGGCCAAGGAGTTGTGGGTGAGTTTGATATAGATCTATAGAGCTGGTACAATTAAGGAGCTCCAGTTGGCAAAGCAAAAGTTGGGAAATTATACTTACAAAGGGGGAAAGATTTTAGACTACTGTAATGATCTTTCTTTTTTGTATATGGAGATGGAGAGTGCCAGATTGACAGGTACAATGAAGATGAAGGTTAACACTCTCATCATGAAGTTACCTGACGAGTATGAGAATATAGTGTACAGATTACAAGAAATGACTGATAGTTTATGGAAGTGGAATACAGTGGTCCGGATGATACTTGTGCATGAGAACACGTTTGAAATCAAGAGAGGGGAAAAGAGCGTTCAAGCCCTAGCCGCCCAAAAGAACAGGTGGAAACCAAACCCGAAAAAACCATACAAAGGAGAAAGAGTTCAGCCTGGAGGACTAAGGCTCCCAAAGGGCCTATTGTCATTTTTGTAAAAAGCCATGACACTTTATCGCGAATTGTGTCAAGCTATGGGAGGTGAGGCTCCAAGAAAACCATGGAGGGGGTTCTTTTGGAGGGAAGAAAAAGGCACTTTTGGTCACAAAGGTGACACGAGAGAGCGAGGACGAGTCCTCTGAGGAGGATGGGGAGCTTCTTCTTGACGAAAGTCTACAGGAGAAGAAGATCCCTCGGAGCGGAAGTGTGCCCTTGAAGCAATTTGGGAAGCTCCACAAGAAAAATGGATCATCGACTCAAGTGGAACCATACATGTCTGTCCTGAGAAGGACCTTTTCACTAAGCTAAGGGAAATTCCTACTGTAAAAATAGAGTATGGGGATGGGAGAGTGGTTACTACAGATCTAGTGGGATCAACAGATCTATAAGTCTTAGTAGAGGGTAAGACTCTTATACTCACATTCTCAGATGTACTTTACATTCCTCAGCTGAGTAAAAATCTTGTCTCTACGTCTATGTTAGATGACAAAAAGTTTGATACATTCGCTACAAAGAGAGTCTTTACAGCTAAGTATGGAGATGAAGTTTACTTCACGGCAGATATGGGTAGCCAAAGAATGTTTAGGCTTAACCTGAGTAATGAAAAGAAAAATGCTTACTATGTTGGTGTTTCTAAGTTGATGATTTGGCATAAATGATTCTGGCATGTGCATTTTGATTGGTTGAACGAAATGAAAAAGCTTGGGGTAGGAGAAGGCTTTTAGTTTCGGGATAATGAAATGATGAATGATTGTAGTGGTTGTGCTCAAGGGAAGGCTCACAGACTTCCCTTTCCCAAAGTCGCCACATATAATGGTGAGAAAGTACTAGATTTAGTCCACAGAGATATCTGGGGACCTGCAAAAGTGCCTTCGGTTGGAGGAAAGAGGTTTATGTTGACAATAACCGATGACTGGTCTAAGTACTCTAGAGTCTACTTCCTAAAAACAAAGTCTGAAACATCAACTTACTTCAAAGAATATAGAGCTTGGAGTGAGAAGTGCATGGAACCCCCATTAAGAGGATAAGGAGTGATAATAGGGGGGAATATACCTCTAACAAGTTTGAGGAATACTTGAGAGATGAGGGAGTTCAGCACCAAAAAACCGCACCATATAACGCGGAACAAAATGGGGTAGCTGAGAGGTTGAACGCAACACTAGGAGATAGTGCATGTAGTATGTTTGCCGACAAGGAATTAGGAAAGAGATTTTGAGCAAAGGCCATGAACTGTGCCAACTACATTAAGAATAGAGTCCTTACCTCAGTTATAAAAAGAATGACACCTTATGAGAGATGGGTGGGACGGAAACCAGATATTCTCTCACGTTAAAGTATTCAGTAGCCAAATTTACAGTCTTCACACGGATAAGAAAAACTAGAAACTAGATACTAAGGGAAAACACAGATACTTTCTAAGATATGATAAGGATGTCAACGGATATAGACTATATGACTTAGCAAAGAGAGATATCATTCTGGTTAAACACCTAGTTGTCATGGATGTAGGGAAGTACTTTGACCCTTTTAAATATACCAAAAAGATAAGAATCAGATTTGATTCTGGAAATGAGGAGGACTCCATCCTTCCCGAAAGGGACATGAGTTAAACGGGGATTGTAGATTCAAAGGAGATCCAAGACACAAGCAATCCACCGGAAACCTCACATATTCCTATAGACTTTGAGGAGACAAAAGAGGAGGAATCTGTATCGGCTTCCATTTATAGGGGAGCCGATGAGACAGTAAGGAGAAATCTAAGACGTCCCTCCATCCCAGCTTCAGAGTCTAAGGGGGGGAGGAGCACCAATAAGATCCACGAAAAACATGCGGCTCACAAGGTAACTAAGCAATCTCACCCATATGAGCCTGAGTCATACCCGAAGGCAGTAAATAGTCCAGAGAAAGACGGTTGGATAAGAGCCATAAATGATGAGATGGCCTCTATCATGGAAGCAAATACTTGGGAACTAGCGGACTGTCCTCCGGACACAAAACCGATTGGCTGTAAATGGGTGTTTAAACTAAAACTGAATCCAGATAATATTATTAAGAGGTATAAAGCTCGATTGGTAGCAAAGGGGTTCACCCGAAAATTGGGGATTAACTATGTGGAGACTTTTGCTCCAGTTGTTCGGTTCCCATCAGTAAGGATTCTCCTCTGTCTGGCAGCAACGGAAGACATGGAAATATACCTGATGGATATTAAGATTGCTTTTCTTAATGGTGAGTTAGAGTAAGAAATTTTCATGAGGCAACTAGAGGGATTTGTGGAAGAAGGAGACGAGAGCAAAGTCTACAGGCTCATAAAGTCCTTATATGGACTGAAGCAGGCTCCTCGACAATGGAACAAGAAACTTGGTGAGTTTCTCACCGGTCTGGGATATGTTCGGATCACCTCTGACCATTCTATCTATATGTTTGAAGATGAGAATGGTGTCATTTTTATTGCAATTTATGTGGATGATCTGCTTGTGTTGAGTAAATCTTTGGAAAAGATTAATAGGCTAAAGAATTGATGTGGGTCAAGTATTGTTGTAAAAACTGAGGTATATGAAGGAGGGAGTGCATAAAGTGTATTGTGATAATCAAGCTGCCATTGCAATTGCAGCTAATCCAAAACATCATTTCAAAGCTAATCATATGGACATAAGATTGAGTTTTGTGAGGGAAAAAGTTGAGAATAAGATTGTGAATCTTGTATATAAATCTGATGAGGAAATGGTGGCTGATATGATGACAAAACGAGTGCCCTCTCCTAAATTGAAATATTGCAAAGAAAAATGTGGACTGAATCTGTAGTTAAAATTCGACTAGAAAAAAAGGGGAGTGTTGAAATTAATAGATTTCTAGAGTATTTTATAGGTGTAAATATGTTAGCATAAAAGGAAAAAGAAAAGGACGGACAGCCTGCCTCCACCTCCTCTCTCTAGCCCCCATACTTATTGTAGTCACTGAAGGATGAAAAGGGTGGCTGAACCATGGCTGTTTTAGTTCAACATGCAGTTATTTTTAGTAGGTTACTAAAAAGAAACCTGACGGACCCTGGACTTGATCCCAGTACCTACCGTCCGACAAGTTGGCCAGTAGCGGTCACCTTTATCCTGTTAGACTAGGACCAATGCTAAATGCTATAGGGTATGATAGCTATATATTTATTAAGAGTGAACGAATTAATTTAACTAAAACTGTATACGGCATGCATAGATACAGTTTTGTAAAGTACGAAGTACGATACTATTTCCAAACGGATACCGCGCATTTTGTTTCGACATCGAAACGACTACTGCGCAAGTATTTATAATTGCTTAGATTGTATTTCGGTTCATATCCAACGGCGCACATCATCGCCGAAATCCCGGAGTGGTCACTTTGGCTTTTTGTGACATAGCATGACCTGGCGCCACGTGGAGAGATCACATTTGGTCGCGGGAATTTCGAGGAACCTATGGACAAGTAAAAAAAGGGCACGCGTCCACATAATAGCCTTGTTGTACATTTGTCGTACAAAAGATACATCGGCAAGAGTACTTTTTGGTATGGTACAGCAATATAATTGGTTCGTAATTCAGTAGATAGGAGTTATTAAAGAGAATCAAGACTTAGTGTTTTCACTGACACCTCTTCCCTTGAGGGTTTCTATAAAATGGGCATCTTTGCTAACCCATAACTTATCGCCTAGTTGGGCGTTTTCAGAGATTCTTTTTCCTACGGACTGAGGGGAGTTCAAGCTGCTCAAAGGTGTATTCAAATTGTGTGCTTGTATATTTGGGTAGCATTGGTTGCCATTAAATGTGGGGTAGTTAATAACTACCTAGAGGCTTCCTGAATTATGTAGTCGAATGGAGGACACAGAATTGCAAATAGAGTGTTGCCGACCTTAAACTGTTGACCAACCGAATCTATTACCTATTTATGGACCTCAAGTTCTATATTTATTAACGGATCCAATTCTAATTCTCCTTTAGTTGGTTAAAGATTTGCTGGTTTTAATTGACTCATGTGTATCACTAGATGAATTTTTGTTGAAGGGGGAAAGTCTAATTTGGCAGCAAATGACGATATCATCTCGATTACAGTTAATGGTCCAATGTACGTAGGAGGAAATTTCTCCGTAGGATCTGATTGTCCCTCGATCTTGCACCTTTAATGAGTTGTTGAAAGCCAAACCTTGTCACCTATGCTTAACACCTTATCACCACGTTTGCGGTTAGCATTTAGTTCTTGCCTTCTTTGTGCCTCCATTCAACATCCCGGACTGTTTTCCAAAAAGTTTCATTGTATTCCCAAAACTCTTTTCCAGAACCCCTATTCTCTTGAGTGACCCTTGTTATTAATTTTAATGCTTCTCTTGGTTGGTGTCTATGTGCAACCTCAAACGGTGAGAATCGTGTACTGCCATATTTACATGAATTGTATGCAAATTCCATTAATGGCAGTTTAGATTCCCATGTGTTCTAGAGTCCACTGCAAACAGTCATAAGCATTTCCTTAAGTGTATGGTTCATCTTTTATGTTTGTCCATCTGTCTAAGGATGATAAGAGGTATTCATTTTTAATTCAGTACCTAAATTTTGTTGCAATTTTTTCCAAAATGCAGACGTAAATTTTGAGTCTCTATCACTGATTATAGATAAGGGAACTCCATGATGACAAACCACATTATCAAAATATAACTTTGCGATATCTTCATGTGAGTAGTTTTTCAACGGATAAATATTGATGTTTTATTGAACCTATTGACTACGACCATGATACTATCATTTCTTCTAGATGTAGCCGGCAATCAGACAATAAAATCCATACTGACAAACTCCCATGGTATTTCAGAAAAATCCAAAGGTTTTAAAAGACCCCTAAATTTTTGGTTACTACGTTTACTTTGTTGGCAAGAGACACAACTTTCCACCTGTTTTGACACCACGTTTGCCATCCTTGGCCAAAAGAATCTACTATACAACCGACTAAGAGTTTTATCTCGACCTATATGTCTTAAGTGCTCATGGGAGTTGTTTTCTTAAGTCTCCTAACTTAGGAATGCATAGCCTATCTCCTGTTCGCAAAAACACTAAACCATCTTCTATTTTAAAGTTTTTGACATGCCTCTTATTCTATAGGTCAAAATTCCCCCCGGAAAGTTTCTTGCAAATCACAACAAAATAAGGATCTTTATCATAACCATTTATAATAGCATCTAAAAACAATTCATCTTGAACTATCACACTTATTTCAAAACATCTACTTAAAGGATCTGCCACCACATTTGTTTTTCGAGGAATATGTTTGACGTTAAATTTGAAATATGTCAATTTTTGCATCCACCTAACTTGAATACCGGTCATAATTTGTGCATCACTTAATCTGTGCAGATAAGAAAGTGCTTTATTTTCACAATGAACAGCGAATTCCTTATCACGCCATTTCACGAATGCATGAAAAATTGCAAGCAGTTCCTTTTCTTGTGCTGGATAATTTTTTTCAACATCATTGAATTTCTTGGACTCAAAAGCAACTGGATCAAAGTGTTTACCAACTTTTTGACTTTTGACTGCACCTAAACCTTTATCAGATGCATCTGTGGTGATTAAGACTTCAAACTCCCCAGCAAGATTAGGATACACCAGTGTAGTGGTAAAGGTCAACTTCCCTTTTAGTTTTTCGAAAGCTCTTTTGTGATTAGCTCCCCACATAAACGTCTCCATCTCCCGTAGTAAATCCGTCAAAGGTGCGGCAATCACACTAAATTTTCTGATAAATTTCCAGTAATAAGTGGCCAACCCCAACGATCTAACTTCTTTGATATTAGAAGGTTTCCTCCAATCTTGAATTGTAGTGATTTTGGATGGATCAATTTAAACACCTTCCCCACTAACTTTATGTTTCAAAAATAATTGTTCATTTTTAAGAAAACTGCATTTTGATAATTTTCCATACAATTTTCTTTCTCTTAACCTTTCCTATACTTTCCTTAAATGAATTACATGTTGTTCTTCTTTAGATTCACTATATATCAGGATGTCATCTTTTAACAATTGAACAAACCTATCAATATAATCCGAAAATGTTTGGTTCATTAATCTTTGATAAAAGGGTGGTGCATTCGTCTAACTAAATGGCATTACTATCCATTCAAAATGACCGACTCTAGTTGTAAAGCAGTATTATCAACATCTTCAGTTCTAATTGGAACCTGATTAAAGCCACTACACAGATCAATCGACGAAAATACTGTAGCAACTTTTAAATGGTTTATCAAATCAGAAATTAAAGGTAATGGATACTTATCTTTCACCGTAATCTTTATTACACTGCAATAGACGACACACATTCTCAACATTCCGTCCTTCTTTTTGACGAAGAGAACTAGTACTTGGTACGGCGATACGGTGATTTGTTGGGCTGAATATGTCCTTTCTCAAGAAGCACTATGATTTATTTCTTTAACTCCTCTTACTCAAAGAAACTGTGCTTATAAATTCGTGTGACAGGAGGATTACATCCAGGTTCAAGGTTAGTAACATGTTCCACATCTCGGGAAGGTGTCCTCTTTGAGGGTAAGACGCTTGGTTAAACATCTCGAAATTCAAATATCAATTTTTTAACAGCAACATCAGATGTATTAATATCAATTACAAAATCAAATTTTTTTTTTTGAAGATTTTTAGTGGTGTCTGATTTAGGAATTATGTCAATGTTAGTGTTTATTCCCCCCCTTTCATCACTAATTGCCTCAATTACTAATAACAAAAAATCATGATTTGTTTTATCCTTTAAATGCTTTCTAAATTGTTAAGAAAAAATCAAACCTTCCACTCCCAATTCGGTTATGTTATTTTTATGATTCCTATGCAACTTATTTGAAAGTAATGCTTGCAAAACCTTCCAGCTGTTCTCAAATTTTACTCTCAAGGTGTTAGTTTCCCAATTAATTTGAGGGTTATGTTGTGTTAACTAGGGCTTTCCCAGTATTTGATCCTCACTACCCAAATTCATTATTTCACACACAACTTTTATTTTTTTACCTTGGATATCAACTTCTATTCTGTCAGTTTGTAAATCTAATTTGGACTTATTACCATTTGCCACTTGGAAATGCAAAGATTTTTCTCTTATGATTGTAGAAATTTTATATTCCTCTACAAACTTAGGTGAAATAAAATTATGTGTAGCACTTGAATCTACCATAACTCTCAATGGTTTCCTTTCCACTAAAGACTCTAATTTGATCAAACTGAGTTTGGTGTCTTCGTAACTTAACTGTCCCAACATGGGTCTGTTTTTAAGTGTTTCATCAAAAGGATTGTTCAAACTATGGAGTGTAGTTAACATCATAATAAATTGAGCTATCCTAGCCTTTGTATTCATTATCTTGCCCTCTCGAGTTAACTCTTTAACCTCTAGATCTGGTTGACTCAACTAAGGACTTTCAGCTAGTCTTTTCCGTTTCCCACCTCTTGGGCTTCCTAATCCGCTAGGTATAATGCTATATCTTCCAGAAGACCTTCATTGACATCAAATGTTTTAAGAGATCCCCTATATGTACAATCCTTAGCGTAATGATCTCGACCTCCGCATTTAAAACAAGTGACTTTCTTTTTCGGTCTTGTGCACTCTCTACTAGAATGTCCCTCCTCTGTACAATTATAACAGCTAATTTTCCTAAGTTGTGCACACTAAAATGCCCTATGACCTCTTTTATGACAGATACTGCATGTGGGAATGCTAATATTGGGTTTTTGAGCATTAATACTTTGTTTAAGACTCTTAATATATCCCCCTCTCTTGTTAAATTTGTTTCTTGCATTAACACTCTGTCCAGCTCTCTGATTTCCCTGAAGATATTATGCCTATTCAACAGACCCGCATTTAAACCCTCCTCCACAAATTCTTCCTCACTCCAGTCTGATACTTTATTTAAATAACCGTTGAGTGATCGAGTTTCCCGAATATACCCCAACTGATCCTCTAATTCCAATGACTTATCTTGTAATTCTTTCAAATAAATAATTTTTTGATGTTTTAATTCTGATTTCATAATAGGATTCAGATGTTTCAAGAAATGCAACTTAGCCATTTCAATAGTCAAACCTATGATATGAATGCTAGATGAGTCAAATTCCACAATATAATCTTTCACAAATCGAGTCAGCTTACAGTTCAACCATTTTTCTTCCGTTTTGGATTTATAAGTGACAAACAAGAAATGAGATTTGATCGCGGTTTTGAAAACTTCCCAATCACCATTATCAAGAATCAAATTAGACCTCCTTTGAGTGTAATTCCAAATCTCAGCATCACCTTTGACACAGCTAATAGCAAATGAAATGTAATCATCACGATCAAAATTTCTAAACTCTAAGTAATACTCCATATGACAAATCCAAACATCTAACTCATCAATCTTTTTACCATCAAATGATGGTGCCTCACTAATAGACAACTTCAGATCTCTGATCTTTTTAGGTCTATGGTGATCATCCCCCCTAAAGCAGGCATTTCTCTTACTACTCTCACCCTTTTGGTTATTTACATCATTTATGGTGTGAATTAAATTTTAAATTCATTGACTCATCCAATTTCTGATTTGAAACATTCCCATTTTCCTTAACATCCTTCAATTCACTTTTCAATTTAGAAATTTTTTCATCCATAACAACAGCATGATTATTAAATCTTTTGACCAATTTCGCAATACTCAGCTTTAATACATTGAAAGCATTTTCCATTTCCCGTTTCCATGCAAAATTAGCCATTATCACACAATGAAATCAAGCAATAAGTAAGGAAAAGTATAATTATCTAAAAGAGTTTGCAGCACATTTGAAGTCCACAGATTACTCTAATTCAAGACTTTCTTTCCTTTACAAATCCATTGAAAGATATCAAAATCTGATAAATCAAATAAACATTAAAAGTAAGTTTGTGAAAATTCAATTTTCTAAAACATTGAAATAGAAAGGTAAAAAGTTTTCTCACAAATTTTGCAACAGCAAGATTGAAAGCAATCAAAGTTAACAAATTAGGGTTTGAAATTTTTTGAGTAATTTGTGGATTCGTTTGCTCTTGAAGAAGTATAGTACTCCACTTTCTTTCTCCTCCCTTACCAAATTTCCCATTTCCCACTACATCCGAATCTTTTCAAAATCTAACCTCACATCCTCACCTTTCATGGCTTCAAGCCCTCCCTCTAAATATGATTCATTGCTACGAGAAGGCAAGTTTGTTTGGCTTCTAGGTATTTGGAGTGAGATTCAGCGGTGGCTACATTGCCCACCCCGCCTGAGTCCTTAGGACCTAAGCACGCCCCACATCTAACCAGCTACTGCTGGCAATGTGGTCACTTAGTTTCCATCCAATCCTCTATCACTCACATTGTGGTTCTAACGACACAATTTAGAGCACCCTCACTAGTCACGGCAGTCGATTTTCAGGTGAGCAAGCTTCTCCCTAACTACTCACCAAAGCTTTGATACCATATGTATCAAGATTTCCTACCACTCAAAAAATGCCATTACTACAACCAATTTCAACCACATATTTCACACATTGGAAAATTACACATTCACATTGGAAAGCACTCACATAAGGATAAACCTTAAATTAGAAGAAGCTTTTGTCCACGTAACATTAGCTTGGTCTCTTGCCCTCGTGGCTGAACCTTTCTTTTAAAGTGTTTTCCACTACTCTCCACTCTTAATAATTCTATCTCTTAACTACTAAAACACTACTAAGTTAGTAACAGATTTCATTGCAAAAATACCATTGCTCCAATTTGGTTTTAATCGCTCAAGACCAAGATCAATCAAAATTTCCACAAACTTTTCTAAAGGAAAAGATGCCGGCTATTCTCTTTGACTTCCCTATTTATCCATCATTGCTCGGGACTAGCCAAGCCAAAGTCAATGCTTCTTTGAACATGTTTTTACCTAAGCCAATCATTGATCAAGTAGGACTTAGGTTGACCAATGCAAAAACGTGGGAAATCTCTTATTAACTACGTAGATTTTACTAAAAAATCAAACGCTACATTTTATTACGTAACATTTACGTGCAAAAGTGCGCGTTAATCAAATTGCAACTTTGCACGAACGTGCATCACAAATTTCACAACGAAACTACCTACAAAATTCCATAAAGAGAAAGTGACGTTTTGCACTAAAAATTGTACAAACAAACCATTGTGCGTACAAAATAAGAGAACGTTGTTCAACTTCAATGAAACCCTTATATAGGCGGTGTGTCTATCAAGAATTTTTTTTTTGTCGGTCCGTAGTACGGACGGCCCTACTGTTAGCGTTATCGTGTGTCGCAGAACAGATTGACGCCGTACTGCTAGCACAATGTCGGGTTGCCGTGCGTCGCGTTACAAACCACCGTAAAGCTGGCATGATATAGCATTGCAGTGGGTCGCGCTAGAGACCGCCGTACAGTGGGCACAATGTAGCATTACCATGCCTCGTGGTAGAGACCACTATATGGCTGGCACAATGTAGCGTTGCCATGCGTTGCCGTAGAGACCACCGTATAGTTTGCACAATGTAGTGTTACCCTGTGCGCGGTAGAGACTGTTGTACGACTGGCATGATGTAGCGTAGCAATGCGTTGTGTTACAGACCGCCTTACAGCTGGCATGATGTAGCGTAGTCGTGCATTGCGGTAGAGACCGCCGTATTGCTGGCACAATGTAGCGTTGTCATGCGTCGCGTAACAAACCGTCGTACGGCTGGCATGATGTAGCATTGCTATGCGTCACCGTAGAGATCGCCGAAAGGTTGGCACAATGTAGCATTGACCTGCGTCGCGGTAGAGACCGCCGTAAGGCTGGCACAATTTAGCCTTGCTGTGCGTTGTGATAGAGAATGCCGTAGGGTTTGCACAATGTAGCGTTGTCGTGCGTTGCGGTAGATACCGCCGTATGGTTTGCACAATGTAGCGTTGCTGTGCGTCGCGGTAGAGACTGCCCTAAGGTTCGCACAATGTAGCGTTGCCGTGCGTCGCGGTAGAGACTGCAGTACGGCTGGCATGATGTAGCGTAGCCATGTGTGGTGTTACAGACCGTCGTACAGCATGCATGATGTAGTGTTGTCGTGCGTTGCGGTAGAGACCGCCCTACGGTTGGCACAATGTGGCGTTGTTGTTCGTCGCGGTAAAGACTGCCGTAGGGTTTCGCACAATATAGCGTTGGCGTGCATCGCGATAAAGACCACCATAAGGCTAGCATGATGTAGCGTAGCCGTGCGTGGTGTTACACACTGTCGTACGGCTGGCATGATGTAGCGTTGCCGTGCGTCAAGGTACAAACCGGCGTACGTCTGGCATGATGTACACCTTTGAATCGTTATTAACGTATAAAAATTATTAGTGTAATGAAAAAATTAGCGCCATTTATTTTAATTTAGTGCTAAAAGACGTGGCGAATTATGATCCACGTCCTTAAATAGTGTAATTTGTTATATTGAAGGTATCAATATCAAAATTTTGGGGTGCCGATGCAGCGTATATAAGGCATATAACGATTCACGGTGTAGCGTTGCCGTGTGCACGGTACAAACCGCTGTACGGCTAGCACAATGTAGCCTTGTCGTATGTCGTGGTACAAACCACCGTTCCGCTGGCACAATCCAAAGTTGCAGAAAGTCCCCAATACAAACTACCAGCCGTACCAACCCCTAAAAAAGCGTCGTTAAAAGCATAGACGTACCAAATATATGGATTTTCACTTTTTTCCGAAAATGCGTTAATTTTTAAAGATTTTGATTTTTTTTGTTAAATTCCTATACTTTTCGTGTACAGAATAGGTATGGACAAAACGTACGGAAATATCAAAAAAAGGTTGAAAGTAAACCGTGAATCGCTATTAAAGTTAAGAAATCGATATACATTTGCATGTGTTAGGTTAGCCGTGAAAGTCTGTGTTCACATGTTCGACGCCAGAATATGTGAAAATAGGTTAGCACTATTTTCTTTCGTCTTTATGACTTAGAATCAAATCTGCGTACGATTTTCTGTCCGACGCACTCAATTTCCACTGTTGACGCCCTCATTTGACACTCATTGAATTTCCACTGTCGACGTCCCCATTTGACACTTATTTTGTACGTTATTTTGTACGTTTGTAAAAAATAATTACAAGATTGAGTACGGACTGACATTCTGTGCGCTACAATATTTAAAACCATTCAAATTAGTAACTAACTCTATTTAAACAGTACGAATATCTGAGTAAGATTTTCCATGCGACACACTCAATTTGCCTAACACTTATTCTATACCTCTTTCTGAAATAATGGGTAGTTTTAGTACCAACTGACACAGTTCGTACATTACACTATCTAAAAATATGCGATGCAAGGCTAGCAAAAGCCGCGAGAAAATCTTTCGCGGAAGATATAATAAAAAATCAGGTACATTTATACATGAGCACATACCTTAAGTTGTAGTAGTACTTTGGATTAAATGTTTTTTATTTTATGTTTTATTATGAAGTTGAAGTCAATCAACTCATTTTATTTTTTTTTGCATTTGTTTCGTGCCCTTTTATCATTATTTTTTGACGTTTCATACGTGCGTTTAAAATGCTTGGTACATTTATGGTTTAAAGTAAGCGCCGTCCGTGAAATTCTATGGGCTCCATTGCCACACAGAATTCGCAGGTACAAAGGAAGCTAATCTAGATAGTGCCGACTGGAACTTGATATAAATCCAAATGACTGACCCCTTGACAATCAAACACCCAATATAGCTTCACCCTTGTGAAATGACACTTTCTGTGTGCTCAGGTCCACCACAGAATGCAAAGTTAGAATATGAGATTTGGACACATTCACCCACTTTGACTTTCCCTTATAAACGCAGCCACTGAGGCAGGCAAAAACTTTGACCGACTACACCCTTGTGTAGCAAGGACTCCTCTCAGTCTGCAGCATCAAGAATCAGTGAAATTGGTCAACTAAGTTAAATGTTATGGCTGGCCAAATTTTGCCATTTATACAAGGTGCTCTCTGGGAGAGTCAGCTTTCTACCACAAATCTTCTAAGTCCTAGTCCCTCTCTAAACCCCTTCTACTGAAATACGACGCCAATCACAAGACTGAACCGTACATAAAAGTATAAGTGCCGGAGTACTTTCTTTACTGCAACTGTATGGTAAGACCATACAGGTGACAAATGTCACATCCAAACTTGTCATCTTGCGCGACAGAGATTCTGCAATCCTCCAACGCATTTCCATGTGTCATCCGGAGTGGCGGCGTCAGAAAACGCCAAAGTGGCCATTCCGGAATCTCGGCTAGCACCACGACCGTCGATTAAATCTGGTATTCATTCTTACCTGTCGAAAATATGTGCGCGGTATTTGTTTCGCCGTCAAAACAAATGCGCAGTATGAGTTTCACGTAAACCGTACTACTCTAAATTGTTTCTATGTACTAAGGATCTATTCACGCCGTTAAATGAATTCGTCTACGCGTACATATTTATATAATTATCAAACCCTATATGTCCTTGCACTAGTCCTAGTCTAAACAGACAAAGCTAACGGTTATATTGACGGACGGCAGGTTCCAGGATCAATTCCTCGGTCCGTCAATACTTTTGGTAAACCCATCTTTTTTCTGCTACCTGTCGCTACAAAGCTTTAGGCAGCCATGGCTCTATCACCCTACCCAGCCTTCAGTGGCTACAACAAGTGTGGGGGCTTGGTGAAGGGAGTTAGAGGTAGACCGCCTCTACCTTTTTCCTATTATAATACACACCTAGAAAATACTCAAATATTAACACTCCCCTTATTATCTAGTCTATTTTCCTTTCGACTCCCTCACACAAATAAACAGACACTCTCTTTCCCTCTTTCTCTTTTTATTTATTTTCCTTTTCTTTTCATAAAACTTTAAGAAAATACTCTCGTACTTGAAACAGTGCATTAGATGAACCGAAATAATTGCATCACACATTTTATTTGGCATCCCACTTTTCATAAATCCGAGCAAAGATTTTATCCATCTCATCTCTTTTCCATCCACACAAAATCCGATTTCCCTCTTGCAATTCAAACAGCGAGCCCCATCTCCAATATGCAACACATGCCCAAGTTCTAACCCTTTTACAGGCACACCTTCATAAATGCCATCACTCCCTTTAGTGATGTCAAATCCATTACCCCCAAAACATGAACTTTCCTCACTCTCTTCCATGGATTTCTTTCCACTCTCACTTTCTAAATTTATTCCCAATAAATATTTCTCCTCCCCTAAACCTTTCATTAGATATTCCTCTCATCCTTATCCTTAAAAACCCCTTCTAGTTTCACTTCTCCCCTTTCCCCAGAATCCGTTGAAGTCTCCCTTTCCGACCAGTTTTCTGTTTTCAAATGTCTATAAAATTATCCTCATTAATTTTATCTTTCCCATTTTCACTTATGGATCCTAGATTTGACTTTCTGATTTCTAAGTCATCCACTCTACACTCGTTAACATCCTCAAGTGCCTCCCCTCTCTTTACTTCCCTTATACCTCCTAAAGCACACTGTTGCCTTCGTGGAATTTTAGTGTACTTCTCTCTCTTCTCCATTCTACCGATGTGAAGAAGCTCCAAGATTTCATCATCCTCCTTCTCCTCTTCCTCTCTTTCCTCCTCATTCACATACCAATTCCAAGTAAGGACACTCCTGCATATAGTGACCCAGTTTCCTACAAGCGAAGCAAACCCCATTTTTCAAAGTTCCCCTTTTTTTCCTCTCCCTCTCCTTCCACCGAAGTTTCGATAAGGTTTACCTTTGTCTTTCTTCCTTTCATCACGCTACCGCACGTCACCGCAGTTCCTCACATCACGCTTCCGCCAGTCACCACCAGCTGTAAATATAGTCACCATCTCACTTCCCCTACGAAGCTCCAAGGTGCTTTCCCTCACAAGTATTATCTCCATGGTGATGCTCCAAGTCCACAAGGAGCCATCCATTCTCTGCATACAGTAAATGATGTTTTCGTACTCATTTGGGAGTTTCATGATTAGTGTATTAATCTTTCTCTCCTCAGATTCTACATATCCCGCTCTAGCAAGCTCAACATGTAATGCAGCAATATCATTGCAAAACTCTATCATGCTACCGCCTTTATAAACATAGGCCTCTATTTCTTGTTTTACTAACTAATGCCCTTGTATAGTCTCACTCTTATAAATCTGAATTAGTGTTTCCAATATTTCCGAAGACTTGATTAGACTTAAAATAATGATAGCTATGGACTTAGGCACATATCTAAGTATGAGATGTTTTGCTATAGAGTTTTTATATTCCCATATTTTCCTATCATTTTCTTCAATTTTTGGTTCAGTTATAACCCCCACAAGTGGAACCGTAGCCGAGAGACTAGCTCCCCTCACCATAGGTGTCCCTTTATCCTTCTCCCCTATTTCCCTTTCCACGATAATGATTTTCCCTTCACCTTCCATTGCATCTGAACTCCGGTTGGTTTTCTGGGTTGCCCCAGATGATTCTCCATAATGAGCTCCTCCAATGCCCGGTGGCGGACACCTCACTTGTCCCGAAACAATTCCCCATAAGTGCTTCTGGAAAAGCAATCCCTCCAATGTAAACTCCCAATAAGTGAAGTCTGTTCCATCAAACATAGGCACCCTAGATGGTGGGCCCATAACTTGAAATTCTATGGGCTCCATTGCCACACATAATTCGCAGGTCCAAAGGAAGCTATTCTAGATAGTGCCAACTACAACTTGATATAAATCAAAATGACTGACCCCTTGACAATTAGACATCCAATATAGCGTCACCTTTGTGAAATGACGCTTTCTGTGTGCTCAGTTCCACCATAGAATGCAAAGTTAGAATATGAGATTTGGACACATTCACCCACTTTGACTTTCCCCTAAAAATGCAGCCACCCATGCAAGCAAAAACTCTAACCGACTACACCCTTGTGTAGCCTGGACTCCCCTAAGTTCGGAGCATCAAGATTCAGTGAAATTGGTCAACTGAGTTAAATGTTATGGCTGGCCAAAGTTTGCAGTTTATACAAGGTGCTCTCTGGGAGAGTCAGCTTTCTACCACAAATATTCTAAGTCCTAGTCCCTCTTCAAACCCCTTTTACTGAAATATGACGCCAATCACTAGACTGAACCGTACATAAAAGTACAGGGGCCATAATACTTTCTGTACGGCAACTGTACGGCAAGACCATATAGGTGACAAATGTCACATCCAAACTTGTTATCTTGCGCTCCGAAGATTCCGCAATCCTCCAACGCATTTCCACGTGTCATCCGGAGTGGCGCCGTCAGAAAACGCCAAAGTGGCCATTCCGAAATCTCGGCTAGCACCACGACCGTCGATTAAATCAGATATTCATTCTTACCCGTCGAAAATATGTGCGCGCTATTTGTTTCGCCGTCAAAACAAATGCGCAGTATTAGTTTCGCTTAAACTGTACTACTCTAAACTATTTCTATGTACTAAAGATCTATTCGCGCCGTTAAATGAATTCGTCTACACGTACATATTTATATAATTATCAAACCGTATATGTCCTAGCACTAGTCCTACACTAAACGGACAAAGCTAACGGTTATATTGACGGACGGCAAGTTCCAGGATCAATTCCTGGGTCCGTCAATACTTTTGGTAAACCCATCTTTTTTCTGCTACCTGTCGCTACAAAGCTTTAGGCAGCCATGGCTCATTTCCTCTTCCTTGTCAACCAAAATTCTTGAATGGTTTCCTTTGATATCGATTTTTCCAGTCTATCCTTCTCGTTAGTGCTTGAATACTATAACTTCATCGAAGAAGCTGTAGAAATTAATGGTTCTTTTAGTATTTTCTAAGTCTAAAATGAAATGGAGAAAAAAAACCGAGGCAGTTTCCCTCTAACTCTTTTCTTCAACTCCCACACTTGTCCCAGTCATTGAAGGTTGAAGAGAGAGCTAGAGCCATGGCTGCCTTTTTTGTCGAAGAGAGAGAGAGGCAATTGTTTTTAGTTAGTTTACTAAAAGGATACTAGACGAACCGCAGATTTGATCCTGGTACCTGCCATCTGTCAAGCTAGCCAGCAGCGGTTAGCTTTATCTTGCAAGTCTATGACCAATCGTGACTATATAAGGTTTGACAAATATTTAAAAAGTTAGACACGAAATAATTCATTTAACGACAACTATATAAGTCATACATAGATATAGTTTTGTAAAGGACGGAGTAAGGAACGGTTCGCAAAGGGATACCGCGCATTTTGTTTTGATAGCAAAACAAATATTGCGCAAGTATTTATGATGGCTACGATTGAAACCCGGTTTTGATCGAAAGGCCGCGAAGGATGACGAGATCGCAGAATAGGATTTTGGCAGTTTGCGGTCACCTCCACTTCGATTGACACGTGGCACAACCACATTGGATTACAACATCTCTGAGGATTACACGAACGAATCCAAATACCCCATGTGAAGAGTTGTTGGCCATGTTGTACAATGGCCGTACAAAAAGTACACCGGCACATATACCTTTATGTACGAGACAGTATTATGATTGGTACCTTTCTTTAGTAGATAGAGTTTTAGATAGAGATAGAACTTAGAAAAATTTGGTAGATAGGACTCTCTCTCCAAGAGAGCTTTTGTACAAAAGATCAAATTTGACCCTCCAAAACTTACTACCCAGAGGAGCAAATTCAGAGATTCTCTTTGCTATCGACTCAAGGGGGTCTTCCCTTCACAGGGGTGGAGGTGGTCCAGTTTTTGTATACTAGGGTAGCTGTTTTTTTTGCTTAAACACAAAGGGTCAGGGTTATCCTAGAGGCTTCTTGTGAGCTGCTTACTTTGAGGGCCAATAGAGGTCTCAGAGTTATAGGTTATGGGCCAAACCTCTAGGGTGCCCATTTTTAATGGAAATGTCTTCATATACCGAGAAAGTATGATGATAGGAGCTATATGTGAGAAAAGGTTTTGGGGAATAACGAGTGGACAGGTGATGCATCCATCTAGTCTTGGAATTCCTCTAAGGTTTGGAGGAAGCAAACTCACCTGAGATGGAGATCCATCTCCAACGCAGGAGATAAAAGATGGGGAGGTGGTAAACAAAGGAAAAGAGAAAGAGACGATCACATCCATATTAACCGGTTTGGCATTCATGTCACCTATTCTGAAGGAGGAGAATGATACTGACCTCTAGGACTACAACAATATGGCGGCAAAGTACTTTATCCTCCGCCATGTTACCCAAGGGCTTGCATCTCCTCATTTGCAGGTAGAGAGGGCATGTGATCTTTGGGTGGCTCTCATAGAGATGTATGGAACTGGAACGATTGAGCAACAGCAGTTGGCTAATCACAAAATTAATGTGTATGTATACAAAGCGGGGAATATGTTGGATTTTTGCAATGAGCATTCTACATTTTTTATGGAACTAGAGAGTGCCGGAAAAATAGAAAGTGAAAAGGAAAAGGTTAACTACTTGCTCATGAAGTTATTCGATGAGTTGAAGAAGATAGTCAACCATGTGAAAGACTTGTTACACTCGAGGTGGATATGGAATTCAGTGGAAGGGATGATTCTCGTTCGGGAGAATATGATTGAGATCCGAAGGGGAAGAAAGAGTTAGCAAGCCTTGGAAGCTGGGACCGATTGGAGGAACATGGATTCTAGGAAACCAGTTAGAAATTATAGAGGGGGGGAGGGGGCAGAAAAATTAGACCAACAAGTTCAGACCGAAGGCTCCCAAGGGTTTGTGTCATTTTTGTAAGAAACAAAGCACTATATGGTGGAGTGCACCAAAATTACCAAGCTGCGGTTAAAGGAGGGGCAGACCGGTGGACCCCCGAGAGAAAAGAAAAAGGCCTTTGTGACACATGTACATGAGGCAGAATCCGAGGACGAGGATGATGAGCTCCTATTCGACGAGGCATTAGAATCGAAAAAACGAGGTCAAAATTCCACGAAAGCAAAAATGTGCTTTCAGTGGATTAAAAGGTGAAGTAGGTTGGATTGTAGATTCAGGTGCCTCCATGCACATGTTCAAGGATAAACACCTGTTCACTAAGAAAAAAAAGATTCCCACCGTAGAGATAGAGTACGGCGATGGGAGGATAGTCACTACCACTCTTGTAGGATAAGTAGATCTAAAAGTAATAGTAGAAGGAAAGACATCCATAATTACATTCTCCAATGTATTTTTTATTCCAGAGCTGAACAAAAACCTCATCTCTACATTTGTGTTAGATGATAAGGGTGTTGAAAGTAGCATTAAGAAAGGAGTCTTTATTGCTAGTTTTGAGGATGAAGTCTATTTCACTGCTGAAAATGGTAGCCAAGGGATGTTTAGGCTGATTTAAAGCAATGAAAAGAAGAAAATTTAGTATACTGGTGTTCATGATATAATATTGTGGCATAAGAGGCTTGGTCATGTGAATCTAAAAAAGTTAAGAGAGATGAAAAAGATGCGAGTAGTGGAAGGGATTCAGTTCTGTGAGAGTGTGAATCTAAGTGATTATAGTGGATATGTTTAAGGTAAAACACACAGATTACGTTTCCCAAAAACTGCCACTTATAAGGGAGAAAAGATTTTAGATTTAGTACACAGACATATTTGGGGACCGGCTAAAGTGCTTTCACCGGGGGGGGAAGAGATTTATAACGACTATCACCGATGATTCGTCTACGTATTCCAAGGTGTATTATTTGAAAAATAAGTTAGATGCTCAAAAATGTTTTAGACAATATATAGCATGGAGTGAAAAACTCCATGAAACCCCAATCAAGGGAGTAAGGAGTGACAATGGTGGAGAGTATACCTTTAACCAGTTTGAGAATTTTCTGAGGGAAGATGGAGTCCAACACCAAAAGACAGTTCCACATAAACCAAAACACAATGGGGTAGCTGAAAGATTAAATAGAACACTAAGTGATAGGGCTAGAAGTAGGTTGTTTGATAAGAAGATAGGAAAATGGTTTTCGGCCGAAGCAATGAACGGTGCTAATTACCACAAAAATAGAGTTCTTACTTCTGCGATAAAAGGCCAAACAGCTTATGAGAGATGGACCAGCCGGAAACACGACATATCTCATTTAAAGGTTTTCGGTAGTGAAGTATTCAGTCTAGATACATATCGGTCTAATTAAAAGGTAGACCGTAAAGAAAAACCGTGGTACTTATTAGGATATGATGAGGATGTAAAAGGATACAAAGTTTATGATCTAAAAAGAGAAGATATAATCTTAGTAAAGCATCTAGTAGTTATGGATGAAGGAAAGTAGGTGGATCCTTTCAAGTATACAAAGTCAGTAAAAATCAGATTTGAGTCAAAAAAATTCGATGACTTTGAGCTTCATAACTATCCAAGTTTCAGAGAAGATGACATTCTTACAGGTACAAATAACACCGAGAAAGACTGGGTCGCGGAAACTCCATTGACAACTCTACCCGAAGCAAAAAAAGTGGTGGAAATTAATTCAGTATCGATGGACATGGGAGAAGACGAGATTGTTTGAAAGAACCCACGGGAATCATCAATTCTGGCCGCAGATTTTGAGGGAGGAAGGAGAAGTAGCAAAAGGTTGCAAGAAAAACAGGTTAATAACAAGGTAACAAAACTATCTCATCCGGATGAACCTCAAGGTTATGGAGAGGCGATGAATTGTATTGAAAGGAACCGGTGGAAGACAACAATCAATGAGGAGATGGCCTCAATTATGGCAGTTGACCTTAGGGAGCTCGTGGATGTCCACCTAACCGAAAACTAATCAGTTGTAAGTTGGTGTTCAAATTAAAACTGAACGGTTAAAACACCATTGAGCGCTACAAGGCCCGGTTAGTTGCAAAAGGATTAGCACATAAAGAATGAATCAACTACAAGGAAAACTTTGCCCTGGTCGTCAAATTTCCCTCCTTCCGCATACTTCTCAGTTTGGCTGCAGCAAAAGTCATGGAGGTGCATCACATGGACATCAAGACAACCTTTTTGCATGGACAATTGGAAAAGGAGATCTTCATGCGACAACCGGAAGGATTTGTGGAGCAAGGAGAGGAGAGTAAGGTATGTCGGCTCATTAAATCTCTTTATGGATTGAAACAGACGCCCCGACATTCGAATAAGAAGCTTGATGAATTTCTTACCGGTCTGAGATATATCCGGATCAGCTCAGATCACTGAATCTATGTTTTTAAAGATGAGAAAGGTGTTATTTTTATTGCAAGTTAGGTTGATGATTTGCTTGTTTTAAGTAAATCAATGGATAAAATTAATAAAATGAAAACCGATCTTAAGGGGAGATTTTAGATGAATGATATGGGGGAGGCAAAATATATTTTAGGAATTCATGTAGAAAGAGACTGAGAAAGAAAGATTATAAGACTTACTTTGAAAAAGCAATAGGAAACATGTTGGGAAAATTTCAGAAAGATAAGGTTAATAGTTGTACAACTCCTATGGAGTTAAAGAAGAAAAATGAAGGGAGTGTGGAAGAAAAAGTCATAATCTTAGATGAAGAATTAGGTTATAAAGAACAAAAGTTGATGCAGACTATTCCTTACAGGCAAGTAGTGTGAAGCCAAATCCATTTTATACATTGTATCCGGTCCGATTTAGTTGCAGCTGTATGAGTGCTGAGTAGAAGTCTAAATGCTCCCACTAAGAGAGATTGGGAGGCAACTAAAAGAGTCCTTAGATATTTGATAGGAACTATAGATCTATGGTTGCATTTGGGTGGGGGGAATTATGGCATCACTATTTCGAATGATGCCAGTTATGGTGATGCTCCGATGAGGAAATGTACTTCTACATATGTATTCTATATGGGTGATGGGGCTAATTGCAGAAGTAGCAAACAGCAAAAGGTTATTGCTCAGTCCACCATGCCTCTTGCTCTACTATAAAAGTATTAATGTCGGTGAAGTCTTTTCTTGGTGAGCTTGGTCACCTAAAGAGTGGTGTGCAAATTTTTTTTTGTGATAATCAGGCAACAATCGCTATTGCTGCCAATCCTTAACATAATTTAAAGCTAAACACATGGACATTATACTCACCTTTGTTAGAGAGAAGGTAGAAATTAAAAATAATCAGTTTAGAGTACAAACCACATAGCGAGATGGTAGCAAATATGATGACCAAACCTATGCCTTCCACTAAGCTATTTTTTTGCAGGGAGAAGTGTGGATTGAAATTTAAGAGTGACTAGAAAATAAGGGGAGAGTAGAAATTAATGGTTCTTTTAGTATTTTCTAGGTATAAAATGAAATGCAGAAACGTAGCCGAGACACTCTACCTCTAACTCCTCTTTTCAGCTCCCACACTTGTCGCAGTCACTAAAGATTGAAGAGGGAGCTAGAGCCATGGTTGCTTGTGCTGTCCAGAGAGAGATAGGCAATTGTTTTTAGTAGGTTTACTAAAGGATACTTGACATACCCAAGATTTGATTGTGGTACCTGTCGTCTGTCAAGCTAGCCGGTAGCGGTTAGCTTTATCTTGCAAGTCTAGGACCATTGGTGACTATATAAGGTTTGACAAATATTTAAATAGTTAGACGCAAACTAATTCATTTAATCGAATATATATACGTCATGCATAGATACAGTTTTGTAAAGTACGGAGTACGATACGGTTTCGAAACGGATACCGCGCATTTTGTTTCAACAACGAAACAAATATCGTGCAATTAACATCATTTTAAAGCTAAACACATGGACATTAGACTCACCTTTGTTAGAGAGAAGGTAGAAATTAAAAATAATCAGTTTAGAGTACAAACCACATAGCGAGATGGTAGCAAATATGATGACCAAACCTGTGCCTTCCACTAAGCTAATTTTTTTTCAGGGAGAAGTGTGGACTGAAATTAAATAGTGACTAGAAAATAAGAGGTACAAATTAATGGTTCTTTTAGTATTTTATAGGTATAAAATGAAATGCAAAAAAGTAGCCGAGACACTCTACCTCTAACTCCTCTTTTCAATTCCCACACTTGTCGCATTCACTAAAGGTTGAAGAGGGAGCTAGAGCCATGGTTGCTTGTGCTGTCCACAGAAAGAAAGGCAATTGTTTTTAGTAGGTTTACTAAAAGGATACTTGACATACCCAGGATTTGATTGTTGTACCTGCCGTCTGTCAAGCTAGCTGGTAGCTGTTAGCTTTATCCTGCAAATCTAGGACCATTGGTGACTATATAAGGTTTGACAAATATTTAAATAGTTAGACGCGAACTAATTCATTTAAAGGAATCTATATACGTCATGCATAGATACAGTTTTGTAAAGTACGGAGTACGATACGGTTTCGAAACGGATACCGTGCATTTTGTTTCAACAACGAAACAAATATTGCGCAAGTATTTATGATGGCTACGATTCAAACCCACTTTTCATCGGACGGCCACGAAAGATGCCGAGATCGTAGAATAAGATTTTGGCGGTTTGCGGTCACCACCACATCGATTGACATGTGGCACAACCACATTGGATTACGGCATTTCCGTGGATTACAAGAACGAATCCAAATATGACATGTGACGACTTGTTCACCATGTCATACAATGGCCGTACAGAAAGTACACCGACACCTGTACATTTATGTAGGACATAATATTATGATTGGTGCCCTGCTTTACTAGATAGAGTTTTAGAGAGAGATAAGACTTAGAAAAATTTGGTAGGCTTCTAAACAAAAGGTCAACTTTGACCATCCGTAACTTACTGCTCAGGGGAGAAAATTCAGAGATACTTTTTGTTATTCACTCAAGGGAGTCTTAACTTCACTGGGGTGGAGGTGTTCAAAGTTTTTGTCTACCACGATGGCAGTTATTTTTGCTGAAACAGAAAGGGGCTAGGGTTATCCTATAGGCTTCGTGTCACCTGCTTACTTTGAGGGCCAATAGAGGTCTTAAATTTACAGAAGCTCTATAGTGTTCCCCTTAACCATAATCATCCCCACAGTGGCGTTCAAATTGTATTATTTTTTTTGGAAAATCTTGCACCCTGTCTACAATGTTCTCATACTCGTCAGTGAGCTTCATGATTAGTGTGTTTACTTTCTCCTATGCTTTTTTTTTTCTTGCACTTTCAATTTTTATATACAGTCGCGCAAAATCATTACAAAACATAATGCATTGTTCCTTGTTAAAATTCGCATTTTACTTTTGATAAGCTAATTGATGTTTGTGAATTGTTCCATTTTTCTATATATTGACCAGTGATTCCCAATAAATAAAACTTGTTCCCTCAAAAAAAGGCAAGGTAGGGGGTGGGCCAAAAACGTGATATTATGTGGACTACATAGTACCACAGAAAATGTAGCTTATACCAAACCTCACTCACTTCAATTCCCAAAATAAGAATAACCACTTTGGTAAGAAATAAGTCTAATTGACTGCACCCTTGTGAAGTTAGGACTCCCTTGGGTCAGCATGAAAAAGAATCACAAAAAATGCTTCATTGAGCAGCTAGTTATGTTGTTAAAAAATTGCTGTTATATACAGATGGCCTTTGGGAAAGAGGACTTCCTAAAAACTTTAAAAAGTCTAAGTCTTACTCTATCTCACTTATAACGCCTATCTACTAGATCCTCAATCAATAGGAGGACTATGAATTACCATTATACATACAGAAAAGTACACTCGTCACCATAGAATGTGTACCGGAACTATACGGCATAACTACAAATTAGGTACCTTCAAAGTCCGTCGCCATGGACATTTCCCCTTCCTTTTTGGATTATAGTAGAGTGTAGCCAAATGTCTATTTCTGGCCTTTTAGGCGTAAGCCGCCAAAATAACCATTTCGCTATCTAGGCACTTATATGAGCTGTCCGATCGTAATGTGCCTTATTATGTCGTCTTTTCCATTATCTGGCGCACTGGATATTTTGTGCGTCCGTACTATTCTTTCCCTTCTATGTGTGCCAGTTATGGTTCTTCCTGATACATGATTTAATACACGCTGAACATGTTTATTCCAATATGACGCCCCAAGAGTGTATCGACTCTTCTTCATTGTGTGGTTACAAATAGTGTCAATTACAGACCTGTAGAGCCATGGACAAATTCCTTGCCGATCATCCCTTTTTTGTTAGAGGCACCTTTCCTCCCTCTCTCTCCTGCCTAAGTTTGTCTCCTTGGCTACCAAGGAGGCAACCATGGCTTACATGTGCCTGACTCTCCGCCTACAGTCCCTTACATTTAAAATAAACATAAAACTATAACTTTATAAATTACATTTTTCAAGAGGCACCCATTCCTCAAATTATTTTTTGGCAACGCTCATTCTTCACGCGAAAAACCTAGAACCCATAAAAAATGAGATGTTATATGACAATGCCTCTACAAAGAGTTCAAAATTCTTGTTTTACGTTAACTTGTTACTCACGTACATGGAACGCAAATGGTGACATTTGGTCGGCGTGAAAATTATTGAATATTTTCATTTACAATCTTAACTTACGTGGTACTAGTTAATTTTGAACAGGTGGATTACAAACTTTGTGCGATAGAACATTTTTCAAAATGTAGCTTTGTGTAATGTTGATCGTACAATTACACAATGTCGTAATGGGACTTCACCCTAATGAATATTCATTTTCTAGTTTAAGCCTTTGAGGCCAATTTTTCCATGTGGTTGTGCTTGAACCTTCAGCCAGCTCTCATATACATTACTTTATATTGGCTGTACCATGTAGGTTTGTGCCACATGTTGAAAATCGTCAATGATATTTCATTATGTGCAATATAAATTTTTTGTTTACACGAGCATTCGTCAAAGATTTTCAAGTGTACGGGCAAGATGAACAATTTGTACTATCATACTATCTTATTGTACAAACGAAATATGTCCAAAAAACGGAAAACAAGCATGGCAAACATAGATGTACCAAGTGTTGTAAACGTACGCATGAAACTTCGAAAAAATAATGACATATGCGCACGGAACAAATGCAAAAATTTTAAAAATGCGTTGACTAACTTTGATTTTAGAATAAAATCGATAATTAAAAACATTTAATCCAAAGTATTACTACAACTTATGGGTATGTGCTCATGTATAAAAGTACCGGGTTTTTATTATATCTTCCGTCAAAGATACTCTTGCGGCTTCCGCTGGCCTGGCATCCACGCTGGCAGAAGGTACACGGCCTTTGCGACTTGTTACCACCTAATCGCGCGTTTGGCGCGGATATTTTTTTACTTTTACATGAGGTGTAATGCTTTACGTTTAGCCTCTTAAAAATGACCTCTTTCGGGTCACTTGTTGCATACTGGAAAGCTCGACTGATGTCATATCCGATTTTGCATCTGACGGTCAAGGTTTATGCCCATAACCTTGGAGAATACAATTGGTCATTTAGTAATCTTGTTTTTGTGACAAAAAAAATAAAAATTGGTACGGCACTCTGTGAAACAGTACGGCGATCACTAAACAACCTCATTTTTCTCCTTATGGAACTTCACCACAAAAGAAAAATTACGTTAATATTGGAACTGTTTAACTAGCGTTAATTACTATAATGTCGAATATTTTTAGATAGTGTAATGTACGAAATGTGTAAGTCCGTACTAGAACTGCTCATTATTTCTAACAATTGTACACGCGTACAAAAGAAGTGTCAGATAATGGCGTCGACAGGGGATATTGAGTGCGTCGCACGGGAAAGCGTACTCAGATTTGGTTCCAAGTCATAAAGACGAGGGAAATCGCGCTAACCTGTTCTCACATGTTCAAGCGTCGAATATGTGAACAGAGACTGTCGCCGGCTACCCTAAAAACATGGGAATGTGTATCGACTTCTTTACTAAAATAGCTATTTACGGTGTACTTTCAACCTTTTTTTTGAAATTACGTACACTGTTTTCGGTACATTAATACCCGTACACGAAAGCTACGACTTTTACGAAAATTTCAAATACTGAGAAAATTTAAGGATTCTATTTTTTTAAAGTGAAAATCCGTACGACTGGTACCTCTATGGTGGCAAACCACGGAGGTCTACGGAAGTCAAAGTACAAAAGACGGGGGAATATATTCCGTCAAAGATTTTTTGGTATATTCTAGTATATTCGCGTCAGACCTAATTAGCTGACAATGTTCCATTTGCACGAGCGTTTGTCAAAGATTCTTCTGGCGTACGGTCCGAATGTACCATTTGAACCGGCGTACTATATCATGGTACAAACAACTAATTCCAATTTAAGACGAGAAAAACAAGCCTGGAAAACCGCTGAAGTCAAGAGAAAGACAGAGGGCGAGAAACGGGATACACTCCGTCAAAGATTTTCTGGTATATTCTAGTATATTCCCGTACAGCATATCCGCTGGCACAATGTAACTGCCACGTGAAAGATATTCTTTGATTTTCCACCGTGGCAGCCGTCATTTTTATCGTTTAGCTACAATAATGTAGCGATCGTCCACCTTGAGGACGGTTTGAGGACCAAAACGACATCGAACGGCCAGTGTTTGCACCAGGATCCTTGGAGAATCTCGACAAAAGCGAAACAGTACAGCACTGAACAAAAAGGATCTGAAATCAGTAAAATACCCGACATTTTCGGTGGTGGAAAATCGGCCGTACAGTGATGAATCTTACGAACAGCCGTCGTCATTAACTTGGCCAATCAAATCCGGTCAACAAAGGTCAACTCCACTGCGGCAAAATTAAAAAACGTACGGATGATGTATGAAGGCACGAATATCGCAAAAGGCAACAACTAAAAATCAAAGGAAGTCGTTTTCCGTGGACTATAACGACAAAGGGCGAGGAGCGGGATATAATCCGTAAAAGATTTCCTGACATTTTCTGGCCAGTGTTTGTACCAGGATGCTTGGAGAATCTTGAAAAAGCAAAATAGTACGGAATAGTTTTAAAAAAAATACTGGAATCAGCAAACTAAAGTACAGCGCCAGACTCTTTCGGTGGTGGAAAATCGGCCGTACAGTGAAGAATCTTACGAGCAGCCGTCAGTTGCAACATGTCGGCAGTTCGTCGGTTACTTGGCCAATAAAAATCGGTCAAAAAAGTCAAGTCCACAGCGGCCTAAAGACAAAAAAACCGTACGCGATGTATGAGCGCATGCATATAGCCCATATATGTATACCCATATACGTATCGCTCAGGGAAGGCAACAACTGCGAGTCAAAGGAAGTCGTTGTCCGTCGACTACAAGTCGTCTGATTCATAGCCTATACCCACCGGAGCATTTGTAACTTTTTGCCCATTCCGATGATTTTCCGAAAAGTCATCGGAAAACGGGTCTTGTTCACACCAAAATTTTGGCTCGTAACTCCGATTGAAGGTGTCACGTGACACATCACACGCTTCGACGTCATCAAACATAGGCGCGAAAACAAACCTGCATTTTTTCAAATTTACTAAAACGTCCCTCTCTTCCCTTCGTCCCCCGTGTTCTCCTCTACTCCATCGTTAAAGTAAAGCTCTTCCTTCTCGTCATCTGTCCATTTGTCTATTTTATTTGGTCCCTCCATTCTATTTGGTCCCTCCTATCGACCAGTTCGGTTTTTTGTTCTTCCTCCTTTGTCTACAATTAACTCCAATCTGGTTACAATCACTATGCATCATTTTTTAAAACATTTTTTAGGGTTTCAAACCTAGCAACGTTAATTCTTTTGATCTGATATTCCTTAATCCGTTTTAAGGACATTTGAGAAAACAGTTTGCGGGCTACAAGGTATATAATTCCTGGACCATAATGTGCCGTTTAACTATAAAACATGTTATCTTAAAGAAACCCTAACCCTAATTAAAATCCTAACTTAGTAGAATGAAGTTATTTAAAGACATATCTATGAAGATATATATCTATTATATATGTATATATATATATATATATGTATATATGTATATATGTATATATGTATATATGTATATATGTATATATGTATATATGTATATATGTATATATGTATATATGTATATATGTATATATGTATATATGTATATATGTATATATATATATTCTATATATATATATATATATATATTCTATATATATGTATATTACTATACTATTATGTATTAGTATATATTACTCTATCTAACATATAGCTGTATCAAATAGTAACATATTACTACATTACTTAGACAAAATTAATTTATATTATACAATAATTTATATTTTTAGATAAGAAACTGCAAACTTACTGGGAACTGAAAACAGAAAAATGAAAAACTGAAAACTGCAAATTACTAGTAGTGTGATAGAAAAATAGTGCAACAGAAAAATAGTGTGACAGAAACAAAATAGTGAGGCAGAAATAGTGCAGTGTATATATACATATTTGTATATATATATATAGATAGATATATATATATAGGTATATATATATATATATGTATATATAGGTATATAGATATATAGATATATATATATATATATATATACATATATATATACCTATATATATATATATCTATATATAGGTATATAGATATATAGATATATATATATATATATATATATATATATATATATATATATATCTATATATATATATATATATATATATATATATATCTATATATCTATATACCTATATATAGATATATATATATATAGGTATATATATATGTATATATATATATATATCTATATATCTATATACCTATATATATATATATATATATATATATATATATATATATATATATATATATCTATATATCTATATACCTATATATAGATATATATATATATATATATATATATATATCTATATATCTATATATCTATATACCTATATATAGATATATATATATATATATATATATATATATATATATATATATATCTATATACCTATATATAGATATATATATATATATATATATATATATATATATATATATATATATATATATATATACCTATATTTATATATACCTATATATATATATATATATATATATATATATATATATATATATATATATATATATATATATATATATATATATATATATCTATATATCTATATATCTATATACCTATATATAGATATATATATATATATATATATATATATATATATATATATATATATATATATATATATATATATATATATATATATATATATATATATATATATATATATATATATATATATATATATATATATATATATATATATATCTATATACCTATATATAGATATATATATATATATATATATATATATATATATATATATATACCTATATATATATATAAATATATATATATATATATATATATATATATACCTATATTTATATATACCTATATATATATATATATATATATATATATATATATATTACCATACTATTATGTATTAGTATATATTACTCTGTCTAACATATAGCTGTATCTGATACGCGGGGTCGGCCATTACGAGCGACAAAGATAAATCTGAGCGCCACAGACTTCCGACTCCGGAGCAGAATATCACAAGGCTCAGATAGAACAAGTGACTAGACAATGATCAGAGCTTAGAGGGGGTAGAGAAAAAAACAAACACAGTAGTTTAGACAGATTTGTATGCTCCCATTATAAAGAGGTAGGAATACAAGTTGATTGTAAAACAAAGTGGCCAAATTGTCCCTATCAATAAAGCTGGATGCTATTCTGTCTTTTTCTCTCTGTGAATGGTAATTGTCTTTTTCTAAGCACACGACTAAATAGTCTAAAGCTAACACACTCACTAAGTGGCGGTCCAATCATAATTTGCCACGTGTACAATGTCCACCGCACAATAAGACGTGGGGGACAGCTGCATGTTCTGACAAAAAAAAAAAAAAACTGCAAACTGAAAAACTGACAAAATCCCGCTACAATTTCCCTCCCGAAAATATCGCCTATACTAAGCAAACCGATTCACGTATAAAACGCAAACGATACGAATCAAATCGGTGTATCGGAGAATCGCCCAGAATCGCACCAAAAACCAACACTCCCACTCGATTCTGCGGTGATTTCCGTACTCACAGACTTTGGTTGACCACGAACCTTCCTTGAAATATCACGAGGTCACTTTCGGCAAATTTTGATGACGTAATTAAAAACGAACCGTACATTTGGCGAAATCGTATGTGTACGTTCCGCAGAATGGTCTGTACGAGACCGTGAAGCACAAAAATGAACAGATGTCGCGCCACTGGCGCCCCACAGAGTCATGCAGGACTGTGTACCTCGTAAACGTACATCTGTCAGCTGCAAATTGAAAGTTCTGAATAACAAAGGTGGCGCACTCCAACGAATACATGTTTGTGAACCGTGAAGGTTCGGAACTCCAAGCGCCAGTGACATTCTCCCGAACCTGTTTGATTTTTCCGAGGTAACAAGGTTGGGAATAGTACTCCGAGAGTACATTATGTAGATTTTTCTGAAGAGTCACTCATCTTTCGTTTCTTGATTTCCTGAGTGATAGTGCTCTCCGTAGGTTCCTCCTCCTTAGCTTTTTCTGTACCATTTTCTGTACCTGCAAGAAAATTAGTCAGACCTGCTTTTCTTACACAAAAACTTAGCTTATCTCTTCCTATAGCCTTAGTGAGCATATCCGCTGCATTCTCTTTATCGGGAGTGTAGGAAAACTCCACTGCTTCCGCTGCAATCTCATTTCTAACAAAATGATATCTCATAGAAATGTGCTTAGATTTAGGATGATTCACAGGATTTTTAATCAATGCTAAGCAACTCTGGCTGTCTGTAAATATTTTAGTCCTCTCAGTCTGCAAAAAGCCTATCTCATTTAGGAATGCTCTCATCCAAAAGACCTCTTTTATAGTTGCGGCTGCGGCCATGTATTCCGCCTCCATGGTGGAGAGTGCCACTGTTTTTTGGAGCTTGCTCGCCCAACTCACGCTTCCATCTCCAATCTTACACAAGTAACCAGTCGTGGACTTCCTTGTGGTAAGGTCACCTCCCCAATCTGCGTCGTTGTAGGCATGGATGTTAACGCTTTCCTGTACTCCTCCCAATGTCAATATGTAGTTTCTTGTTTCTTTTAAGTACTTCAATACCCTTTTAACTGCCATCCAATGTTGCTTGCTTGGCCTGTGCAGGAATCCGCTTAGGATGCCGACGGCGGTGGCGATGTCGGGACGGGTGCAATTCATTGCGTAAATGAGGGCTCCCACTGCTTCGCGGTAGGGGGCGTCCACTTGTTCCCCTTGTCCCTTTTCAAACACTTCAATCAGCTTTTCCCCAAGTTCCAAAGGGGTGCTGACTCCTCTTGCATGCTCCAAGTTAAATCTGGTGAGTAACTCACCAATATATTTTATTTGAGTTAGATGGATTTTTCTATTGGCTCTATCTCTGATGACTTCTATGCCTAGGACATACTTGAGTTCTCCTAGATCTTTCATTTCGAATTGACTTCTTAGCATGTGTTTCACTTTCGCTATATCTTCTTTGGTTTTGCCTAGAATGATCAAGTCATCTACATAGATAGCAATGATAATGTTCATTTCAGCATTGTGATAAACAGAGTGATCTGACTCTATTTTTACAAACCCTTGACTTTGCAGGTACTCATCAATCCTGATGTTCCAAAGTCGTGGAGATTGTTTCAGTCCGTACAGTGCCTTGGACAATTTACACACTTTGTTCGGGTTCATGGGGTCTTCGAACCCTTCGGGCTGCTCCATATATAGTTCCTCCTCCTGTTCGCCATGAAGAAACGCCGTTTTCACATCCATCTGCTCGATTTCCAAGTCGAGGATGGCGGCTAGAGCAAGTAAGGTACGAATGGAATTATACCTTACAACTGGAGCGAATGTTTCTTTATAATCAATGCCTTCCTTTTGAGTGTAACCCTTGGCTACTAGTCTTGCCTTATAGCGATCGATTGTTCCATCGGCATTTCTTTTGATTCGAAAGGTCCACTTGCTGCCAATTGGTTTTCTTCCGTGTGGCAAGTCTTCTAATGTCCATGTTTTGTTTTGCAGAATGGACGCCATTTCCTCATTAACTGGGGCCTTCCACTTTTCCCCATGCTCACCGTTCAGTGCCTGGTGGAGAGTTAAAGGCTCTTCGGCTTGAGCCATCCAGGCGAACTTTTTCCTTGGGGCGCTTGTGGTATCGTACCACTCTCCAAACTTTATTGGAGATTTTCTAGCCCGACTGCTGCTGGCCTTTCTTGTGGGCACTGAGGTAAGGTCTTCTACTACGCCCTTTTCCTTAGTTTCTTTTCCTTTGGCTGCAGTCACTTTGTCCACTTCCTCAGTTGCGGCAACCTTATCTTCATTGATTTGACTCTCGCTGTTTGGTTCTTGTGCAGGTGGTGAATCTTCAATTTCAGTTTCGAGAACGTTGGTTTCACCAAGGGATTCGTTTAATTTATTTGCCTCCTCTTCAGCAGACTCATCGTCGCTCGGTGACCAGTCATCAAACGAAGGGGAGTAATTTTCCCCTTCCTTTCTCCCACTGTTGCCATGCACCTCGTTCCTTGCCAGTGTTTCTCTCTCTGCAAATTTCACATTTCTGCTTATCATGATGGTCCGAGATTCAGTGTTGAAGATTCTGTAGGCTTTTCTGCTTTCTTCGTAACCTACAAATATTCCTTCTTTTGCTTTGGGGGCCAATTTTCCTCCTTTGTTTGCGTGGTCATGAACGTATGCTCGGCTTCCAAACACTTTCAGGTGAGAAATGGTTGGTCTGAATCCATGCCATTTCTCAAACGGAGTTGCATTCTCTAACGCAGATGTTGGACACCTATTGCGCAGGTACACTGCCGTACACATGGCTTCTCCCCAAAATTCAGAGCCAATTTGATGGGTAGCCATCATGCTGAGTGACATTTCGTTGAGTGTGCGGTTCATCCTCTCTGCAACACCATTTTGCTGAGGCGTGCCTGGAGCCGTCAACTGATGTTCGATCCCTTCAAGGGTAAGGAAGCTTTTAAATTCCGAGGATAAGTACTCCCCTCCATTGTCGCTTCTCAGTCCAATGATAGACTTTCCGTGTTTCTTTTCAGCCATAGCCTTGTATTGCTTAAAACATTGGAATACCTCACTCTTGTGCTTGAGTAGGTAGATGTGAGTCATCCTTGAGTAATCGTCTATGAAAGTAACGGCAAATCTCTTTCCGCTGCAGGATTTGACCTTCGTCGGTCCCCACACATCTGAGTGGACAAGCTCAAGTGGTTGAGTAGCTCTTCTTCCTCCGTCTTTGGGAAAGGGAAGACGATGTGATTTACCCAATTCGCAGCTGCGACATGGATCTGGTGAGTCGGTCACATTGTTAAGTCCTAGTCCGTGAACAAGCTGTCCTTTGACTAGTTTTCTCATACCGTTTGTATGCAAATGTCCCAGTCTTCGATGCCACAGCATTTGATTGTAGCTAGGCATTTTGGTGTCTTGTTCATGCTTGATTGGCATCTCAGACTTCTCGACTGACATTTCCAGTTTCTCTCCATTCGCAGATCGTACATTAGGTGGATTCTCCTCACTTGATTTTGGGAGAACTGCGCTTGCGGCAAGTGCGAGGCCTCTGGGTTTTGGACTGCACTTCAAACGGTAGGTTCTGTCTACCATTCGTTCGCCTTCTGCAATTGTGACACCATTTCGTATGAGTTTGATTTTTCCATGCTTCTGCCACACCGGTGTGATGCCATTGTCCTCAGCTTGAGGAATAGAGTATAGATTTCTTTTGAAGGAGGGAACATAGAGCACGTTCTTGATGGTCCGTGATTGGATTCGGCCATCGACTAACGCCTCTATTTCGATGTCTCCTTTTCCTGTGGCATGTGCGCTATGGTTGTCTCCCATGAAGATCCGCGATGGAGCAATTTCGCGAAAGTTGGAAAACCACTCTCTCCTGAAACACATGTGCTCAGACGCACCAGTGTCCACCATCCAGTGATCGTTGCTGGTCGCGATGGAGGACGCCATCATTGCTTGTGAGGTGACGATCTCCTTCCCTTTTCCCTTCCCCTTTTTCAGTTTTGTCTCGTCTACTTTCCCATGTAATTTGTCATAGGAGTATTTCCGGCATACTGAGATGAAATGACCCGCCTTATCGCAATAAAAACATTTTCTATCTGTTTTTCTGTCATGATTTTAATCCTTCCTCTCTTTGTTTCCATGTTTGCCTGCAGCAAACGCGGAGCTTTCGGCAACAGACTCGCGGCTCGTCATGATTTTGGTGTTGAACTCGTCCTTGAGGAGCGCCTCAACAACCTCGTTCCACTTCCATGAGTTTACATCTTTCTGATCCAGCCAGGTGAGAATCGGTTTGTACTCCACTGGTAGGGAAAGCATGAGAAGAGTAATTTTTGTGTCGTTAGGAAGGGTGAAACCGACAGCGTCGGCTTCGGCCAGCAGGTTGGCATAATGGGAGGTGTAACACTCCATCGACATTCCGTCTTGATAGATGGTTGTCATTAGCGTCTTTCCCAACTTGATGCGTGCTGTCATCCCTGAGAGTTTGTGAGTAGTCTCGAGAGATGTCCAGATTTCGACTGACGTCTTGAGTCTCGTGACGTTTCTCAGTTGGTTATCCGCCAATCCCCTTATCAGAATGTTCTTGCCACGGATTTCTCTCACGTCCCAGTCACTGATTTTCTTTTTCTCTGCATCTGTTGGGTTTGCAGCATCTGCAGCAGCGGGACGTGTTTCAGCTCCGAGTACGATTGCAAGACAGTTTCTCTCCTCTAGAGCGGCTTCCGCCCTACACCTCATAACTGATAGTTGGCGCCCTCGAACTTGTCTAGTGAGCCAGGTGGGCCCGTAACCTGATACGCGGGGTCGGCCATTACGAGCGACAGAGATAAATCTCAGCGCCACAAACTTCCAACTCCGGAGCAGAATACACAAGGCTCAGATAGGACAAGTTACCAGGCAGTTTGATCAAAACTTAGAGTGGGTAGAGATAAAACAAACACAGAATAGCTTCAGACAAATTTGTTACTTCCCATTACAAGAATTGAAGTACAATTGATGTAAAACAAAATGGACGGATTGTCCCTATTAATAAAGCCGGTTTCCTGTTTTGTCTGTCTCCCTGTGAATGGATAATTGTCTACTCCTGTGCACACAACTAAATAGCCTAACGCTAACACACTCACTAAGTGGCGGTTCAATCATAATCTGCCACGTGTAGAATGTCCACCGCACAATAAAACGTGGGGGACAACAGCATGTTCTGACACACAAAAACTGCAAACTGAAAACAGATTCTATAAACTGTAAACTGACATAATCACGCTACGATTCCCCTCCCGAAAATATCGCCTATGCTAAACAAGCCGATTTGTCTATCAAACACAAATAGTACAAAGCAAATCGGTGTACCGGAGAATCACGCGGAATCGCACCAAAAACTAACAGGTGACGCTCATCGATGACGACATACTATGTTGTACCTTAAACTACAGAATGAAATGTCGGTGCGTTACGTTAAAACAATTTGTGTGTGTCATTGCGGAAGCCTTTTTCATCTACCCTACGTATAAGGGTGCGTCTCTATGTGCCAAAGTCAGGGTTTTTCTCTGTCGTTTTCCTGTTTGTAGTATCCAGTTTTGGGAATATGATATTCTAAGGGCAGGTTTTGGGAAACTTCCAGACATCATATCTTATGATTTAATTGGTCATTTGGGCTGCAATTTTTGAAATTGTCAATTTTCTAAATTTTGTATCACTGTGTCAAATTTGAGGCAAATTAGCTTTTTGAGTCATAATTTGTGTCTGACCAAAGTTGGCTGTTGAGTAGGTGCTCTGATAGTTTCTCCTGTTTAAATGTCTACTTCCACTACTACTGCTGGTTCTCCTCCTACAACGGTGGTTATAGAACAACAAGGAGAATATATCTTTAAGGAATATATGTAGGACTTAGCTATTTCAGAATTAGGAACTTGTTGTAATAATATTAGGCTGTGTCATTTTTGATATCTTTGACTGAGAATATTTCTCAGATATGTTTGCAGATTTCTGTGTAAAATTGCACTTATGTTTCTTTGTGTATTATCTGCATTGTGTCACATTTGTAGGCCATTTGATATTCTAGTTTGTCTTTAGTTGTGTTCCATAGTTTGTTTGTTTTTCTAAGCATCTGTGAGAACTTCTTGCTTGACTTAATTCTGTGATGACTACTCCACCCTCATCTTCATCTTCAATGGGTGTAGTCTTGCTTGACTTAATTCTGTGATGACTACTCCACTCTCATCTTCATCTTTAGTGGGTGTAGTAGCCACAGAAAAACATGCCATAGATTTAAGAGTTGGATATCTGTTTTATGAAATTATACATGTCACCAACTTCCACATGTTCGACTTGTTATCATCACAAAATTCTTACCAATACGATTTATGCCGCAAATGCGAATCAAGCATATGTTATTTTCCCAAATTTTGACCATCACTTAGACCGTAAGGAAAGACGACAGGGAGGGCTCTCCGTAAAAACATGTCTATACCAATCTTGTGGGCTAAGTTTACAAATTTAAAATTTCCTTACCCATTACGAAATGTTAAGTGCGCAAATCAAATGCCAAATGTGCGAGTACAATTGTCAACTCTATATAATGAAGATCCATACTTAAACGTATTGCACAATATAATAAGTGTGCATTTGATATCATCACACTAAAAGTTGGGATCTAAAGTCAAACGCATTGATTCTACCATAACTTAAAGCACATAGGTGTACACCCTAAGGTCCTTTGCCCTTCGATGTGACGAGTTTTCTTAAGCGGCCCGACAAAATTATAACACTTTATCACATTTTACTCATTTTTAAAAGTGGGCATGAAGCGAAAACGTTATCCTGTATTTAGGGTTGACGATTCCCATGTTCTTCAATGACGGTATTCAATATGTATTTTGTCTCATTGTCTTTTTGTCTTCCTGTCTCCTTGTCTCTTTATACAGTGAAATGTCAGTGCCTCTTAATTTGACACTGCATATAATTCGAAGAGTCTGAAATCTGAAATCTGAAATTTTTTCTATCACCAACATCCACATGTTTTATTTTTATGTGGTAGAGCATTTATCCTTGAAGAGAGTTTAAAGTACAATGTTCATGGCTACATGAAGAGATAAAAGCGCAGTTCCTTTTTCCAATGATAGACAACTTCGTTGGAGAGACTTTACGTATTAAAAATTAAGGGTATGTCCCCTTAAATTAGTGAATCGACTTTTTTCTGTTGTTTTTATCCAAAACACAATTCCAACGAGAAAAACTTTAGACGCACAAAAATATCAATTATTTAAAAGTACAGCCAACGTCAAGTTGATTCCTTGAATGTACTTCATATTTGTCGACATGAGAATGCATTTTGGCGTTTTCCCTTTTTCGACCTCCGCGCAAAAGATCCAGCCCGTCAAAAAAATTTCATTAAAACACACCTCGTGATTGGATTTGACAGAAATTATCACCCAAACAACAAATGAAAAACGGTCCACGCAGGCGCTATACGATTGGGAAAATTTTAGGACTACGGAGAGAACTCTTTAATTTTCTCTTTGGCCGTCACACGCATGTAACGAAAAAGACGAGCATGTACGGAAAAATATTTGCAGGGTTCTAAGACCTCCTCGTTCATTCATATGTCATTTGCAGAATTTTGCGTGTTGTCACCTCTCCCCTCTCCCTATTACATTATCGCTTTAATCTCACACTTTTGAAAATGATGCACAACAATAATCATATTAAATGAAAGATGTTTTAAAAATGATTATATTGACTACAATTTATTTTTATTTTTAGGGTAAGTCGAGTGAGAAAAGTCAAAAAATTGAAATTGGATAACCATGGCCGAAAGTTCTTGAATCTGTGACATCGACGTTGTCACAAGTGAGCATGGCGTCAAAATGTCAAAAAAACCCTAAACGTCTGCCATGTCACAAAATTATAAAAATCTAGACGTCTTCACTTGACGATATTTTTGTTGGCGCCACCAATTTTGTAATTGTATTCAACCGTCTCAAAGTTGTACCTACGTCAACAACCTTCACATGTAAAAGTTCTAATTTCATTTTCATAGATCAAGACGCTCTTCAAAGTTGTACGGATAATCTTCACTACAATCCAAAATACTTTATCGAAGTACCAATTATATAAAAGACGCACCCTAACACGTAGTTCGAAGAGTGTTATAGTACGCGTGTTTTGAGATTTACGATCTAAAAAATCTTTAATTTAGGTTGTGTGCCCATGCGATAAAGTAAGGGTTTTTTTCCATTATTTTCACATAAAATGGGACTTGCAATATCGCCGTACGAAAAAAAGGGAAAAAACCAAAGTACATTTTGCGCCATCTTGGAGCTTTGAAAGTACGCCATTTTGGCGTTATTATCTTTTCGACCCACTTCCACGTCACGCCGGCTCATCTTCACACTTGTACTAAAATCAACTCGCGAGGTGATTTTAAAAAAAGTAATAGTTGATTGGCCAATAGAAAAAAAATATTGCACGAGTGAAACGTCTTTGAATTTTTTTTCACGAGGGAAAGTACACGCTATATTTTCCTTTTGGGCATGCGCATGTACGTACGAAAGTGACATGCATGTACGGAAAAAAAAATCTTTGAGGTCTCGGACCTTCATTTTTATTCATGGGTCTTTTGCAAAAGTTTTAGTCGCCTTAGTCTCTCTCCCTCTTTCTTTTTCGACCGCTCTCTTTCTCTCTTCTCTAAATGAAATGTAGCAATAATAGTATCAAATGAAAGTTTTTTTTTTCTTTTTATTATTATTACTTTCGGTCTTAGTTTGATGGCATGTCAAATGATAAAAGATAAGAAAAAGAAACCGGGAACCCATGGCGGAAAGTTTACATACTAATGACATCTCAAGGTAGCATGATTTCGTTATTTCAGAAAACACTTAACATTTTTAATGTCACAAAAAAACTCGACGTCTACAACCGTCGCTGTTTAGCAGTTTTAGGAAGTTTTGTGGTCCTCTACATTTCAATTCGTGGTCTGTCACACATTTTGTAGCCGTCTAAAACTCTTACATACTTAAAATAACAAAAGCTCAAGTAGCCATTTCGTTCTTAGACATAGGAAAACTTTGAAAAATACACCGTAAAATCTGCGCTCAAATCAAAAGTATCATTGTAAAGTTTCGGTTACATGGGCACACCGCCTTAGTCCGTCCGCACCTATATTCCTTCCAAATTTAGCACTCGAAGAATCTTCGACGAATTTCAATGCCTACATGGGACCAACCGTAATAAAGCACATAGGCAAGTGGAAACATGGTGGCACTACATGATGGAATATCGATCACAGCATTGTTGCCAGTAAACGTGTCCGTACAACTATTGGCAACGGGCCTTAAAGAACTTCCTATCAATTATTAGCAACTCCTTGTGGACAAGAGGCCTTAAAGAAACTTCTACTCATTTTGGTTACACAAAGTACGATATAGGAATTCTCTAATGGCATAGCGCACATTAATATCATACGGTAATCCAAGCTGGAATTTTTGACCTTTGGTCCCTAGACAAAATTAAAATCACGGTGAACTCAAATTAAGAAAGAAGTTTGTACGAGCAGAGTTTTCGTTACAAATTCGAACATCCGTTCCATGTCAACTGTTGGGTTGTCCCGTTTAATAAAAATGATGTTGATTGTTCACTACGAATTTTTCTTGTGGTACAATCAATTTATTATTTTGTGAAAGGTAAAACCTGGCAAACCTAGTGTTGCTCGCTGACTTTCTTTTTTTAGGAACCGGTAGGAATCTTGGTTTTAATTGTCCTGCTGATACGGGCAAACCGTCGACAATTGGAGTACACTATACCTTTCCTTTTTTCTGTAAGGTTTAATCGGTCTACTCTTTACGCATTTATAGATGCTATTATGTTATGCAACCATTTATTACACTTACCTCACATGCTAATTGCTTGAAACTATGATACTTAATTGAAATTGTTATTTCAAAAGGGGTTAAAAAATTCAAACTCAAAACTAGGTGTCTTTCTCAAAATTGCAAGTGTTGAATTTGTGGTAAACTGGACCTCTTACATACAGAACAACAAATTAGTTAGTCAAAAGATAAAACAATTCCAAAACCTACCAATCAAGCATGTCTAATCAAGACTATAGTTCATTAACCGTATTTCAGCTTTGCAAATACACAAATGGATAGACAAATACACAAATGGATAGACAGTAAAACAACACCGAGAAAGAAAATCGTCAAAACTCAAGTGTGTGAAGATTGAGACCCTTCATCTTGGCTTATGATATAAACAACCATAACTATACTTTTGTTGAGATGAAATCCTTAAAAACCTCAAAAACCCTTGGAAAATATCGTACCCTCTCCCTTGCTCATTCCGTCCCGCTCTCTCTACCCCTCTCCTTCCCTCCTTCACGTCCTCTACACTTTTAACCCCACTTTCTCTTCCCTCCTAAAAAAAAGCATTTACACAAACAACCTAAGAAAAAAAAGATGGTTGCGCCTACATCTTCCACAAAAGTAGCTTAGAAACTGCTCACAATAAGTGAAAAGATACAAAAATGACATTAAGTTAAAAAGATGCACAAGTGACAATGATCGTCAACAAGATGTGTTTTACAAAACATGAAAGAATGAATAAACACAACAATAGGTAAAAAGTAAAAAACTAATAAGAGGTTTCAACTAAAGTAGATTGTAGATTATAAATTGTACTCAATGGTCGCCCAAAAGTCAAGAGCCTTTTCACAAAAATACATTAGGGTCCGGATTTTTTGAAGTATAGCTATGATAAACTTCTTCAAACTTATGGCTTACACACTACTTAATCCTCATTACTAAACGCCAACCCTTAACTAGCTGCAAAAAAACTTGAAACTCGGATGCAAATGACAACTCATTGCAACCATTCCCAGTTTCATTGCGAAAGCTAATAAGCCTACACGGTTTTTCTACTTCCTAGACATTTTCAGATGTAGCTTATTGTTAAATACATACTAGTAATACTGACACATCAACACTAAAATTGACAATAAAAACACCCATCTGCCCACGTGTTAACAAATTCCCTAAGCAAAAATTTATACCGATCGTCACTCGAAAACTTCGTATGCACAAAATCTTTAGACGGTCGAACAGAAAAGTACGATGAGCTCGCCAAAAGCCCAAACCTTTAACCGGTACAGTTGGGAACCGGCGTACCAGAAATAGAGATACACGACTTAACAATAATCCTCTTACCGATCAACAAAGAGGATCCCGTGCCTACACAGAGCCCGGCATTTGTTCCCAAGCACTGAGTCCAGGTTAATATTGAAGTGGACCCACAGAATTTTTGGATCACACTTTGACACGTGTCACCAGCTTGCCAGACATAAATGGATCTCGAGGGTGGAGGGGAGGGAGGTGGGCGACGGGGAGGAGGGCGGGGAGATGGGGAGCGAGGTGGTGGCGTTAAAGCACCAGCTCCTAGGAAAACGAAAACATAGATGGGAAAAGGAGAGAAAGAAAAAAAAGGAAGGGGCAAAAAAAAAGCAAATGGGGTAAAATTAGTCAACGAGTAGAATAATGATTAGAATCGAGAAAATGGAGGATTGAACCAAAATCGCGATAAAAAAAACGGTGAAATCTAATTAAGAATAAAATCAGATGTGTTAAAAGAAACAGGCATCGAAATCAGAAGTCGAAATATTTCCAAAGTTAAAATAATCATTAACGTAAGAAATTGAGCGTTTTGACAGATCCAAAAAACATTAAGAAATAAAATGCGCAGAAATCAACTCTCACTTACAGAAACATAATAACCAAAAAACATTTATTCTATTATTATTTATCTATTGAACTCCTATACTTGAAACAAGTGGAGCCTTCCTCCCTCTCACCCTCCCTCCCTCCCTTTCCTCTCTCTCAACCTCCCTCCCTCCCTCCGACATTGACAAAAAATCTCACCTAGTACAAAAATAAGAAGGAGCAGCGCCAGTCCTCCATAGAATCTAGCCATGACTGAAGCTCTAACTCTGCCTGCTTTGTTTACTGTAAGCAAAAAGAGAGTCGACGGATTTCCTGCTTCAAGGTTTCTAACTTCTAATTGTTCCTTACTTCCCGGGCGCTTATATATAGTTTCAAGTTCAAGAAGAAGATTTTATTCGTTGCGTAAAACTGGAGCTACCGGCGGTACCAGTGAAGTAATGTCAATTTCGTACATATGGTACGGTATCGTACGGTGAATCTTCGAATGTTACGCGTGCAGACGTAGCCGCAGTACTTTTCGGAAACTTACCGCCGAGAGCGTACGGAATGGTACAAAATAGAATCCTCGGGATAAAACGTTTTTTTAACTCGCGATAGTGTCGTTAGCGTTTAACTCGAACTAGAACATGGAGAACGTAGTTACTGTTGGTACTTTACTGTACTGCCTCAGTAAATCCGTACATTTTTGGAGTTCCTAGCAGGACATTCCCGAAACTGTCGCTCGTAATTGTCGCCTTGCATATTTTTGTCTTTTCTGCATTTGTAAGTTTGAATACTGTACTGTAGTGAACAGAATTTTCTGTACGGTCTGTCGGCCATTTTGGAGCAGAAGGACGGCAATTCTGTACGGAATTGGCTGCTTCGAACCAAGCGATGTGATGAGCTGTCACAGGCAGCACACTAAATGACGAAAACTGTTTGACTCGATGCGCTAGAAATTGTAACCACTTCACTATGTTAAAAAATGACGCATTTATAATTTTTTAAATGTGTGGTTATAGACTTAGGGCGTGTCCCCATGTAACCGATATTTTGAAACGTTATTTTGGAATTTAGCGCTGATTTTACGGTGTACTTTTCAAAGTGTGCCTATGTGAATCGTTACTTGCGCGTTCATTATTTTGAATATGTGGCAGCTGTACACGTCGCCAATACTTGCGAAACCCAAACTCCTGACATACTGGAACAACTGTCGACGCCAACTGTCATTTGTTGACGCCCACACGTGAACGACATAAGCAATCGCCTACGTCTACGAAATGACATTTGTATACACCCACAAGTGGACAACATAAGCAAACGGACAAAAAAATATTAAGTTCGTGTATTCTCCCAACAGCAAAAAAACAAATGAAAACTTTTGACGCGTGCAACCCAAGATTTCTATTCGTCAATAGGGTAGTATTTTGATTAAAAGCAGGTCGCGATTTGATTTCATTGCAAGTGTGAAGATGAGCTGGAAGTGGGTCGCGATGATAATACTGCCAAATCGCCGTACCTTTCAAGTTCGAAGATGAAGCAAAATGTATTTGAGTTTTTGACCATTTTTCGTACGGCATAATATTTTCAAAAAGGAAGTCCCATTTTTTGTGTAAACAACGGAAAAAAACCCTTACTTGAACACATGGGGACACGCCCTTAAGCTGGTTAGAAACGAATTTTATTTCCGCTATCGATGGATAACGACTGTGACGCTCATCGATGACGACATACTATGTTGTACCTTAAAGTACAGAATGAAATGTCGGTGCGTTACGTTAAAACAATTTGTGTGTGTCATTGCGGAAGCCTTTTTCATCTACCCTACGTATAAGGGTGCGTCTCTATGTGCCAAAGTCAGGGTTTTTCTCTGTCGTTTTCCTGTAAAACTTAGAGCCGTACCTCGTAAATTTCAACCGTACAAAAAAATAGAAAAAAGAAAAAGCACATTTTGCGTCATCATCGAATTTAAGATGTACTACATGTTGTCGTTTGGTGTTCTTCCACACACGGCCACGCCAAAAAAAGTCATCTTCAAACTTTTCTTTAAAACACATGCCCGGTGTGTTTAATAAACTTGCTTGATTTTGGCAGTTATTCTAGTTAAATTTAGTGTCTTCACATGTTTCCTTCCCTTAGTTTCCTTTGGCTATTTTTAGCATTAAGCTATTTTTTTCTTTTTTTTAACCCCTTTGTACCTTGATGTTTTTTTCCATCGCACTTTTGGAATAAAATATGGAGTATTTTCTTTTAAAACAAAGTTTTTTCGAAAAACAAATAAGAACACGTATTCGCACGTGTAAAACTTTTTACAAAATTTCAAACAAATTTGAGCCACAGCGAAAGGCTAATCCTTATGTTTTGTCAGTTTGCGTTCAGGTACGACAAGGCAAAGTACACAACTTTTTTGGTTTTGTCCGTTTACGCCTGGTACCAATTTTATGTTGCGAGGGGTCTCAAGATTTCGTTGCCATTTCACGTTGAGCAGTCATTCAATGCAAAGGAAAATTGCTTCTTCTTCAACCGTGAAACGGCACAGGATGGAAGGCGGTACGTCTAGAATGTCACGAAAACTCATGGGACGTTACTAGTAGATACAAAAAATAACGAGCGTCATCACAAATTGTAGATGTTGATAGCGTATACAGTTTCCACGTAGGCGCCATATGATTGGGAAAATTTTATGACTACGGAGAGAACTCGCTATTTTTCTCCGTGGCTGTCACGCGCCTGTAAGGAAAAAGACGAGCATGTACGGAAAAATATTTGCAGGGTTCTAAGACCTCCACGTTCATTCATATGTCTTTTGCAGAATTTTGCGTGTCGTCACCTCTCTCCTCTCCCTCTCACATTATTGCTTTTATCTCACACTTTTACAAATGATGCACAACAATAATCATATTAAATGAAAGATGTTTTAAAAATGATTATATTGACTACCATTTATGTTTATTTTTAGGGCAAGTCGAGTGAGAAAAGTCAAAAAATTGAAATTGGATAACCATGGCCGGAAGTTTTTGAATCTGTGACATCGACATTGTCACAAGTGAGCATGGCGTCAAAATTTCAAAAAACCCTATCGTCTGCCATGTCACAAAATTATAAAAATCTAGACGTCTTCACTTGACGCTATTTTTGTTGGCGCCACCAATTTTGTAATTGACTTCAACCGTCTCAAAGTTGTACCTACGTCAACAACCTTCACATGTAAAAGTTCCAATTTCATTTTCACAGATTAGGACGCTCTTCAAAGTTGTACGGATATCTTCACTACAATCCAAAATACTTTATCGAAGTACCAATTTTATAAAAGACGCACCCTAACACGTAGTTGGAAGAGTGTTATATGCTATTCTGTGTCCTCCATTGAACCACAAAATACAGGAAGCCTCTAGATAGTATTTCCCTAACCCACTTTAAGCCACAACCACTGCTGCCCAAGAAGGCAAACTGATAATTTGACTGCACCCCTGTGTAGCGTGGATTCCTCTGAGTCCGTAGCAAAAAGAATCACTTAAAACGGCCAACCATCCGATAAGTTATGAGCTGGCAAAAATGCCAATTTATACAAGGCTCTCTTAGAGAGAGAGGTGTTTATCTACCAAAATTTCCTAAGTCCTAAATCTCTCTCACAACTCCTATCTACTAAAGTACGAACCAATCATATTACTGTAAAGTACAGAAAGGTACTATGGCTGATGTACTTTCTGTACGGCCGGTGTACGACAAGGCTACTGAGTGGACGCGTGTCATTTATCCACTCGTTCGTATATTCTTCGGAATTCTCGCGACCGAATGTCATCCTTCCAGGCGGCGCCACGTCATGCCACGTCCATAAAATCCAAAGTGACCATTCCGCGATCTCGGCGATGACGTGCGCCGTCGGATTAAATTTGACATTAAATGTCGACCGTTTAAAACAAATGTCTGTTTCATTTGTTTCGTCCGAAATGACGTTCGCACTAAAACTTAACAGGTTCTATGTTCGTTTCGTCCATATTTCAGTTAAATCATTTCAGTGTAATATAATAGTTTAAATATGAATGAAACCCTATATCATCTAACGAAATTCTACGACAGACTGGTTAGAGCTAACGGCTACGCCGCGCTCTACCGGTCGGGGGTTCGAGTCCTGCCGGACTCAACCTTTTGTTGAGAGTGATGTAAGTCACTCTTTAGTCCTTCCTATGGAGCTGAGGCAGCCATGGCTCCATCGCTCTCTCTCTCCTTCAGTGACTACAACAAGTATGGGTGAAAGAGAGAAGAGATGGAGGCAGGCTGCCATCATTTTCTATATATGTTTCCCCTAATTTATTTTAGACCTAGAAAATACAAAAACTATTTATTTCAACACTCCCCTTATTTTCTAGTCTATTTTTAATTTTTCTTTTAATCCACATTTTTCCCTACAGTATTTTAACTCTGGTGAGGGCACAGGTTTGTTCATCATGTTCGCTACCATTTCCTCATCAGATCTATATACAAGACTCACTATTTTATTCTCAACTTTTTCTCTTACAAAACTTAATCTTATGTCCATATGTTTAGCCTGAAAATGATGATTTGAATTGGCTGCAATTGCTATGGCCGCTTGATTATCACAAAACACTTTATGCACTCCCTCCTTCATATACCCCAATCTTGCAGCAAGAACTTGACCCACATCAACTCTTTCACAGCAGAACAAGAGGCCATGTATTCAGCCTCCATAGTGGACTGAGCAACCAACTTTTGTTGCTTAGTGCTCCAACAGCATGCACCTTCCCCAACATACAACACATACCCAGAAGTGCATCGTCTCATAGGTGCGTCCCCATAACTGGCATCACTACAAGTAGTGATGTCAGTGTGCTCCCCTCCCAAGTGCAACCATAACTCTCTGGTTCCTACCAGATATCTCATGACTCTCTTGGCTGCCTCCCAATCCCTCTTCCTAGGATCATGAAGACTCGTACTGAGTACTCCAACTGCTGCCGCTATGTCCGGCCTGGCACAATTCATAAAATAGATTAAACTTCCTACGACCTGTCTATAAGGGATAGTCTTCATAAACTCTCTCTCTTCTGTACTCATTTTTTCATCTAAGATCATCACTCCTCCTTCTACACTCCCATCACTTATTTCTTTCAAGTCCATGGGAGTGGTACAACTGTTAGCATTTTCCATCTGGAATTTCTCAAGCATATTACCTATTGCTTCTTTCTAAGTAAGTCTGATAATCTTCTTCCCCCTATCTCTCTCCATTTGAATCCCCAAAATATATTTTGCCTCCCCTAAATCCTTCGTATCAAATCTGCTTCTAAGATCTGTTTTTAACTTATAAATCTTTTCTAAGGATTTACTCAACACAAGCAGATCATCCACATAAATTGCAATAAAAATGACACCATTCTCATCTTCAAACATATAGATAGAATGGTAAGAGCTGATACGGATATATCGCAGACTGGTAAGAAACTCATCTAGTTTCTTATTCCACTGTCGGGGAGCCTGCTTTAGTCCATATAAGGACTTTATGAGCCTGCAAACTTTGCTCTCTTCTCCTTCTTCCACGAACCCCTCGGGTTGTCTCATGAAAATTTCTTCCTCTAACTCACCATTGAGGAAAGCAGTCTTAAAATCCATCTGATGTATTTCCATGTCTTCCGCTGCTGCCAGACTGAGGAGAATCCTTATTGATACGAACCGAACAACTGGAGCAAAGGTCTCCTCATAGTCAATCCCCTCCTTTTGGGTGAACCCTTTCGCTACCAATCGAGCCTTATATCTCTCAATGGTATTATCTGGGTTCAGTTTTAGTTTAAATACCCATTTACACCCAATAGGTTTTCTGTCTGGAGGACAATTTGCTAGTTCCCAAGTATTTGCTTCCATGATAGAAGCCATCTCATCATTTATAGCTCTAATCCATCTTTCTTTCTCTGGACTATTCACTTCCTCCGAGTAAGACTGAGGATCATCAAGGTTAGATAGCTCAGTTACCTTATGAGCGGCTTGTTTTTCCTGTAATCTTTTGCTGCTCCTCCTTCCTCCCTCAAACTCCGAAGCAAGAATGGATGGAAGTCTTAGATTTCTTCTCACTGTCTCATCGGCTCCCCTGTCCATGGAAACCGGTTCTTGTCCCGCTTCTTCTATCTCCTCGAAGTCCATAGGAGTATGTGAGGTTTCCGGTGAGTCTCCTGTATCTTGGATCTCCCCTGAATCTGTAATCACGGTTTCACCCATGTCCCTTTCGGGAACGACCGAGTTCTCCTCACTTTCGGACTCAAATCTGATCCTTATCTTCTTTGTATATTTGAAGGGGTCAAATGACTTCCCTTCATCCATGACAACTAAGTGTTTGACCAGAATGATATCTTTCTTTGCTAAGTCATAGATTCTATATCCCTTAACATCCTCATCATATCCCACAAAGTATCCAGGTTTTCCTTTAGCATCTAGTTTCCAGTTTTTCCTATCCGTGTCAACACTGTAAATTTGGCTACCAAATACTTTAAGGTGTGAGATATCTGGTTTCCTTCCAACCCATCTCTCATAAGGTGTCACTCTGTTTACAGCTGAGGTAAGGACTCTATTCTTGAAGTTGTTGGCACAGTTCATTGCTTCTGCCCAAAATCTCTTTCCTATTTTCTTGTCAGCCAACATACTGCGTACACTATCTCCTAGTGTTCGATTCAACCTCTCAGCTACCCCATTTTGTTATAGGTTATATGGTACAGTTTTCTGGTGCTGCACTCCCTCATATCTCAAATATTCCTCAAACTCGTTAGAGGTATATTCCCCCCCCATTATCACTCTTTATCCTCTTAATGGGGGTTTCATGCAACTTTTCACTCCAAGCTTTATATTTTTTGAAGTAAGTTGATGCTTCAGACTTTGTTTTCAGAAAGTAGACTCTAGAGTATCTAGACCAGTCATCAGTTACTGTCATCATAAACCTCTTTCCTCCAACCGAAGGTACTTTTCCAGGTCCCCAAATATCTGTGTGGACCAAATCTAACACACTCTCACCTCTATATGTGGTGGCTTTGGGAAAGGGAAGTCTATGAGCCTTACCTTGAGCACAACCACTACAATCATCCATCATTTCATTATCCCCAAACTAAATGCCATCTACTACCCCAAGTTTTTTAATTTCCCTTAACCTATCAAAATGCACATGCCCCAACCGCTTATGCCAAATCATCATCTTAGGAACACCAACATAGTAAGCATTCTTCTTTTCATTACTCAAGTTAAGCCTAAACATTCCTTGGCTACCCTTATCTGCTGTGAAGTAAATTTCATCCCCATACTTAGCTGTAAAGACTCCCTTTCTAGTTAAGGTATCAAACTCTTTGTCATCTAACACAGACGTAGAGACAAGATTTTTACTCAGCTGAGGAATGTAAAGTACATCAGAGAATGTAAGTATAGAAGTCTTACCCTCCACTAAGACTATCAGATCTACTGATCCCAGAAGATCTGTGGTAACCACTCTCCCATCCCCATACTCTATCTCTACAGTAGGAATTTTTCTTAACTTAGTGAAGAGTTCTTTATCACGACACATATGCATGGATGCACTTGAGTCGATGATCCATCCTTTCTGTGGAGCTTCCCAGATTGCTCCAAGGGCACACTTCTGCCTCCGAGGAATCTCCTTCTCCTCTAGACTCTCGTCAAGAAGAAGCTCCCCATCCTCCTCAGAGGACTCATCCTCGGTTTCTCCTGAACTTTTGTAACCACAAGTGCATTTTTCTTCCCTTTGGAAGAACCCCCTCTATGGTTCTCTTGGAGCCTCAGCTCTGATAGCTTGACACAATCTGCGATAAAGTGTCCCTACTTTTTGCAATAATGACAAAGACCCTTTGGGGGCCTCTGTCCCCCAGAATGATCTTTTTCCCCTCTATAAGGTTTCTTCGAGTCCTTCCCCCATCGGTCCCCTCCTGCTGCTAGAGCTTGAATGCTCTTTCCTCCTCTCCTAATCTCCATTGTGTTTTCCTGCACAAGTATCATCCTGACTACTGTGTTCCATTTCCATGAACTATCAGGCATTCCCTGTACTCGGTACACTATGTTTTCGAACTCATCTGGTAATTTCATGATAAGAGTGTTAACTCTCATTTTCATTGTACCTGTCCACCCGGCACTTTCCATTTCCATATACAAAGAAGAAAGATCATTACAGTAATCTAACATCTTTCCTCCTTTGTAAGTGTAACTCACTAGCTTTTGCTCAGCCAACTGGAGCTCCTGAATAGTTCCAGCTCTATAAATCTCCACCAAACTCATCCACAACTCCTCGTCCTTGTATATGTGAAGATGAGGAGTGGCCAAACCTTGAGTGAGGTGCCTCAGAATGAAGTTCTTGGCAACCATGTTTACATCCTCCCACATTTGAGTATCGTTCTCCATGGTCTTCACGGTTGCCGCCTCGATATTGTGGCAATAGGAGTGAGGGGTGTCTCCTTCCCTTTCCCCTTTTCGGACACACTGCTGTCCCCATCATCTGCCTCCTCCGCTGAGGCAACCGTTGTTGCAGGAAACCTTACTCCCCCAAATCCTGGTGGAGTTTCGAAGGTGGACGTTTCACTTGTCCACTGACGATACCCAGTATCGTTTTTCACACAAAGCTCCCATCATCATGGCTTCCCAATAGATGAACCCAGATCCATTGAAGGTGGGCACCCTAGAGGGTGGGCCCATAACCTGCAATTTTGTGTCCTCCATTAGACCACAAAATACAGAAAGCCTCTAGATAGTATTTAACTAACCCACTTTAAGCCACAACCACTGCTGCCCAAGAAGGCAAACTGACAATTTGTCTGCACCTCTGTGTAGCCTGGACTCCCCTGAGTCCTTAGTAAAAAGAATCACTGAAAACAGCCAACCAGCAGATAAGTTATGAGCTGGCAAAAATGCCAATTTATACAAGGCTCTCTTAGAGAGAGAGGTGTTTATCTACCAAAATTTCCTAAGTCCTAAATCTCTCTCACAACTCCTATCTACTAAAGTACGAACCAATCATATTACTGTAAAGTACAGAAAGGTACTACGGCCGATGTACTTTCTGTACGGCCGGTGTACGACAAGGCGCAGATTTTACGGTGTATTTTTCAAAGTGTTCCTATGTCTAAGAACGAAATGCCTACTTGGGCTTTTGTTATTTTAAGTATGTAAGAGTTTTAGACGACTACAAAATGTGTGACAGACCACGAAATGAAATGTAGAGGACCACAAAACTTCCTAAAACTGCTAAACAGCGACGGTTGTAGACGTCGAGTTTTTTTGTGACATTAAAAATGTTAAGTGTTTTTTGAAATAACAAAATCATGCTACCTTGTGATGTCATTAGTATGTAAACTTTCCGCCATGGGTTCACGGTTTCTTTTTCTTATCTTTTATCATTTGACATGGTATCAAACTAAGACCGAAAGTAATAATAAAAAAAAAAAAAAAAACTTTCATTTGATACTATTATTGCTACATTTCATTTAGAGAAGAGAGAAAGAGAGCGGTCGAAAAAGAAAGAGGGAGAGAGACTAAGGCGACTAAAACTTTTGCAAAAGACCCATGAATAAAAATGGAGGTCCGAGACCTCAAAGATTTTTTTTTCCATACATGCTTGTCAATTTCGTACGTACATGCGCATGCCGAGCAGGGAAAAAAACGCGTGTTCTTTCCCTCGTGCAAATAATTTCAAAGACGTTTCACTCGTGCAATATTTTTTTTCTATTCGCCAATCAACTTTCTCTCGCGTTCATCACATGAAACTTAATTTGGACGGTCCAGATTCATTTGACGAAATTCGTAAGGCTTGTAAATATTTAACAATATTTTGTCCTGTGTATTAATTATTAGTGTATACCTTTGGTACACTCACATTAATAGAGGTAATTGATTGATTACGTACGGCTGGAATGCCTCCGTACAGTGAGTAGTAAGCTGTAGTGTATATTTGTAGGACTTAGTCATTTTGAGACTTAGGAACTTTTTGGACAGAAACTGTTTTTGCTCCTTTTTGGGAATTTCATCTGAGAATTGCTCTCAGTTTTATTGGCAGAATTATCTGAAATTTTGCATGTGTGTTCCTCCTTATGTTGACAATATTGTGGCAAATTTACAGACCTATTGTGTGTCATATTTGCTTGGGGATTCATTGTGAAGTTGGTCAGATTTATCAAAGTTATGGCAAGCTGTTTTTCTGCAACTTTGACTGAGTGTTGTGATTATTCGGTTTGGTATTATTATATGAAATTTGGTGGGAATAATTATTGGACTAGAAAATATCTGGTTGAGTAGTTTCAGCTTGGTTTGGTTATTCTGTATAATTCTGAGTGGAATCAAAGGAGGCTGTTTTGGGGTAGTCTGTGGTGCTTCCGAGGGTACATTCATAGCTGAAAAGGGCTATGAACAACAAACATTTCGTAATGGGCAAGGAAATTTTAAATTTGTAAACCTAGCCCACAAGATTGGTAAAGACATGTTTTTACGGAGAGCCCTCCACGTCGTCTTTCCGTACGGTCTAAGCGATGGTCAAAATTTGGGAAAATACCATATGCCCGATTCGCTTTTGCAGCATAAATCGTATTAGTAAGAATTTTGTGATGATAACAAGTCGAACATGTGGAAGTTAGTGACATGTAGAATTTCAAAAAACAGATATCCAACTCATAAATCTATAGTATGTTGTTCTGTGGCTACTACACCCACTGAAGATGAAGACGAGGGTGGAGTAGTCATCATAAAATTAAGTCAAGCAAGAAGTTCTCACAGATGCTTAGAAAAACAAACAACTTTGGAACAAAACCAAAACTCTTACATACATAAAATAACAAAAGCCCAAGTAGCCATTTCGTTCTTAGACATAGGAACACTTTGACAAATACACCGTAAAATCTGCGCTCAAATCCAAAGTATCATTGTAAAGCATTTTGGCGTTTTCCCTTTTTCGACCTCCGCGCAAGATGATCCAGCCCGTCAAAAAACTTCATTAAAACACACCTCGTGATTGGATTTGAGAGAAATTATCATCCAAACAACAAATGAAAAACGGTCGACGCAGGCGCCATACGATTGGAAAAATTTTACGACTACAGAGAGAACTCTTTAATTTTCTCCCTGGCCGTCATGCGCATGTAAGGAAAAAGACAAGCATGTACGGAAAAATATTTGCAGGGTTCTAAGACCTCCACGTTCATTCATATGTCCTTTGCAGAATTTTGCGTGTTGTCACCTCTCCCCTCTCCCTCTCAAATTATCCCTTTTATCTCACACTTTTAAAAATGATGCACAACAATAATCATATTAAATGAAAGATGTTTACAAAATGATTATATTGACTACCATTTATGTTTATTTTTAGGGCAAGTCGAGTGAGAAAAGTCAAAAAATTGAAATCGGATAACCATGGCCGAAAGTTCTTTAATCTGTGACATCCACTTTGTCACAAATGAGCATGGCGTCAAAATGTCAAAAAACCCAAAACGTATACCATGTCACAAAATTATAAAAATCTAGACGTCTTCACTTGACGCTATTTTTGTTGGCGCCACCAATTTTGTAATCGACTTCAACCGTCTCAAAGTTGTACCTACGTCAACAACCTTCACATGGTAAAGTTACAATTTCATTTTCACAAATTAGGACGCTCTTCAAAGTTGTACGGACAATCTTCACTACAATCCAAAATACTTTATCGAAGTACCAATTATATAAAAGACGCACCCTAACACGTAGTTCGAAGAGTGTTATAGTACTCGTGTTTTGAGATTTACGATCTAAAAAATCTTTAATTCAGGTTGTGTGCCCATGCGATAAAGTAAGGGTTTTTTTCCATTATTTTCACAAAAAATGGGACTTGCAACATCGCCGTAGGAAAAAAAGGGAAAAAACCAAAGTACATTTTGCGCCATCTTAGAACTTTGATAGTACGCCATTTTGGCGTTATTATCTTTTCGACCCACTTCCATGTCACGCCGGCTCATCTTCACACTTGTACTAAAATCAACTCCAAGGTGATTTTAATAGAAGTAATAATTAATTGACGAATAGAAAAAAAATATTGCACGAGTGAAACGTCTTTGAAATTTTTTGCACGAGGGAAAGTACACACTATTTTTTCCCTGCTCGGCATGCGCATGTACGTACGAAAGTGACAAGCATGTACGGAAAAAAAAATCTTTGAGGTCTCGGACCTCCATTTTTATTCATGGGTCTTTTGCAAAAGTTTTAGTCGCCTTAGTCTCTCTCCCTCTTTCTTTTTCGACCGCTCTCTTTCTCTCTTCTCTAAATGAAATGTAGCAATAATAGTATCAAATGAAAGTTTTTTGTCTTTTTTTATTATTACTTTCGGTCTTAGTTTGATGGCATGTCAAATGATAAAAGATAAGAAAAAGAAACCGGGAACCCATGGCGGAAAGTTTACATACTAATGACATCACAAGGTAGCATGATTTCGTTATTTCAAAAAATGCTTAACATTTTTAATGTCACAAAAAAACTCGACGTCTACAACCGTCGCTGTTTAGCAGTTTTAGGAAGTTTTGTGGTCCTCTACATTTCGTTTCGTGGTATGTCACACATTTTGTAGTCATCTAAAACTCTTACATACTTAAAATAGCAAAAGCCCAAGTAGCCATTTCGTTCTTAGACATAGGAACACTTTGAAAAATACTCCGTATATTCTGCGCTCAAATCCAAAGTATCATTGTAAAGTTTCGGTTACATGGGCACACCGCCTTAGTCCGTCCGCACCTATATTCCTTCCAAATTTAGCACTCGAAGAATCTTTGACGAATTTCAATGCCTACATGGGACCAACCGTAATAAAGCACATAGGCAAGTGGAAACTTGGTGGCACTACATGATGGAATATCAATCACAACATTGTTGCCAGTAAAAGTGTCCGTACAACTATTGGCAACGGGCCTTAAAGAACTTCCTTTCAATTATTAGCAACTCCTTGTGGACAAGAGGCCTTAAAGAAACTTCTACTCATTTTGGTTACACAAAGTACAATATAGGAATTCTCTAATGGCATAGCGCACATTAATATCATACGGTAACCCAAGCTGGAATTTTTGACCTTTGGTCCCTAGACAAAATTAAAATCACGGTGAACTCAAATTAAGAAAGAAGTTTGTACGAGCAGAGTTTTCATTACAAATTCGAACATCCGTTCCATGTCAACTGTTGGGTTGTCCCGTTTAATAAAAATGATGTTGATTGTTCACTACGAATTTTTCTTGTGGTACAATCAATTTATTATTTTGTGAAAGGTAAAACCTGGCAAACCTAGTGTTGCTCGCTGACTTTCTTTTTTTAGGAACCGGTAGGAATCTTGGTTTTAATTGTCCTGCTGATACGGGCAAACCGTCGACAATTGGAGTACACTATACCTTTCCTTTTTTCTGTAAGGTTTAATCGGTCTACTCTTTACGCATTTATAGATGCTATTATGTTATACAACCATTTATTACACTTACCTCACATGCTAATTGCTTGAAACTATGATACTTAATTGAAATTGTTATTTCATAAGGGGTTAAAAAAATCAAACTCAAAACTAGGTGTCTTTCTCAAAATTGCAACTGTTGAATTTGTGGTAAACTGGACCTCTTACATACAGAACAACAAATTAGTTAGTCAAAAGATAAAACAATTCCAAAACCTACCAATCAAGCATGTCTAATCAAGACTATAGTTCCTTAACCGTATTTCAGCTTTGCAAATACACAAATGGATAGACAAATACACAAATGGATAGACAGTAAAACAACACCGAGAAAGAAGATCGTCAAAACTCAAGTGTGTGAAGATTGAGACCCTTCATCTTGGCTTATGATATAAACAACCATAACTATACTTTCGTTGAGATGAAATCCTTAAAAACCTCAAAAACCCTTGGAAAACCTATTATATAAAATCCGTCCAATTACAAAATTATGTACACAACAAAATTCCATCAAAAGTATAAAACCATAAATCCACAATTTGTAAATAAATATAGGTCGTCAACATCGAAGACCAAATTGTGGACTTCTTCAACATGCGAACTGGATTTTGAGCTTAACTCACCTATTCTTAACCATCACTCTAGTAAAACTTCTCTTTACTTTGTCCATACACATAAAAACAATAAACCACTACATACTGTGCAATCGCTATGTCACTATGTGTGTCTCTTCCATACTTACTCCTTTTACCTTATGAGTGCACCAATGGTGGTGCACCCCATCGTACCCTCTCCCTTGCTCATTCCGTCCCGCTCTCTCTACCCCTCTCCTTCCCTCCTTCACGTCCTCCTCTACACTTTTAACCCCACTTTCTCTTCCCTCCTAAAAAAAAGCATTTACACAAACAACCTAAGAAAAAAAAGATGGTTGCGCCTACATCTTCCACAAAAGTAGCTTAGAAACTGCTCACAATAAGTGAAAAGATACAAAAATGACATTAAGTGAAAAAGATGCACAAGTGACAATGATCGTCAACAAGATGTGTTTTACAAAACATGAAAGAATGAATAAACACAACAATAGGTAAAAAGTAAAAAACTAATAAGAGGTTTCAACTAAAGTAGATTGTAGATTATAAATTGTACTCAATGGTCGCCCAAAAGTCAAGAGCCTTTTCACAAAATTACATTAGGGTCCGGATTTTTTGAAGTATAGCTATGATAAACTTCTTCAAACTTATGGCTTACACACTACTTAATCCTCATTACTAAACGCCAACCCTTAACTAGCTGCAAAAAAACTTGAAACTCGGATGCAAATGACAACTCATTGCAACCATTCCCAGTTTCATTGCGAAAGCTAATAAGCCTACACGGTTTTTCTACTTCCTAGACATTTTCAGATGTAGCTTATTGTTAAATACATACTAGTAATACTGACACATCAACACTAAAATTGACAATAAAAACACCCATCTGCCCACGTGTTAACAAATTCCCTAAGCAAAAATTTATACCGATCGTCACTCGAAAACTTCGTATGCACAAAATCTTTAGACGGTCGAACAGAAAAGTACGATGAGCTCGCCAAAAGCCCAAACCTTTAACCGGTGCAGTTGGGAACCGGCGTACCAGAAATAGAGATACACGACTTAACAATAATCCTCTTACCGATCAACAAAGAGGATCCCGTGCCTACACAGAGCCCGGCATTTGTTCCCAAGCGCTGAGTCCAGGTTAATATTGAAGTGGACCCACAGAATTTTTGGATCACACTTTGACACGTGTCACCAACTTGCCAGACATAAATGGATCTCGAGGGTGGAGGGGAGGGAGGTGGGCGACGGGGAGGAGGGCGGGGAGATGGGGAGCGAGGTGGTGGCGTTAAAGCACCAGCTCCTAGGAAAACGAAAACATAGATGGGAAAAGGAGAGAAAGAAAAAAAAGGAAGGGGCAAAAAAAAAGCAAATGGGGTAAAATTAGTCAACGAGTAGAATAATGATTAGAATCGAGAAAATGGAGGATTGAACCAAAATCGCGATAAAAAAAACGGTGAAATCTAATTAAGAATAAAATCAGATGTGTTAAAAGAAACAGGCATCGAAATCAGAAGTCGAAATATTTCAAAAGTTAAAATAATCATTAGCGTAAGAAACTAAGCGTTTTGATAGATGGAAAAAACATTAAGAAATAAAATGCGCAGAAAGCAACTCTGACTTACAGAAACATAATAACCAAAAAACATTTATTCTATTATTATTTATCTATTGAACTCCTATACTTGAAACAAGTGGAGCCTTCCTCCCTCTCACCCTCCCTCCCTCCCTTTCCTCTCTCTCAACCTCCCTCCCTCCCTCCGACATTGACAAAAAATCTCACCTAGTACAAAAATAAGAAGGAGCAGCGCCAGTCCTCCATAGAATCTAGCCATGACTGAAGCTCTAACTCTGCCTGCTTTGTTTACTGTAAGCAAAAAGAGAGTCGACGGATTTCCTGCTTCAAGGTTTCTAACTTCTAATTGTTCCTTACTTCCCGGGCGCTTATATATAGTTTCAAGTTCAAGAAGAAGATTTTATTCGTTGCGTAAAACTGGAGCTACCGGCGGTACCAGTGAAGTAATGTCAATTTCGTACATATGGTACGGTATCGTACGGTGAATCTTCGAATGTTACGCGTGCAGACGTAGCCGCAGTACTTTTCGGAAACTTACCGCCGAGAGCGTACGGAATGGTACAAAATAGAATCCTCGGGATAAAACGTTTTTTTAACTCGCGATAGTGTCGTTAGCGTTTAACTCGAACTAGAACATGGAGAACGTAGTTACTGTTGGTACTTTACTGTACTGCCTCAGTAAATCCGTACATTTTTGGAGTTCCTAGCAGGACATTCCCGAAACTGTCGCTCGTAATTGTTGCCTTGCATATTTTTGTCTTTTCCGCATTTGTAAGTTTGAATACTGTACTGTAGTGAACAGAATTTTCTGTACGGTCTGTCGGCCATTTTGGAGCAGAAGGACGGCAATTCTGTACGGAATTGGCTGCTTCGAACCAAGCGATGTGATGAGCTGTCACAGGCAGCACACTAAATGACGAAAACTGTTTGATCGATGCGCTGAAATTTTATACACTTCAATATGTCAGAAAATGAAGCATTTTTAATTTTTAAATGTGTGGTTATAGACTTAAGCTGGTTAGAAACGAATTTTATTTCCGCTATCGATGGATAACGACTGTGACGCTCATCGATGACGACATACTATGTTGTACCTTAAAGTACAGAATGAAATGTCGGTGCGTTACGCTAAAACAATTTGTGTGTGTCATTGCGGAAGCCTTTTTCATCTACCCTACGTATAAGGGTGCGTCTCTATGTGCCAAAGTCAGGGTTTTTCTCTGTCGTTTTCCTGTAGAACTTAGAGCCGTACCTCGTAAATTTCAACCGTACACAAAAAATAGAAAAAAGAAAAAGCACATTTTGCGTCATCATCGAATTTAAGATGTACTACATGTTGTCGTTTGGTGTTCTTCGACACTCGGCCACGCCAAAAAAAGTCATCTTCAAACTTTTCTTTAAAACACATGCCCGATGTGTTTAATAAATTTGCTTGATTTTGGCAGTTATTCTAGTTAAATTTAGTGTCTTCACATGTTTCCTTCCCTTAGTTTCCTTTGCCTATTTTTTAGCATTAAGCTATTTTTTTCTTTTTTTTAACCCCTTTCTACCTTGATGGTTTTTTCCATCGCACTTTTGGAATAAAATATGGAGTATTTTCTTTTAAAACAAAGTTATTTCGAAAAACAAATAGGAACACGTATTCGCACGTGTAAAACTTTCTACAAAATTTCAAACAAATTTTAGCGACACCGAAAGGCTAATCGTTATGTTTTGTCAGTTTGCGTTCAGGTACGGCAAGGCAAAGAACACAACTTTTTTGGATTTGTCCGTTTACGCCTGGTACGAATTTTATGTTGGAAGGGGTCTCAAGATTCCGTTGCCATTTCATGTCGGGCAGTAATTCAATGCAAAGGAAAATTGCTTCTTCTTCAACCGTGAAACGGCACAGGATGGAAGGCGGTACATCTACAATGTCACGAAACCTCATGCAACGTCACAAGCAGTTACAAAAAAAAACTTGTGTCATCACAAATTGTAGACGTTGATAGCGTACACAATTTTCACACCCATAAGTTACTATGTCTTTGTTACACATAAGGACACTTGAAATTCAGGTCTTTCGGATTTGCGCTAAAAAACAGAGTAAGTTCGCTAAGTTTCCATTACATGGAGACGTACCCTAACTCCAAGAGTTGGATATCTGTTTTATGAAATTCTACATGTCATGAACTTCCACATGTTGGACTTGTTATCATCACAAACTTCTTACCAATACGATTTATATTGCAAATGCAAATCGGGCATATGGTATTTTCCCAAATTCTGACTATGGCTTAGATCGTACGGAAAGACGACGTGGAGAGCTCTCCATAAAAACAGGTCTTTACTAGTCTTCTTTGCTAGGTTTACAAATTAAAAATTTCCTTGCCCATTACGCAATGTAAAGAGCGCAAATCAAATGCGCAATGTGCGAATACAATCGTAAACCCTATATAATGAAGCTTAAAAACTTGTAAAATTCATTAAATTGTGTTATTTACTGGATGAGAAGATGGTGGCTGACATGTTAACAAAAGCCATTCCTGCTACTAAATTGCAGTTTTGTAGAGAGGCTATTGGGTTGAGTGAGTAACTAAGTCTAAAAATTTAGGGGAGTGTTGAAATTTAAAATCTTTAGTTTAGTAAATAAAGCTATTTAGGACTTAGATTATTTTTACCTGAGTGAGAATTAATACTTACCTTTGATAGTGTGACAGTAGCAGATATACAGTAGGGTGTAGTATACGTTTGTAGGGACACGTGTCGATATTTCAAGATGATGCAAGCATTCTGGAGTAGCGCCGATACCTACATATGCGTGTCAAAATCATACGGGCAATTTTTGTGAATCGGAAGAATGGAGACCAAGCCGGATATGTGGGAGAGTACTATACAAAATTGAAGATATATCGTTGATATGGAACAGATTCGACAGATGCGATTAGCGCGGGGACCACGTTGGCTGAGTACTCCGTACGTGGGGACCACATAGACTGAGTGCGTTGTACACACTCAGGATGTTTGTATCGCTGACAAACATTCGTTCGGACTTTTGCGATTAATGATGATTAAGCATCGAAAAAATTATTTGTACAGACGGCATTTGTAAATATCTGGAAATTATAATGTTAACGTTTAGTGTGTTAATAAATAGTGTTACACTTCAATTAGCGGCAGGTAGTAATTAGGGTTTTGGAGGTACTCACGGTACAATGACTTACAGGTAGGATTCTTTGTCGTAAGTCAGGATAGTATTGTAGTACAGTTACCCAAATTAGTGTAGACCAATAGATACAGTGTTAGTATATAACTTAGGACTTAGCCAATTTTGTAGTATCCAGTTTTGGGAATATGATATTCTAAGGGCAGTTTTTGGAAAACTTCCAGACATCATATCTTATGATATAATTGGTCATTTGGGCTGCAATTTTTGAAATTGTCAGTTTACTGTATTTTGTATCATTATGTCAAATTTGAGGCATATTAGCATTTTGAGTCATAATTTGTGTGACCAAAGTTGGCTGTTGAGTAGGTGCTCTTATAGTTTTTCTTGCTTAAATGTATACTTCCACTACTACTACTGGTTCTCCTCCTACAACGGTGGTTATAGAACAACATGGAGAATAGATCTTTAAGGAATATATGTTGTACTTAGCTATTTTAGAATTAGGAACATGTTGTTACAATATTA
>JBBHKE010002281.1:0-41286 GCA_037447655.1 Zygnema cylindricum
TTAAATAGAGTGGTGTACGGTCAGTGTCAGACCGTACATAAATGTACCTTTTTAAGTTAAAAATTACAATAAATTAGTTTTAGTAACCGCGGACGCATGAGAATGTGCGTTCTAAAAAGGAAAAAAACCAGGTCGTAAAAAATCCCGCTCGCACATATTCGTCCGACAGCCGCGTTTCGACTGTGTGAATGTACGATTTGGGTACGATTTGTCAGATTTTGTACGGAGATCTATATTAGTGTAAACATGTTTGCGACCGACATTTTTTTTTTCAAAGATCCAAATTACCATAATCAAACAATTAGAATGTATGATTTTTTCCAAAATTTCCAAATTCTTAAATAGCGTACACCACGGTAATTATTTGTATACGCTCATGAAACCTACACGCTAATAGCGATTGGCGGTGTACAGTTCCTGAAGCACGCCGTAATTACTGTAGAAAAGTGGTTGCAGGTAGGGGTGGTGTACGGAAACGTGTAGTACGGATGCAGTTACGGCGCCGCGGTCAGGGTGAAATGTTTTGAAACTCTGGCGATGGATTCTGGCGAGATTCGCGCAAGCCTTGGCCGTCGCTTTTCGCCGATGGCCCTTGCGTGTCCGCGCTGACCTTGGCGCGGATTCGTCTTTAGATGCCACGTGTCCTAACTGTCAGGCCACTTCGTCCGAGTGGGGAGGCATTTTCTTTCTTTTCCAACTGGTTCCACGAAACGTACGGATATGCGAAGCGAGTTCGCACGTTTTGATGCGTGCTTAGTTCGTGGCCTCGTGCAGACTTTCCTGCGTTGCCTTTAGGTAGGTTTGGCATTTTCTAGAATAAAATCTTCTTTTTATTATTTATGTGGAGTCAACACGTATTTCAACCTTTAGCGAGAACTACAGTAGTCTCCACGTAGAATTGATAAGATTACAGTTGATATCTTTTGTTTCAGACGTGATGACGTGGATGCCAGTGAAGATAAAATACAGCAGTCGCCCTTTGGTCCAGGATTCTATTGGATTTCGATAACGATTCGCTTAGCATTGGGCAGACAGAATCGCTTCCCGTGGAAACGACAAAAGAAGCCTGAAAAAACGAACGTCGGTAATAATACTTCGGCGGGGGGGCAAAATTTTGGCCGAGAGCTTGAAAATTATTGCGCTGGCCTTTTAACCGCCAAAAAATGGCAGTTTGCGGCGGGAGCTGTGTTCACACGTGCGATATGACTTAGCACGTGTGAAAACTAATGTTTGCCCGACGTGTGAAACCGATCTTAAAATCGTCGTCAACTGCAGTATGGCATAGAAATTTAATTGGGCTACAGAACAGTTTTTGCTGCCACGTGGGCACATAGCCGGCTGGTCTGTTTGGCAAACTCACCGGAGGGTTGCATCCACGGCAGACAGCTGTCCCGTTGGCAGCTGCGTTTTTCCGCTGCCCGATCGGAATATTCAACATCTTCTCTAAAACAACGGGAAGCGACAAGGACTGTCGCCGTCTGTCACGACCAGTCGAACATTTCATTGGTCGCCAGGGAGGGGACCTTTCCAAATGAATTCTGCCCGAGTTTCGCAGCCCTATACGGAAACCACAGGACAGAACCGTACAGTACGGCCTTTTGCGGCTAGTTGTCGGCTACTTCCTGTGGGTTCTCATTACCTAAATATTTACGGGAAATGCTGAAACGGGTTGCAAAGTACAGCGTATCTGTCGCCGTCTGTAACAGCAACTGAGCCACATGGATATGCCAGTTCAAGCCATGCGCACGTTGCTCTAAATTCAGCGGCTTTTCCGCAAACGTACCTGCGTTAGTCCGAGCCGCCGTACACTTTTACTTTTTTCTTATTGGTCGCCGACGCTGCTTCGATTTGCTCAAATGTCGGTGGCTGGCTGTTGCCACGATATTAGGTCAAGCTCGTCCTCCGCCTCCCCTTCACTACTGGAGTCGTTGTGATGCACGTGTTACTCCGTACTGCGGCAATCTCTTATCCTTCTCTCTCTCTCTCTCCCTCTCTCTCTCTATCTCTCTCTCCTCATCTCTGGCTGTGACTTCTCTCCCTGTCTCTCGCTCTCGTTTCGTTTCCACGACCTTCCTCTCGCCGTCCGTACAGCTGTCGCTCGAGCACAAGGCTCCGGGAAGTTAGGGTTTGGTCGAAACCTGCATGGCGACTCGCTAACGTCCTTCTGCTGTACCAGAGGGCAGAGAGGAGAGGAGGGGAGAGGAGGGGAGAGGAAAACTGACTTGAGGGGGGAGAGCGGCTGACTGCAAGTAGAAGCCATTAAAATGGGCGAAGGTGAGGACCTCGACGGAGGCTTCTGACTGTTTCTATGCACTCACCGTTCAGTTTAGTCTCGGTGTAACTGTCGCTTAGCCACCGTCTAACCGTTTTTCGACTGGAATTTCTCTTTTCGTCTTGCCTCCTTTTTTTTAAATTATTTTTCAGCAAAATGATTTTTTTTTTCGGTCAGTCAATCAGACCAAAACTTCTCCGCCAAAAAATCTTAAGTTTGTCGTTTTCTGTCGATCGCCATGGAATGGAATCGGAGTGGTCTGTGCGACAACTTTTGAGACAGATTGTTCCGGCCTTAAGTTTGGAAGAAAGAAGAGGGAGGGAGAGGGAGAGGGAGGGAGGGAGGGAGAGGCAGGGGAGGAAAGAAGGGGAGGGAGGGGAAGAGAGAAGGAGAGAGAGGGAGGGGAAGAAAAAAGGGGAGGAGAGGGAGGGGAGGAGGGAGAGTGGTCGAAAGTTGAACAGTGACTTCTTGAGCTTTCCCCTCTTCGGTTAATAAGCAAGGATGGTGGGTAAGAGGGAAGTGAGAAGGAGAGAGGAAGATGTAGAACAGAGGAATTGGGGGGGGGGAGAGGAGAGGTGGAGAGAAGAGGAGGAGAGAGGGATAGAGTGGGGAAGAGAGAGGGGAAAGCAGAGAGAGATGGAGCGAAGGAGGGATTGAAAGGGATAAAGGAGAGGTGAATTGTTGAATTTATGTGTCACCATTTGTTTCCTTTTTCATCTTTTTCCGTTGACTCTTTTATTATCCCCATTGGCCAATCTGCCCGCACCACTTTTGGACTCGATTCCATTGTACAATCGGTCACGTCACAGTTTTTCCTCTTTACCTCCTGTTAGAGACTCGACGATTGTGCCCCCACTCTCTGTGAAGTTGTCGAATTAGTCCACCAATTGATGTGTGTGACGTGTTGTCACATGTGCAGCTGCGGTCTGCGATGTTCTGCTTTGGAGGAAACCTACCACAGCCATTCTGGTGTTGACAGCTGGCACTGCAGCATACATCCACTGCCATGTGTACAATCGCTCCGCTCTCGCCCTGGCGGCCAACGCGCTATTGGTCCTCACCTGCGCCGGAGGGATTTTGGGATTTTTGTCGCGACATCTCAATTACAGGTGAGCAAACTGCGTTTGAAAATTCTGCATTAGAAACAGGTTTCTCTCTCTCTCTCTCTGTATGCTTCTCTATGTATGACTTTCTGTACGCTTGTTCTGTTCGTTTCTCACACGCGTGTGCGAGTTTCTATGTGCGCTTCTGTTTGTCTGTTTGTTTCTTGATGCGGATAACATTCTGTAATCGCAGGAGTTTTAAGCTGGTCGATAGTATTTTGTGTGCCATTTTGTGAATGGCTACTGATTTCGTCCCTACTTTTGAGGTTTTAGGTTTCTTGTACTTTTTTTGGTTTGACTGTGGATGACTGGGTGGAGTGCTGACGACATGGTGTGGATGTTTGGGATACAGAGTGCCTATTGACCCGTTGGATTTCAAGCCTTCGGAAGAATCTGTACTCTGCACTGTGTCCTTCTTTCTCAATCTGGTGGGAGCCGCAGAAGGTGTCTTGAGAGTTGCCGCAAGTGGATCGGATTATCGGCTTTTTGCTAAAGTACGAACTGAAAAATGAATGGTTATTTGTATTGTTTATATTTGTTTGCCTATTTCAGAGAAAAGGCAACAGTTTTGGTGTAAGGGAAGCTTGTCTTATTGAGAGTTTCAGCTGAGTGGATGAAACTTTTGGCTCCTTTTTGTAACAATTAATCACAGTTTTTTGCCCTCTTTTATATATGTTTGTCTATCTAAGAAGGCTTTGTTTTTGTATTAGCAGCCTTGCAGTCTAAAGTTTCTAATTATTCCATTCATGTAGGAATTGAATCTAACTAACCTCTGTTCGGGACAATTATTTTTTCCCCTTACAGGTGGTCACATTCTTCTACCTAATTTCGGCAGTGGGAAGGGCTTGCTCTGGTACAACTGCAGCATATCTTGGTAAAGTTCTTTGGATATTTTACTGTCAATGGGATTGTCGATTGTAGGTTCACGGAGAGCCTTAAATTCGTTCTTATTGTTCAAAACTTGGTTGCGACTGTTGCTACATGGCAGGTCTATGGTAGTATTTCTATTTTCTGGTTGCTTTGTGACTGCTTTGCCTTGTGACAGGTCTGTGTGGTAACAGTTCATGGAAATTAATTGTGATTCACTTGAGACTGTTTTGCCATGTTGGCAGTCTATGGAAGTATTGCATTGAGTTTCATTTCTAGTTACATACTTGGTGCACTGTGGCAGTTCTGTGGTTTTTATTGCATGGAATCAATCTGAAGTTCGCTTTTGTTTTGCATGTGACTGTTTTTGTCACGTGGCAGGGCTATGGTTCATGTTCGTTGTACCGTACGCGTGTTCGAGAATCTACCCCGAGCGTTCGTCAGCTTGTGCCGCGTCTTGTCCGAAACGCTTCTTGCAGAAACATAGAAGTCGGAAAGGAGGATTAAGTCCTTCACTAGAATTCTCGCATGGATAAAGTTCCATGTATTTTTTGTGATTTTGATTTCGTGTTTTTTTTTTTTTTTTCTTGCTTTGTAATCAACTTGAACTTTACTACTAGGTTTGGACTTTGGCAGTTTCACTCTTTCAGAAGGATAGGGGTACGCAGATGATAATAGATAAGTCAATATTTTGGCGGAAAGGGTTTTATTTTTCTTTTCCTTTTCCATTTTAGCCAATAATGATTTTAACTGCGGAAGATGAAGTAAGAGCTTTTCGTCGGAAATAGACAGCCTAAAAAATGTTAACGAACTCATCAAATAGTAGATCACCATTCTAGTGGAGTGAACAGGAGGATTGAGTAGTAATTTGGCAACGTTGTAGAAAATAAGTCAACCGGGTTCAAATCTGTAGATACTGTTTCTTGTAGTTTTTTTTTGACTTAGTTCTGGGTTCGAATATTATGGTACCAAGTTTCAATGGGTTCACACAAGATTTTTTAGATTACCTCTTCTTGTGGAGTCTTTGAAGGACAGTCAATGAGATAGTCTCCTATTACAAGGAAATCGGCCAACAGTCTTCTGTCTATCCAATTGGAGATTGCAATTGCAAGCTCTATTAACGTGAATAAAGATTTTTTGACAAACAGTTTCTTTGATCGGAGACTATTATCGATTTAAACTATGTCGATGTTAAATTTTCTTAGGTTAAAATAAAAATGGATGAATTAGTGATCATTTGCCCTACAATGAAAATTCTAAAGAAAGTTTTTTATTTTGTCAGGGGAGTATTTCACCTCATCCTAACAATAGGTTACAACTACCTGCATCGGAAATTGGGAGCTTGTCTAGGTCTAAATACTAATTATGGAGTAGATAACCCTGATTAACCTTCTCAGAAGTATGATATAGAAGGTTTTCTGCTAATCAGAGTTAAAATTTAGTTGGCTCACCAGTGTTATCCAACTTTGCAAAGAGGGAACATGGAAGAGCATGTAAACATGTCAGTGTATGTGTTCCTTTTCCTTTTCATGTTATGATCATTACAACCACTATCGTGGATCTTCTTCTTTTCTGTTCATCTGGAAAGAAAGTCCAAGATGCTGCAACCTTGAAAACCTGATCAAAGTTCTACAGTTAGTCTGATCAGGGAATGGAAAGTAGTTGTCCATTCACACATAGGTCTCCTCACATTGTCATGCTAAAAATATGTTTAAATACTGCTTGAAAGTTGTGTGCTCGCTTTGTGATGCACAAGAGAAATTTGACTATGACAATATTTTCGGCGATGCAAGTTGTTGCTAAGACAATGGAAACCTCATGTTGTTGCTAATACAACATGACAATTGAAACCTCATATTGAATGCCTTGACTCACATCAGCGGGATGATTGGTGTGCCAATAGCAGGCGAAGTGCGTGCAAGTTAGTCATTTACTTTAAGATTTCACTCGAGATCCTCCTGCCACCTGGTTGCTGCAATTGGACAACTTCTTGTTCCTCTATGGTACCCCTGTTTTATTTGAACCAATTTCCTGAACAAAGAGTTGAAAGAGTTTGCTGCGCAGGATAATGAGGGATGAAAGCAATTGAGGCTACATCTGCCGTATCTCCCTTAAGTCCTGGAGAGACTGGTTAAATTCAATCGGACATCTGCATACCAGTTATGAAATATTTGCACAATGTAGTAGTAAGTGCCCTATATTGCAAGTATTACCGTAGAATTAGTTTGTATGTGCTGATCTGTCTGTCTTCTTGAATGTTGTAAACATGTGTAAAATTCATGTGTTGCACCACACTTTTATCCTTGTACCAGAATCTTCTTCGTTTGAGCTCCTGATGGACAATAATTTTAATGATTAGGACGAAAGATGCTGTGATGTGACAAGACAGCTGTCAAAACCCGTCCATGGTTAGACTTGGGTTCTGCTGAAGTGTCACCCACTGGCGGCTTTCAAATGTTTGTCTGTTTCCTTGTTTCAATGTCCTTCAGAAACCGGAATTTGAGCTTGCAAACTGTTATACGTATTTTATATAAACTTGTTATAAAAACTATGATCCTAAAGAAAATTCAACATCAAAGTAAGTCTTTTGAAGATCTTATTCACAAAAAAGCATTCACCCGATAACATGGCAGTGTGCTTCAAGTGTTGATGAAAGACAGAACCATAATTCTTGGTTGAGTCTAAGGATACAAAAGAGAGCAGAAGAACCTCCTACGCAACAATAATTAATTTCAAATTTAAGCCATAATAAGAAAACCATAAATAAGATGATCAAATAAGCACAAACATTCAACCTGTGGCCTGTTTCATCATCTTATCTAGTGAGACCATGAGATGAAATATGCCATGCATAAAATTAAGCGACGACTATGAAGATAAAACCCATTCATGATTCAGAACCAATCACGAGTGCTTGGGATCGGCTCATGGCAGCAATATCGGCATCTGCTTTGTTTCGTTGGAGGAGAGAGAGGTCCTTGTAGCATCGTCCACTTATGGCTTCCCACTGCATTGTTGAGACAACAAACACATCAATGGGACAAAGGAACTTGTTATCCTGCATGCCTTTGCATAGTAATTAGGCATGTGTATGTGTGTGCAAATAATAATTATAAATTCAAACAAAAAAGACCTTAAGAAGACCTTACCAACCGTTGAGCTCCTCGATAACTTACAAACATGAATGCACATGCAAGAGTTCTGGGCATATCTAGAAAAACTAACCAGCAAGTACAAGAAAAAAAAAACAAAAACAACAAAAACATACTTAAGATGCCTAGACTTAAGAAGGACAGCTCTGTAGCATGGAATACGCATCTACCAGTGAAGGCTTTCAACAAAGAACGCCCAGGATACTGAGAGTTACAAGAAACAAATGCTCCTCCTAGTGATGTGAAACAAACACGAAAGAAAGAAAAAAATCAAACAAAGCATCAACACATAAACGAAACATGCATGAATGGTCATGACTTCAAATGCAACACTGAAGGAACTTCCTCGACAACTAAGTTCCTTGCTCACCTCTTTCACATCCTTGAAACCAGGTTGCCTTGTTTGACGTGAAGAATACTCGGAGATTTCATCTCGACCCTATGACAAACATCCAAAAGTGAATCCAAGTGAGAATTTGAAGGAAGAGCAAGGCTACAAACTTCATGTTTCACTTTTGTACACAACAGGTTTGTCGAAAGGCCATACTACATAGCTTCCAAGCTTCCACAGTGACCTGACATACAAGACGAGTTGAAAACTGATGTACCTGAGACCATTTTGGTCCAATAGAGGGCCTCTTTACCTAATTTTCGTTTCCCAAAAATCAGATGAACAAGAATGAATGGAACTTATTTTAAAATTGCTTAAATTAGTCTCTTCTTACCTTATGTGTAAGCTTCTTCGTGTTAACTCCTCCCTCCACCGACGACAGAATAGCGCACGAACTCTTCAGCAGGTTTGACGATTCTTTTTGAAAGCATTTTGAAGGCCTAAGATAGGGACCCACAAATCGCCATTGCTGTTTTTTGAGTGCATCCCCGGCCATGCTGGAGTTTTTTCCTCTATTAGACTTTTCAGCTGCCGAAAAATCCGTTACCTGCGGACCCGTTTTTCGCAGGGCACTTTTGCTAGGTGAAACTGTCATAATGTCTTTCTTTTGAGTGTTGACTAAGGTAGAAACTGTTTTCTGGACACCTGGAGACCCGGTCTTGTCCTTTCCTGCCTCCTCCGGTTTAGAGCAAGCAGGGCCTGCCAATATCTCCTTTGCTTCAGAATCTTTACATTTACCCTTTTCTAAGCTACCAATTCTGTGTTCCAAATCTCTTTTTTGGCCCATTTTTTTCCCGCCTGTGCTTTTGTAAATTCCTGAGACCATCTCCACTGCGTCTTTGAGCTGGCCAAGCTTCTGGGTCCAGCGACTGCGAGGGTCTGAAGACTTCTGACTATTTGCTTTCACTTGTGTTGACTTTCTGCTTTCTATTTTAACTTCGCTTGTCTCTAATGTGGAGCCACTCCCAATCTTTTGAACTATTGACTGGACTACCTTCTTTCTTGGCTCTACTCCGGAAAGGTGACCAACTTTGCCATTAGTAACAGACATATTTGACGCCCTCTTCACCATCCCCACTGAGGCTTTCAAGGGCGAAATCTCCAGTTTGGTTGATGACTCAACGCTGCCACCTTCCCTTCCTTCAGGGTCTACCAGAGATTGTGAAGATATACTTCTACCAGCCTCACCCTGATTCAACTGTTCAGCCTCACCACCGCTTGTTTCCTGCCTCTGACGATTGAGGGCCTTCATAAATCCTGACGACGGAGCTTTAACCTTTTCCGTGGAAGAGGTATTTCTCCATCGTCGGCCCAGCTTCTCTTCTGAATGAGATGGTGAAGCCGTCTCAGTCTTCTTTTTTAAACTTATGTCAGCCCTTTTTTTCAAATCTATTTCCGTAACCTGCACTAGTTCCTTCTTGTCATGACTGGCTTTAGACAACCACCCCGACATACCACTGTTTTTGCTTACAACATTACTTCCGTTCTCACAGGTAACTTGTAGTTTATCTATGTTTGCTGGCACTTTAGTCGTCTCAGCACTTTGTTTAAGAGCTTTCTGTTTCCATTGGTCAACATAAAGCTTCTGATTTCCTGCTGTGAGGGCCGCCTTTTCCTGTGCACTAAAATTAATCTCTGGTATCACTGTTTCCTTGGTTGATAACTGGTCTTTACCAGATGAAATTTGCCCAACAGGTCCAATAACATTGTTCCCCTGTTTCGATGCTCTGGCGAGTCTAGAGAAAACCTTTTTGCTGAGCATGGATACATCCCGTTTGCTACGACCAGTATCTGTTTTTATGGTATCTATGTGCCCTACAACTCCTTTAGATTCTCTCACATATGTGACTTCTGGTTTAATTTTCGCAGTAAGTCTTGCCCATGGACCTTTGGACTGCTGTGACTCAGTGGGAATAACACGGGAATAAGGTTTAAACATGCCAGGATGTCGATTGACACTTGGAAGACCATCTTTCTGACACTCAAGTCCATGCTTATCTCCTTCCTTTGGTCCCACAGTTGCCTTGTGTTGCCAAGTTTTTCTGGATCTCAAGCTCGAAGTCTTTTCCTGCTCCCTTTCTTCTGTGGGGAAAAGTTCAGAACCAAAAAGCTGAGTGGTATCACGTATCCCACTTTGAAGCTCATCTTCACCACTTGCATCTGGTGATGACAAATTTTCTTCATTTGTACTCCCGTGTGGTCCACTTTCGCAAGACTCCACAAGCTGTTTTTCCGGGCTCCACTCTGACGACACAATAAAATCAGCCAGTGGCATCTCAATGTGCCTGCAGAAGACCACCGCTTATGAATCTTGAACACCCCTGCTTTAAATCAAAACTGCTTATAGATTTTACAAATATCAAGAAGTACTTTGCCGACTCCTTTTCTGATTCACCATCAGAACTAGATTCCTGAGCAGCGAAAGTTTGTTCTGAGCTTAGCGGTGATTTCAGTGTAATCATATTCAGACAGCAATAATGGTCATTCATTTCTTGATCTAAAGTTGGTAAGAAGGGCAGGGCAGAGTACTTACCAGTGACTTTCATGAAACCAAGGGTCATCCCTGCACAGGAACATCAAATATTTTCTTTTGAGTTAAAAAGCAGAAGGATAGTTGAGTTGATTTTCTCAAAAGCCAAAGTGATGGCGACTAAGCTAGTAGCAATAATGTAAGCTGTCAATGAATTAAGAACCAATCATACTGGTGTAAAAAGCTGTTTTATCTGTTGTTGAGCATACATATTAAAGAAACTTTAAAATTCTCAACATTGAGGTAAGTTTCAGCTGGATATCAAAGATAGAGAAATGCTTGTTAAGATGAGAATTACTTTCTAGTGCAGATTCATTCCTCCCATATCTAATCTTTGATTTTCAAACGCAGAATCTGATAGTTCCTCTAGCGGAGTTGAAAGAATCCACATTGTGCCCTGCCAAATTGAGTTACTTTGAGCTACAAGGTTATGAGAATTTCACCTCTCGACATCAGGTTTGGAAGTCTCAACATCCAAATCAACCCACTGTGGAGCGTCGATATCCTCCTGTAGCAACAAAATATAGAAAAACTGAGCTCAGGCTCAACCAGATACTTTTCTGGAAATTCTTTGAATGATCAAGTCAGCTCAACTATACAGGTCATCCTCCTCAACATGTCAAATTAAAACAATTACTTATCTATACAAGCATACTCACCAGGAAGGCCCATCGATCACCACCTAAACCGTGAGAGGGCATAGCATCAGATAGCCTCTTCTCGCCAGGCTCTATTGAGTGCACCATATCCTCCGAACGCTGAACAGAAGATATCGACACCTCAAAGCAACTTCACCAGACAAAAAAATAACGGCTGCGAAATTCTCTGTCTGGCTAAGCAGAAGCATCTCATTCTGATTATTCCTGGTTTTTCTAATGAATTTGTAACTGCGAATAGAACAAATACTCTAAAATGCTAGTGCACTTCGTTTCAAACAATGTACTCAGATTGACATCCCTATGATAAACAAGTAACTTAGAGTCCGTTCAATGCTAGTGAAACTCATCATCTGTCATCTGTGTTAAAAACCTAAAATTGAAAACACAATGGCTCAAAATTCGAACTGTGTTCGCAAAAAACTAAAAAACAATAATTGTGGAAGAGCTAAAGAATGTAGGATGTGTTTTGCTCCCAAAATCTTCACATGGTTTTTTTCACTCTTGATGAGTGATGTCCGGGTTCTTGACAGCATGCACGGTTAATGATAGCAAGAACAGTGTTTTTTGTTACCGTTGATGTACTGTTTAGGCGCACTCTTTTCGAAAGGAAGGCTGATTTCGGATTGCTTAAGGTGAACTGATGAAGTCCGGTAAACAGGTGACCGACGGAAAAATGGCAAGTACGGAGGTTGTGTGACACCTGGATACGGCTGCCGTTGAGTACAGTGCGGATAATAGGACTGTACAGTACACCGTGAAATCGCTTTTAGTGTTAATGCTTTTTTCGTTTCTTAAAACATATTTTCTCCATCCTTCTATTAAAATTATCAGCATTGCACAATGCATTGTGACGACAGCTATTATGGATCACTCAATTAAGCAATGTTATTCACACTTCAGATTTTGGGTCAAAAAAACGCGCACGTGAATTAAAGTTACAAACACTACACCGCGAATCGTGATTACTGATTAGAGTAAAGAAAAAATTAGAGTAAAAAAATGAAAAAAAACAATTAGAGTTATTTATTCTAATTTGTGTGATAGACCCTTTTCGAAAAAATAATTTACTCTAATTTATCCAATAACTCTAATTAATCCGCGCTAAATATCTTTACTAAATTAGGTAGACGTACAGAATCTGACAAAACGTACAGATTTACGTCATTATGACGTTTGCACTACGCGGTTTTTGAAAACGCAGTTACATGATAACGGCCTGTATTATATCATTTTTTGTACTTTTTTAGTTAATAAAGTACTATTCTAGTTAATAAAGTACAGTTTTGCACGGTCAAACACCGACCGTACGCCACATTATTTCGAATGGCACTATATTCGAATAATTAAACGCTAATTAAACTTAACCTTAAATAGTATATTGAAAAAATTAGAGTCATCTACTCTATTTAACGTGATAGAGTCAAAAATTAGGGCGACCGAATTAGCATTATTTACTCTAATTACGATTCGTGGTGTACTGTACAGTACACCGCCAATCGCTATTACACCGTGAATCCTTATTCGCGTAAAGGTTTCTTTAGCGTGTAGGAACAATTACCGTTATTTACGCTAATTGAGAATTTGGATTTTTAAAAAAAAAACATACATACTGGATATTTACTTATACTAATTTGGATTTAAAAAAAAAAAAATACCCGCCCCGAACTTGTTTACACTAATATAGGTTCTGTTCAAAATATGACAAATCGTACACAAATCGTACGTTCACACCTTCGAAACGCGGTTGCCGGACGAATATGTGAGAACGTGATATTTGACAACCCGATTGCATCCCCTTTTTAGAGCGCATATTCTCATGCGTCCGTGGTTACTAAAACCCATAATTATACTTTCTCACTTAAAAAGGTACAGTTTTGTACAGTCTGACACCAACCGTACAACACTCTATTTATATGATAAAAATTGGAAAAGAACCCTAAATGGCGTAAAAGAAAAAACATAATAATTTATGCTGTTTAAGAATTTGGGGAAAAAAAATGGTACCTTAAATAGCGTCCATTACGCCAATAACGATTCACGGTGTAGCGGACAGGTTTCTTCAGCGTATAAGAATAATTACAGTGATTTACGCTAATTAGGAATTTGAAAATTAAAAAAAAAAAAACATACATTCTAATTGTTTACTAATGCTAATTTGGGTCTTTCAAAAAAATAAATGTCGGTCGCAAACATGCTTACACTAATATAGGTACTTGTACAAAATCTGACAAATCGTACACAAATAGTACGTTCACACAGTCGAAACGTGGTTTTTGGACTAATACGTGCGAACGTGATGTTTGACAACCCAATTTCATCCCCTTTGTAGAGCGCATATTCTTATGCGTCTGCAGTAACTAAAACTCATTATATATACTTTTTCACTTTAAAAGGTACAGTTTTGTACGGTCTGACACTTACCTTACACCACACTATTTAAATGACAACGTACTTTCGTTTTTACGCTAATTGGAAAAAAAACCCTAAATGGCGTAAAGGAAAAAACAGAATAATTTATGCTATTTAAGAAAGGGAATTGCTAATCGCAGAGACAATTTTTGCTGCGCGCAGATAGTCGCGTCAACTTTCAAAAAATGTACATTTTAAGTACAGATTAGTACAAGTTACGTACCCCTTTGAGTTTATGCTTGACAGTCAATCCGTCGAACAGCTTTGACTTGTGAAATATTGTAACGACCGGTTAAAAAAGTGCCGCGCTTGCGAACGACGACCGTCATCAAAAAACAACAGTTCACACGGCCGGCCAAGGTTTACGGTAACAAAACTGCGGCAACCACATGTAAAATAAATTGCTGCGCGCAGGTACTTTCTCACTCCAATTGAGCTTTAATTTAAACGAAATAAACTTCGTACAAGATAAGAAAACGTATCCACGTAGAAGTATCGATGAAACTAAATGATAAAAACGCGATAACATAATCCTTTAAATACGTATTTTATTTGCCTTTTCGTGCGCATTTACCATGCGCGGCAAAGTCGCTAACCGGAGATCTCAAATCTAAGGCGCAGACTCAGGCCGTACATCTCCGTGTGCGTTTCGTACGGATTGACACGGCAGACGCCGCACAAAAGTTCGCAAAGCGTACAGCACAAAGCGTTTGCAATTAATAGTATGGCCCCGTTTGTCCGCATTCCTAACATAGTGCACCGACAACAATATAGATGCACCGACATCAACCGAAGAACAAAGCTTTACATGTGGTTGCCGCAGTTTTGTTACCGTAAACCTTGGCCGGCCGTGTGAACTGTTGTTTTTTTATGACGGTCGTCGTTCGCAAGCGCGGCACTTTTTTAACCGGTCGTTACAATATTTCACAAGTCAAAGCTGTTCGACGGATTGACCGTCATGCATAAGCTCAAAGGTACGTAACTTGTACTAATTTGTACTTAAAATGTACAATTTTGAAAAGTTGACGCCGCGCAGCAAAAATTGTCTCTGCGATTAGCAATTCCCTTTAAGAATTTGGAAAAAAAAAGCGGGACCGAATTAGCGCTCAATACGCTAATAGCGATTGGCGGTTTACAGTGCTGTAAATCCGATCGGCAGTGTAATCCTCTCCTGCTCGTTCTTTGCCCTTGTAGTTCAGTAATATGTAGAACTCAGTAATCGTTCGATTTGCTACGACTCAGTTCAGCTCAGTTTCACTGACGTTTTCCAGATCTATGCCGTCAATCACATCGTGAATCGACGGCCATCTGGAATCTCTTGGTTAGGGTTCCGAATGCTCAAAGGTTACTGGGAGGACTTCCTTTGATCCCTTTTCGCCTTCTACCCTCTTCTGCTCATCTGCGCCAGCTACCACCATGGTAAGACTTGCTTCCTTTTTGCCTTAGAAAACAATTAACGTTGATGTTTTAGACTCATGATTTGTTGTAGCTTTTCATAACAAAAAAATCGGCCCCAACAAATCGAAATCAAACAGCAAGCGCCATTTTCAAGAATTGCAATCCTCAACTTACAGAGCATTGGAAAGAGTGTTATATTGCTGCCCCTCGTCTCTTTATTGCTGCTATTGTAGTTGTAAACTATGTTTTGCTTAGCGACCTTCCTTTGCTTCTGGCGTCTGAGCAGGATTACTGCCCGGCTAGATTAGACCGTTATTGATTTTAAGAATCGGATATCTTCTGAAAACCTGTGCACCTTATGCTCCAAAAGTTGTTGGTTTATGCCTAAGGCAGCTATTGTGCACAATTCATGTATTCTTTTCTATCGCTGTTGTTTCCATAAACATGATATCATTCGTACTGTGAAATATTGAAGAGATTGCACTATGTTTTGAGTTCTTTTGTTTTCGTGCTTGCGTCTTTGCAGTTTATTCTATTTATTATATTTGGTGGACAGAATTCTGAATTTTTAGGTTTTGTTGGGGCGGGTGGCTGTAGACGAAGCGCACAAAGAAGGCCGGTATCGTCGGGAAATATGGTAAGCTGTGTGACGTAATAAATGTACTGTGATCATGTTAAAATCTAGTCGAATAGCATCTCATTTGCTATGTCTCGTTCCTTTTGTGACTCACATTGGTGCACAAACTTGTTTCCTTTATATACCAAGAGCAACATGCTGGACAAACAACACAAAGCTTAGGTTTTCTTTATTATCAAAAGCATGCGTAACTGACAAAGCAGTCTTTTTATTTGGTCATGTTACGTTGTTTCATTACTTAAATTCGAGGAGTAGATAAAGCAATATTTATAACATTTAGGTTTCGTTAGTCGCCTGGGTTCAGCGTCTTTAACCTATTTTTTGTCTTTTCCTTTTTCTTCAGCTCCTCCTGCCTCCTATTGGCAGAAACTTATTAATTCAGCTGTTTAAAAGCCTGGGTATATTTCAGTTGGAACATTTTCAGCTTTGTCACGGTGGTGATCACCCTATTATTATATGACGTATGGTTTGGGGTTCCGTTGTGTTTTTAGTTTTTGGATTTTTTTCCTTCCATAACTTTGTCAAGGAATAACTGTGACAATCAATGTGTGAAGGTCCAATTTGTTCTTTACTAGGGCCTTCAAACTTGGAAGGATATTCTTGCGCCTTTCCTTAGCTGTATAAATGAATCGGGTTTCTCCAAATGCCTGTGACACTTGTTATTGCACTCAGTATGAAGGGTTTCTTTGCTCATCTACATCATGCAAAGGTCTCATTCTAAGCATGCCCTTCTCTTATTGATTTCAGGTACACGTTATGGTGCCAGTTTGAGAAAGCAGATCAAGAAGATGGAGGTTAGTCAGCACGCGAAGTACTTCTGTGAATTTTGCGGGAAGGTGAGCACCTTGTTCACAGGCAAACTTTTTTGCAAGCTGTTGAAATTTTCCATCGTGGATAGGTTCTCAGGGAAAACGTTTATGATTGCCTTTCTTTCTCATTGAAAATCAAAGGCTATTTTTTTTCTCTACCTCTGGAAAAAGCTGGTTGTGGATAGATTTTCAGGAAAATATTTAGTAATTTTCTCTCTTTTTCACTGAAAATTCGATGTCATCCGTTTATTTAACCTCCGGAATGTTAGTTTCTCATAGCAATTACTGGTTGGGCGGTGTTTGGGTGGGAGCAGTTTTCTGTGAAGAGGTCAGCAGTAGGCATCTGGGATTGCAGAGATTGTGGCAAGACAAAAGCTGGAGGTGCTTATGTCCTCAAGTAAGTTCTACAAATCTCAAAAACAGCTAACAAAACTAGTTCGCTTCACCTCAACTTTAGTCTTCCTTATGTCTGAAGTTTTATCGGTTACACAAGTGCTTGCAAGCTAAAAAAACATTGAGCACTTCACTGAATTGAGCAATCTCAAACACATTGTGAAACACATTCAATTCGTTGCATATCTATTCTGCCCACTGAGTTATTACCGGTGACCGAAGGTTTTGCAGTTAAAAATTTGTAATGAGCACTTACTGTATGTCCTCTCTGTTGCTGCCTGGTGATTGGGGGGAACAGCACTGCTTCTGCTGTGACGGTGCGTAGCACAATTCGTCGTTTGAGGGAGCAGGTGGAGATCTAGTTGGCCTGCGTAAGCATGGTTAGAAAAAGAATGGAGCATTCAATTCAATGGTGTTCATTTTTTCTCAATGTGAAAGTTTAACTCCCCTAATACAGCTTCACACATGGGCTACTTGAGATGAGGAATGCTTCGGCATCTGCAGCAAATTTTGTCGCTTTGGTCTTTTGGGCTCTTTGCCCGTTGTCTTTCATATCTGAGCCATCCATTTTGTATGCGATTTATATGGTGGAATAAGTTTGGGCGGCATTTGGCTGGCACTGAGCAGAATCTGAAATTGTATTTTTTCCCTTTGGACATCGAAGAATTATCTGTTGTGAACAACCAGATTTCCAATTGCGCATTTTTTACAATTGCATAACTCTTGCATGGGACATTGTTGGGTGTTTTCCTCCTCCTGTCTAAACTTGTCGAGGTACAGCATATCCTGTGAATAGTTGTGCTGTAGATTCTCCATAAACTTTTTCGCTAAGTTTTAAGCGTCGACAACCCACGTAATTGCATGTTTCTGGATGCTGACTTGCAACCAGAGATCGTTAGAAATGCCTTGTTGTTAATGTTGTCTATCTAAAGCCGTTCCTCATAATCAACTTGTAGGTGTTTGCCAGTGAGGGATGTATTGCCAGACACATGATTATGAGATGTATTGTGATCTCATTTAGGCATACCTTGTTGCAATTATTATGTGACATCCGATAATTCACTGACACCTTGGATGGGATCTGATTTGCAAACACTCATAATTTGCCATTTATATTGACAATTCACAACATGCTGGTTTTGTAAGCTTTTAATGCATAATATTGCTCTGCTTAACCTTCTCTATTGCCCATCTGTTTGCCAATAACAATCCCATTCCCTGCTTTCGTCTGGATCTACATCAATGTTACTCTCCTCGTTCCTGACTTGCTTTCAGCCTCAATCCACCTAGATGTATATTGACACGCCTTTGTTGTAGGCGCTATGTCCCTCCTTTATGTCTTCACCAAGATTCTTCACCTTTGCAAACGTGGGGATTCCTGATATTCTGTTTGCGGTTCGGTTGACTTGCATTCATTTCCACATAAGAATTCACGGATCTATGAGTGGAGGTGACACATTCAGCAACCCTTCACAATTGACAGACTTTTTATTTAGGTGGTATTCCTTCATTCTATGTCAATTCTTTCTCTATGTTCATAGATCATCTCTTTCCCACACTGCCCTCCATTTTTATATGATTCCATGAGGCAAACAAGTTGCTCCATCAATTCAATTCGCATAGTCAAAATTCAATTCTAGTCAATTCTCATAATCAATGGCACTTTTCACTGTCACCTGCGCTCCAGTGATTGACAGGCGGGGATACTCATCACTATTCTATTGAAGAATTGCATATGATCTTGTAACAATGAGTCCTAACGACTGTATTGGTCTCTGGCTATTTGTCGTCCTCAACCTTTGTACTTACTTTTTTTAAATTTGCCATTCTCCCATCCTCAGATGCTGATTGGCCCTTGATTTGTTTTAATTTGACTCTTTGCCAGATGCTTTGAAAGGCCATTGAATATATGGGGTTTTCAACTCAAATGCCACCCGGACATAGCTGCCGCAAATGCGTAGTCAACTAAGACCTTCTGGCCCTCCTTGACATGATAAAACTGTGGAATACTGACGCGTATTCGTGTCGATCAAGGTAGATCTTAAGCCTTAATTTGGATGCCCCCTTAAATTTAGACGATGAGTGAGCAATGAAACGTTCATGAATTCAAAATTTGCGAAACTTCGACGAAGGTCAGCGTGCATCTTTTGTCTATTTTAACCTTTAGAACAAAAAAATATGTGCTTGTTGGATTTCATCAACAGTATTTGTGACACAGTTTTAAGCATCAAATGGCCTTAACTTGATGATATTCACTTTTACGCGACACATTTTGAAGGGTCCAATGGATGCAAATGAAAGCTGAAATGATTAGTGTTTTCGTGATACACATAGATGACAACATATTACGCCAACTGCGTAAAATCATCGCAATCAACTTTACGGAGGACCATATACTATCGTATATCCTCTACTACACGACTAACTCATTTCTGTCAAATTGTCCCTATTTGGGAAGAACGTGGTGGACATAGTTTAATGTGTACGGAAATCTTTTCGAACCTCTTTTCAACAAGAACTTGTGAACAACAAGCAGTAACAAAATCGTCGTCGAGATCATCGAGCCTTCATAAGTAATTAATATATCTTTTTTTGCCTCTCCGAATTTATCTGTGAGTTAGCCCGTGCGGACAACGTGACATTTTTGTCAACCTGTCTAGAATTCATAGTATTGCGCTATATCTTTCCCCAATCATTGCTACTATAGTTGCATGATAAAATCCATTCTCACACGTGACAAGTCGCAATTGTCGATCTCCAAAACACCAACAATTATACAAAAGTTATAACCATCAAGTATTCGTGTATTAATGAGTTTATCGCGCTGGCATCTCGCACATATCACTTCACTTTTCAGTTTAAGAGATGGTCGTGTAAATACACCGCGAGGTATGCTTGTTCATCGCGGTAACAGTAGTGTGTCTTGCAAGCATGGTGTCATTAAATTCCACGATGATTTCTCAACCCTAGTGTTCAAACCGTGTGTGTACAAATATGCATTGCCCGTCTGTTTACCCATTGTTGGTTCGTTACATGCATCACTTTATGTTTGTCTATCACTGTTTATTCGCCATGTTTGTTGTTTAACCTTTTTTTGTGGCTTTGTTTATCCGCCTTGTTTATCTACTATGTGCAATGTTGCGTTGTCATTTGTCATTGTCTTTCTCTTTGTCTTACCCCTTTTTGGTGGTTCATTAAGTGATACGTTTCGTTTTCTTTCTTTTTTATCCCATGTGGTGGTGTAAAGTTGTCGAGAAATTTTACCATTACTCCTTTTTTAAGTATCGAGGAGTGAAACTTCTCGAATAAACATGTTGGTACAAATATGTATTACCTTCGCATTATGTTGTTTTATTGTCCGTGGGTGCATCTTATACAAATAAATATGTTTGGCGGCCTATGATAGTGCACCGCCAAGTCGGCGGATGCTCGACTTGATATGTTTCACCATGGTTTGTATTATCTTTGACATCAATTGCAATGTCACCTACAATCAGCCGATCTATTGCTCTCGTCGGGCCGATGTGCAAAGAGCATCAAGCTTGTTTCTTTCAATTTACAACCTAAGATGCACGGGTACACCTCACAACACTACACCGGCCATCGTTATTAGTGTAAATGCGAAATTAGAATTAATAATACTAATTTAGTGCAAGGTGACGTGGCGGAATTTGGTCCACTACCTTAAATAATGTTGTTAACTCTATTTTGTGATTTTTGGGCAAAAAAAGTCACGACAGAATTAGTGTTATTAACACTAACAACAATGGACGGTGTAGTGCACTACACCGCCAATCGTTATTAGCGTGTAAGTTTTTTTAGCGTATAAAATTAATTACCGTGGTGTACGCTATTTAAGAATTTAAAAAATTTGGAAAAAATCATACATTATAATTGTTTGGTTATGGTAATTTGGATCTTTGAAAAAAAAAATGTCGGTCGCAAACATGCTTACACTAATATAGGTCTCAGTACAAAATCTGACAAATCGTACACAAATCATACATTCACACGGTCGAAACGCGGCTGTCGGACGAATATGTGCGAGCGGGATTTTTTACGACCTGGTTTTTTTTCCTTTTTAGAACGCACATTCTCATGCGTCCGCGGTTACTAAAACTAATTTATTGTAATTTTTAACTTAAAAAGGTACATTTATGTACGGTCTTACACTTACCGTACACCACTCTATTTAAGAGACAACGTACTGAAAATAACCCTAAATAGAATAAAGAAAAAAATAGAATGAACTACGCTAATGGAGAATAAAAAAAAAAAAAAGCGGGATGGAATTAGTGTACACAACGCTAATAACGATTGGCGGTGTAGTCTTAGTGAATTGTTAGTTTCTGAGCGGATTAGTATGAACTACTATAAATTTGCCACGCAACGTGGCGTATTACAGGCCATCATCACAAATATTATTGTTAACAATAACTCGGGTTTTTGGGTGAATACATCCGTACATGAAATAGTGTTATTTAGTCTTATGGCTATACCTTACCCATAGTTAGTAGAGTTGATGTCTCTAGTTTGGTCGAGCGTTATTTTAAAGTAAAAGCATAAACTAGTGTTACAACAGTATTTAGTTAAGAAGTCTATAATGAGCCACGTTAGTGTTCCTTAGGTTGTATCGCTTACAATTTATTCAGCAGCTTTATAAAGTTGGAAGTGTACTATTGTAACTATAATGCCCATCGCTATTAGAGTTAATAGGCGTATCAGCACACATTCTTAGGCAAAATTATCGGCACCCGATGTGAGGCGTAAATCTGCCGTCACCTGCCAAGCCTGATGACACCCGCCTTGTTGTACGGCAAATTTGACGATACTGTACACATTTTTTTTTTTTTTTGAATTTTGTAAATCCGGCAGTTTCCTAGCAGGATCGGCTAGCCGATGTGGCATGCCGGTTGCAAATAATATCGTCTAATCGTCTATGCCATTTCATAACACTATTCCACATGGGTTTTTTGACTTAAATTTACAGAAGTGGCCCATAAAAGCCGCAGTCGAGAATAATTTAGAGTAGATAATTATAGCAAAGTGTTAACGAAAATTCATTAACTCGAATCAGGTACAGAATAATACAGTACACCGTGAATCGCTATTAGCGTAATGAAATAGATAGCGTAATGAAACAATTAGCGTACTTTACGGTAAATTGTGTTTTTTCGGGTACACCATGATACTAATTTATCATGTACTCTAATTTGTAAACTGCTTTGTAAAAATTTTCAGCACATAATATGTCCACACTAAAACATGTATTTGTACGAAACTGTTCAATTCGTACGCCGTCGCGTTTTTTTGACATCTGCGTTTGCCGGAAAATATTTACGCAATTATATATTATTATATTTTCTGTACCTTTAAACTTAAAAATGTACGAAATAGTACAGATCTGGCAGTCCGTACACCACACTATTTAAAAGGGCACTAAATTACAGTTATGAACCGCATTGAGCGGGGTACCTCAAATAACGTTCAAAAACATTTAGCGTACTTTATTCTATTTGAGAATTTGCCCCAAAAAAAGGGGTACCCCAATTAGCGTCATGTACGCTAATAGCGATTCGCGGTGTACACCGCCAATCGCTATTAGAGTATATAACGCTAATTCGGTGCCCCTAAATTTTGGCCCAAAAACCTGAAATAGAATTAATAACGCTATTTAAGTCAGTGGACCATAATCTGCCACGTCTCAGGCACTAAATTAGAATCAATAACGCTAATTTTTTTTTGACGCTATTTAATCCTTGACTCTGATAGCGATTGGCGGTGTACTGTACAGTGCTGTAATGTAGTGTACTGTAGTTCCCAGGAGATCTTTAGATTCGCCAAAAACTTACAATATGGACCTTTTTTCGGGTACCCGATAATCGATATATTGGTACGATATATCGCTATCGGTATTATCGCCGATAAATACCCGATATTTATCGGTTTTATCGGCGATAACACCGATATCGATAACTATTGGCGATACATGTACGGACCATACACATAAATGTACGGTCAGTACACTGAACTGTACGTCTTATTCCCCGGAGGCGCTCTACTCACAACCCCTATCTACTGAGGTGTCTACCAATCAGATCACTGTTATTGTACAGTTGTACAAGTACAGAAGGTACAGGATCTGCCATGAGGTGTGTACGGTTTTGGTACGGATACAATAAAACGATGTACCTTTCACATCCGACGCCATGGCTTTGTCCCTTTCTTCCTTTGGATCCTCTGGAGACCTGCCACGTGTCAATTTGTCGGCTTTTTTGGCGTAAGCCGCCAAAAGAGCCATTCCGGGATGCCGGCGCTCACGCTGGCCGTCGGTTTTCTCATTCCAAGTCGTCCGTTCGATTTTGGCGGCGCTCAGAATGTTGTTTTGCGTCCACTGTACTTTGTGTCCGCCGTCCTTTTTCCGTTCCATACAGTTTGTCGGTACAATGCCGTACGTTGCTGTAAAATTTCTGTTCAGTTAACTGGCAAGCGTTTTATGTGCTGCGTTTTCCGTAAAAATTTACAGTTTAATAGTTACGGAACAGATTCGAATACGTAGCATGTCACGTCATATAATGTAGATAGTATAATACAGTATATAATAAGGTACTATAGTATGCGTACTGTATATTTTTAAAGTTATCTCCGATATGGAATTTGTTGGTCTCGGACCGATATATCGGTACCTCTTACCGTTCGATAACCAATAACTATCGGTATCGATGTCATCGCGATAAATTTTTTACCGATACACAACACTAGTTAATAGGCGTATCAGCACCAGAGGTCGCAAAAGTCAAAAATTTTCATACCCGAAACCGACCTTTTTTTTTTTTTCAAAATATGAGTAACTGACGCCCGACCGAGTTTTGTCACGCTCCAAAATTGTTAACCGTTAACCGACCGTCGTTTACGAAATTTTTTTTTAACCGAATCTTGATTTTTCGCGACTAACCGTGCCCGCCCGTAACCGAAAAAGTACAAAATTAATTAATGTACGACGGAATAAGCCAATAATTACGATTTGTCGCGTCCCCTAAGATTTGCGAAATGAATAGTGTACTACACCGCTTATCGTTATTAGCGTTGTGTACGCTAATTACGTCCTGCTTTTTTTTTTTATTCTCAAATAGAATTATCCACACTATTTAAAAAAAATCCTAATTCCTAATTAGAATAGACGATTTCTTCAAAAAATTTCAAATTCCCAATTAGCGTAAACCACGCTAATTATTCGTATACGCTAAAAAAACTTACACGCTAATAACGATTGGCGGTGTACTGTGTCAGATTTGCGGCGCTTTGTCGCGTTGCCTAAGATTTGCGAAATAAATATTGTACTACCGTGTCAGATTTGCGACGCTTTGTCGCGTTCGCTTTGATTTGCGAAATAAATAGCTTACTACAGTACCGTGTCAGATTTGCGACGCTAATCATGATGTCACGTACTTCCACGATGCCAAAGAGTACAAAGTACATGAATGTTGGATTATAGGGACAGTACAAAGTTTTCATTTTTTTTGGTTTTTTGGTTGACCGACCGTAACCGACCGTTTTTTTTTCGTGGTGAATCAACCGACCGTAACCGCCCGACCCTCAAAATTTGGCAACCGAATCCTTTCCGGATCCGGCGCGGGCGGTCGGTTAACGGTCGGTCACGGTTTCGGTTAACGGTTTGCGACCTCTGATCAGCACACATTCTTAGGCAAAATTATCGGCACCCGATGTGAGACGTAAATCTGCCGTCACCTGCCAAGCCTGATGACACCCGCCTTGTTGTACGGCAAATTTCACGATACTGTACACATTTTTTTTTTTGAATTTTGTAAATCCGGCAGTTTCCTAGCAGGATCGGTTAGCCGATGTGGCATGCCGGCTGCAAATAATATCGTCTATGCCATTACAATATTACATAACACTTCCAGATGGGTTTTTTTTGACTGAAATTTACAAAAGTGGCCCATATTAAGCCGCAGTCGAGAATAATTTAGAGTAGATAATTATAGCAGTGTTCACGAAAATTCATTAACTCGAATCTGGTACAGAATAGTACAGTACTGTAATGTACTTTACTGTAGTTCGCCAGGAGATCTTTAGATTCGCCAAAAACTTACAAAATGCTGTACGTGGCAGCCCGTCAATTACGGTATGCAACAGTACTGTACAGTACTGTACTGTACTGTACTGTACCGTACTGTCTGAAATTATATCAAGAAAGAAGTTTTACTCGCTTCTTTATCTCCAGCAAGATTTCTAACGTGCCGAATCGGACGGCAGGTGACCAACCCGAAAACACTGTTCCGACTATGAAATGGATAGAAATTACCTCTACGCTTTACTGAATGCCCACATGGGACATGCAAAAGGTGTGGTACCAGCCTCCACGTGTCGTCTAGCTTGTTCAGACGTGGAGCGATGAAAGGCTTGTGCCAAATCCCGATTAGTTCAATTAGCGCCGCCTGCTCGCAGTGATTGGGCGAGAGGTTTTCGAAACTGAGGGCCCAGGGAACGCCTCTGAAAAGCTTTTTTTTTTTACAGTAGGATGTGCATACGCCACGTGGATGGAGTAGATTAGGCCTCGCTATGAAACGAAGGGGAGCGATTGATTTGACCCCTGCGCTTCCTTTCAAAAGTGTCTGTGCGCTCATCAGTCGATCGCGAAGTTGCATTTCAAGCCTAATCTTCTCTCCTTGCCTCTCTCGCTGCATTGTACTCTGTTTTTTCTCATTTTCGAACTAACAAAGTTATTTCTGCTGTAAAAATGGCCGCCACCACTTCCGCTGCGATTATGCAGGTCGCTGCCCTTTCATCTGCTGCCAGCGCAAAGGTAAGAACTTTCACATCACATGTTATCAACAAGGTTTTTCTTTGGAAAGCAAGCATTGCAGCCTCGTCAGAAATTTTAAGGATTCGATTTGTGCATCCTCCCTACTCGTTCTCGAAGTTATGTCAAGACCTTGGACGTTGCAGTGTTGCAAGGCTGTCAGTTGCAATTTTTAACATTCATTGTAGTCCTCGTTTCATTTCTTTCTTCTCTGGTCTATTAAACTAATTCCGAATGTTACTGAATTTCATCTAACTTTTTTTTTTTTTTTAATGCTTCCCAGGTTGCAGCTGTCCGATTCAATGCTGCTCAGATGTGCCCTATTTCTCTTTCTGCTCGACGCTCTGTAGCACCAGCCTATCGCAGGTTCTCTGTCTCCTGTGAAGCACAAGTAAGCCTGTCTTTTTTTAATATCACCTCTGCATGTTACTCGCCAATCTTTGATTTCTTTCGACCCCTTCCATTTTTGTAAGCTAGCTTTTGCTGAAGAGAAATCTGCAGTTTTTACTCATATTCAGGAGGCCTGGTAAGAGTACTTCTGGTTAATATTTGAAACTAGGTGCACTACTTAAAGATTTTGAGATTTTGCTGGTACTTTGCTTATGCTTTTATCATGTCCTTCGTGTCTTTTATGATATTGCAGGCTGAAAAGGCTGCCCCTGCAACCTTAGAGAAGGTTCGTGAGGTCATTGCAAAGCAACTTGCTCAAGACATTTCAAAAATTGCACCAGATGCGAAGTTCAGTGACATTGGAGCAGACTCTTTGGACACGGTGAGCTTTTAAGTTGTCGTTGTGAACACTTCCTAGCCTATTACACAAAATTATTTTTGAAAGCTATTATGACGATTTGGCAATGTGCCTGTTTTTGTAGTAAAGAATAGGCCTTGTTGGATTTGTTTGCTTGGACGCTAGTGGGAGGGAGGAACTATTTGAAGGTAATCCGTTTGATGAAAGATTGTTTGTGTGGCACAGTTATCCAATTGGAAGTGATGTGCTTTATGGAATTTCAGTGATACTAGTGAGTGTACGCATGTGTTGAAAGAGCGTTTAACCTACTGGAGAGTTTGTGTAATACTTTATGAATAAGTTCAGCCCAGGTCCGTTGTTTCCTAGTGTTTGTTTTGTTAGGTTACCTCACATTTCAAGGAATGATTTGGTTCTTTTGGTGCAGGTCGAGATCATGATGGCATTGGAAGAGGAATTCGACATTACACTTGGTGAGGAGAACGCGGAAAAGATTAGCACTGTTCAAGATGCCGCTGACCTCATTGAATCCAGTGTCCAAAAGAAGTAATCTTATAGGTATCATTATATCAGATGACACAAATGACAGCTGATGGTTGACCGGGCCTTCAATGTTGGACACAGGTTAGTCTTGTACGGCACTACCATAGGTTAAACAGATTAGTGCTTTCTCTGACTAGCAGCATTTTTCTTTGCTTTGGTGCGTGGTCACATGCAAAGGGTCAGCAGGCTAGGTGTACTATCTTTGTGTGAAATACTAGGAGACAATGTTATTGGCCGCAAGAGTTCTTGATGCTGGACGCCCCATTGGCAGTAGCTCTTAGTTTGAGTTAGTTGGCTCTTGCATTGACCTGCCAGAGTTTTCGATTAAGTCGAACTGTCTCTGACTATTGAAGGTAAAAGGATAATTTTTTGGTTCCCATGTTTTTATATGTAAATGAGAAAAAATCGTGGTATTCTGTATGTTGGCACTTGGAGATGTTTAATGGTCATCTCTTGTCCTTAAGATTTGAAATTGGACAGCTAAAATAAGTGATTATGGTCCTGTAGGACAGTTGCTTGGCATGGTGGATGAATTCTTGGGTTTTTTTTTGTTATCTGACTATGTGTTCTCCTTTACATGATTGCCGTAATTTAAGCCCTATATTTTGCTAAGTGAGGCTGGTCCGGCAGCTCTTGGTTTTTGACTTGCCTTTGTTTTCTAATTCATGAGAAAATACTACTTTATCTCACTGTAGTATGAAAGCGCCCTACGCATGTACAAACTAGTTCTTTTAAGCTGGCATAGGTCTTAGGTGGATTATTGTATACGCAAGTTTGTGTACCGTAACTTCTCAATTCATCTGAACTTGTGTGGGCTGGAAGGTAAGTTCGACCTGCTGGTTCCTCTTTCCTTTCACACCTGCGTGCTCAAGTTGAACATGAACTGTCATCGTGTATATTATTGACACATTCTGATTTAATTCTGATTTAATTTTAATAATTCTGATTAGTGAAGTATGTCTGATAATGTGTTTATCACCAAAGCGGAATAGCTTGAGGGCGAAGAAAAAGAGTGTCTCTGATTAGTTTGCCGGTAGCTTATTGTAATGATATTAGTACTAGACGGGGATGCTCCATATGGGGATCGTTTTGCTGAAAGTACAGATTGGAATGATGTGACGCTGTGGGAATTGACACATTGTCTATTTCTGTTCCTCTGGCACATAGAAATGACGAATCAATGGAAGTTGCTAGAGAGTCCCAACAAATCAACTCCTGAAAAGCTTTGTAGATGTCTGAGAATGGCTCGTATGTGGAATGTGTTGATGTTCAGTAATTGTGTTTACTTGGCTATCTGCAGCATTATGCTTAGAACTCTTGTGACCATAAAGTGAATAGTCAAATTCTGCATAGTTCAGCATAGTCAGATGGGCACTTTCGGAATTAAGATGGTTTGCAATTGTGTTTATTTTTTATTAAGCTCAGAATAACAGTAGCTCTTCATTTCTTCCCTATAATCCCTCTTGATATGGACGTGAGCCTCCTTTATTTCCACTTTCCATTTACGTATTGACTTGGAAGTTGATTCGAGATTATTTGTAGAGTAAGTATATCTAGATGCATTCTATTATCTAATAATTGGTTGCTAGCTAGAAGCACGAAGAGTGTAATGTCTGTTCTGAAGGATTACTTGGTTACCTGATGGATAATGGGCTTCTGTTATGACGAGGACAGTGGACTTCTATAAGAGGTATTATTTTCCTTCTATTCATGCCCCTCAATATTGTTTTTGTCTGATTAATTTTCTAGATGTTTAATGATTTACAAGCCTAAAATGAAACTGAAACTGGTTCTTCCCTTTGCTTTCCAATCATTTCATTTCCCTGTTGCTCTTTTTAGTGTTCGCAATTAGGCCATACGTATATGATATCACAAACTTCTCGTTACGTGACAGCTTTTGCGATGCAAACTTTTTCCAACAATGAGCTATTTAATTGATTATTGCATTCATAAACTACCGAATATTCTACAGTTTTATTTTTAACTTCTGTACACGTGCTTTAAACGAAGATCTGTCTACTTTATGTGCCGTCAACTGATGTTTAGTACTGGTTCCGAATTGTAGATCTTCATCTACTGTTTTTGGAAATTGGGAAGTAGTTATACTTTGGCCAGGCTTGGGTGCTCCTAGTTTTGGCAAATAAAGCCTTGGCAGTGTCTAGCGTTCACCAAAAGCTTCCTGTTGTTTCAACTATGTCTGTCAGGTTTCTGAAGTGTCCATTACAAGGTATTGTTGTGTTACCAAGTCTTGGAGAGAGTGACATAGTACATCTGAGCTTCATTTAGAAAAATGTGGTAAACCATTTGGAACATGGAATAGTAATGATAAGGCAAAAGGAATTCTGATGAACTGAAAAGAGAGAAAGCAAAGTCAGCAAAGTCAGGAAGTGACATAATAGTTTTAAAAGAGGCGGTAGGTTTGTTTCTGTTCAGCTATGGGCTTTTGAAGTCTGAGTCTTCGAAATTGTGAATTCTCATAGAAGTGGTGTTTCTAAGATTTTGCGGAATAATATCAAATGTCATTTCTGCTATGGTACCTTGGACAATGTTTTTGAATAAAATGGAAATAACTCTGTAATTACAATCCTTGTGCCGGGTCAAGCTTCATATTTGATCTTGTGTAATTATTTTTGCACTTTCATTTTGCCTCTTACTCCACCCTTGTACCCAGATGATTTGCCATCACACTTTTATTTCTTGGAACATTTTACTGCTAGAAAACAACAAAAACTTTACTTGATGACTTCTACGGTTGCTAACAAGTCTTTTTTGGTATAGCTGATTTATGGTCTTTGTCTTCAGTGTGCTAAAGCCACATGAGGGAGTCACATGGGAGGTTGTCACGGTAACACTACGGTGTCCGTTCTCTTCACTTGGACTAAGTATTGCCTTCGATATTTTTGTGACTTTGATAGCTTGGTGTGGACAATGTGATACATTTTTTGATTGCATTGTTGACTGTAGGATGTTTATGACCAGTTTTTGAACTTATTGACATGATTGGAACAGATTCTTGGAGGTTTTTTAACATATCTCTCTTTTATACTTTTTGATCTTCAGCAATAATCGGCAATTCACTTTCCCAATTGACAATAAAATTCCATGATGATGATGATAATGGACCAGAAAAAAGGTCATGATGATGATGTTGATGATGAAGATGAATTAATAATGATGATGATGATAACTAGTGATGGTGTGGATGATGATGATGTAGAGAAGAATTTTATGATGATGGCAAGTAAAATTTGAAGGTAAATAGAAAATGAGCCAGGAGGTTCGATTGCACTGATGTTACAACTACCACATTGTCGCCTACCATGACCTAAGAACAGCTTCGACATGTTTGAGATGTTATGATGATGTTCATTTTTTCTATTTAAAGTTAAAACTATCCTGTAAAAATTACTTCTGTGAAGATTACTTGCATGTTTGAAAGAGCAGGTAAAGCACAAAAGCACACTCAATTACAATCTTCGAGAAATAAAGAATGTTGCTCGAGAGAACCCATATACTGATTTTCTAGATAGTGCCTGTCATATGTTTGGTGACATTGTTTCGGCGGTCTCTCCCTCGGTTACAATCATTGAACAAGCAGCTCAGCACACTGGAATGTCCGCATGTGACTCTTGAAGGGAAAAGGAATGATTATGCACACCGTGACGTTAGAAGAGTTTTTGAAGATGGTTGCAAGAAATAGGTTGTTTGGGACGGGAGTTACTTTGGGTGAGTTCCTCCATAACTGTGGTCGGCGTTCTTTCGCAGGGAGCCCTATTGCAAATCCTTACTTCTTTTTGTCATGAGTGTTTATGTGTGGCTTTACAGTGAGTACAAGCTTCTATCCTCCTTCGTTTTGCTTACGGATTGCTCGTTGTAAGTTTTGGAACTTCCTCAAGGTGCTCCACTGAGCTCTCAAAGGGATCCGGAGGGATTTTAAGCTGTTGCTTTCTTGAAAATCTTTATCTTGAGCGGTAATTAGGTCATTTTTGTTAAGGATACACTGGTTTATTATTGTTTAAGTGGTTGTTAATGGCTTGTGTTGATTTCTTTCCCACTTTTTCTCCTTTTGGTATTCCGTAATGCAATTTCTTTTTTGCCTTTTTTGTTTTGTTCCCATGTATTAAGATGGTTTACCGTTGTCTTTTCTTAGTTAAGTCTTACATAATTTATGTAGGCTCATGTTACATCACCACTTTTATTTTGTTTTTTAGTCCATACACTTCATAAACTCTCTCTCTTCTGGACTCATCTGATCATCTAGCATTATCACTCCTCCTTCTACACACCCATCACTTACTTTGTTCAAGTCCATGGGAGTGGTACAACTGTTTGCATTCTCCATTTGAAATTTCTCTAGCATATATCCTATAGCCTCTTTCTGAGTAAGTCTGATGATCCTCTTCCCCCTATCTCTTTCCATTTGAATTCCCAGAATATATTTAGCCTCCCCTAAATCCTTCATGTCATATCTGCTTCCCAGATCTCTCTTTAGCCTATTTATCTTCTCCATAGACTTACTCAATACCAGCAAATCATCCATGTAAATCGCAATAAAAATCACACCATTCTCATATTCAAACATATAAATAGAATGGTCAGAACTGATCCGAATATACCCCAGACTGGTAAGAAACTCATTTTGTTTCTTATTCCATTGTCTGGGCCCTGCTTTAGTCCATATAGGGACTTTATAAGTCGACAAACTTTGCTTTCCTCTCCTTCCTCTACAAAACCTTCTGGTTGCCGCATGAAGATTTCCTCCTCCAGTTCACCGTTTAGGAAGGCGGTCTTAATATCTATCTGATGTATCTCCATGTCTTCCGCTGCTGCTAAACTAAGGAGAATCCTTACAGATGGGAATCGAACTACCAGAGCAAAGGTCTCCTCATAATCTATCCCCTCTTTTTGGGTGAACCCTTTTGCCACCAACCGAGCCTTAAATCTCTCAATGGGGTTATCTGGGTTCAGTTTTAGTTTAAATACCCATTTACACCTAATACGTTTTCTATCTGGTGGACAGTCCACCAACTCCTAAGTATTTGCCTCCATGATTGAAGCCACCGCATCATTTATAGCTCTGACCCACCTTTCTTTCTCCGGACTGTCCATTGCCTCCGAGTATGACTGAGGCTCATTTGGATGAGAAAGCTTTGTTACCTTTTAAGCAGCCTGTTTTTCTTGAAGCCTTTTGCTGCTCTTTCGTCCTCCCTCAAAGTCCGAAGGTGGAATGGAGGGAAGTCTTCGATTCCTCCGAACTGTCTCATCAGCTCCCCTATCCGTGGGAACCGGTTTTGACTCCTCTTCCTCTCTCTCCTGAAAGTGTGTAGGAATATGAGGGGATTATGGTATATCTCCCTCATCTTTTATCTCCCCTGAATCTGCACTCATGTTTTCACTAGTGTCCCTTTTGGGAAGATCTAAGTCCTCCTCACTCTCGGACTCAAAACCGATCCTGATTTTCTTAGTGTATTTGAAGGGATCAAAAGACTTCCATTCATCCATGACAACTAGATGCTTTACCAGAATGATATCTTGTTTAGCTAAATCATAGACTCTATATCCCTTGACATCCTCATCATTTCCCACAAAATATCCCGGTTTCCCTTTAACATCTAGTTTCCAGTTTTTCTTATCTGTGTCAAGACTGTAAACTTGACTACCGAACACTTTCAAGTGAGAAACATTCAGTTTCTTTCCAACCTATCTCTCATAAGGGGTCATTCCTTTAACAGCTGTGGTGAGGACTCTATTTTTAATGTAGTTAGCACAGTTCATGGCCTCTGCCCAAAATCTTCTTCCTATTTTCTTATCTGCCAACATGCTGCACACACTATGTCCCAAAGTCCCGTTTAACCTCTAAGCTACCCCATTCTGTTCTGGATTATTCGGTACAGTTTTCTGATGCTGAACTCCCTCATCTCTCAAATATTCCTCAAACTAGTTAGAGGTGTACTCTCCCCCATTATCACTCTTTATTCTTTTAATGGGGGTTCCGTGCAACTTCTCACTCGAGGTTTTGTATTCTTTAAAGTATTTTGGTGTTTCAGACTTTGTTTTCAAAAAGTAGACTCTGGAATATCTGGACCAATCATCGCTAATTGTCAACATATACCTCTTTCCCCCAACCGAAGGCACTCTTGCTGGTCCCGAGATATCTGTGTGGACCAGATCTAGTACTTTCTCACCTCTATATGTGGCAGTTTTGGGAAAGGGAAGTCTGTGAGCCTTACCTTGGGCACAGCCACTACAGTCACCCATCATCTCATTATACCCAAACTGAATGCCCTCTACTACACCCAGCTTCTTCATTTCCCGCAGTCTATCAAAATGTAATGTCCCAAACGCTTATGCCAGATCATCAAGCTCGGAACACCACCATAGTAAGCACTCTTCTTTTCATTACTCAGGTTAAGCCTAAACATTCCTTGGCTACACTTATCAGCTGTGAAGTAGACTTCATCTCCATACTTAGCTGTAAAGACTCCCTTTCTAGTGAAGGTATCAAAATCCTTGTCATCTAATATAGAAGTAGACACAAGATTCTTACTCAACTGAGGAATGTTGAGCACATCTGAGAAGGTGAGAATAGAAGTCTTACCCTCCACTAAGACTTTCAGATCTACCGAACCCACTAGATATGTGGTAACTACTCTCCCATCCCCATACTCTATTTCCACATTAGGGATCTTTCTTAGCTTAGTGAAGAGATGCGTGTCACGACACATATGCATGGATGCACCTGAGTCGATGATCCATCCATCCTATGCTGCTTCTCGAATGGCTCCAAATGTACACTTCTGTTTCCGAGGGTTCTCATTCTCCTGTATATTCTCGTCAAGAAGAAGCCCCCCATCCTCCTCCTCAAAGGACTTGTCCTCCTCGGTCTCTCCTTTCACTCGTGTGACCACAAGTACTTTCTTCTTCCCTCCGGAAGCACCACCTTCACGATTTTCTTGAAGCCTCAACTTCGATAGCTTGATGTAATCAGCAATGAAGTGCCCCGACCTTTTGCAGAAATGACAAAGGCCCTTTGGAGTTCTCGGTTCTCCAGATTGATGATTTTCCCCTTTGAAGCTGTTGTACGGCTTCTTGAAATCCTTCCTCCACCAGTCCGTTCCGGCAGCTAGAGCTTGAAGGCTCTTTCCACCTCTTCGGATTTCAATGGTGTTTTCCTGTACAAGTATCATTCCGACCACGGTGCTCCACTTCTAAGCACTATCATCCATTTGTTGCACTCGGTACACTATATTTTCATACTCCTCCGGCAACTTCATGATGAGAGTGTTAACTTTCATCTTCATAGTGCTTGTCCATCTGACACTTTCCATCTCCATGTATAGACAAGAGAGATCAGTGCAATAGTCCAACATCTTTCCTCCTTTGAAAGTGTAACTAATCAGCCTTTGCTCCTGAATGGTGCCAGCTCTATAGATCTCCACTAAGGTCATCCACAACTCCTTGGCCTTGAAGATTTGAAGGTGAGAAGTCACCAAAGCTTGGGTGAGGTGCCTTAGAAATAAAGTGCCTGGCATTCATGTTGGTTTACTCCCACATCTGAATGTCGTTTTCCTCGGTCTTCACGGCCACCGCTTTGCGTGCCATGGCAATAGGAGTGAGAGGTGTCTCCTTTCCTTTCCCCTTTTCGGACACACTGCTGTCTCCATCACCTGTCTCCTCCGTTTGAGCAGATCTTGCTGCAGAAAAAACCTCACTCCTCCAAACCCTGGTGGAGTTCCTTGAGATGGACGTTTCACTTGTCCACTAACAATACCCCAGTATCGTTTCTCACATAATGCCCCTGTCATCATAGCTTCCTAGTAAATGAACCCAGATCCGTTCAATATGCGCACCGTAGAGGGTGGGCCCATAACCTGCAATTCTGTGTCCCCCATTTGGACCAAAAATTAAGGAAGCCTCTAGATAGTTTTTGACTAACCCACTTTCAACGAGAGCAACTGCCACCCTAGTAGATAAATAGATGATTTGACTGCACCCCTGTGCAGTTTGGACTCCGCGGAGTCCACAGCAAAAAGAATTACTGAAAACGCCCAACCAGGTGATTAATTACCAAGTGGCAAAGATGCCAATATTTATACAAGTTTGTTGGGAGAGAGGCGGCTACCTCCTCAATCCTCTAAGTTCTAAACCCCTCTCTCAACCCCTATCTACTGATGTACGAACCAATCAGAAGACTGTTCAGTACAGGTACTACGGCCGATGTACTTTCTGTACTGTTGGTGTACGACAAGGCCATGGAGGGGACATCTGTCTCCTTTGGACTTGTCCTTATGCTCCCCGGGATTCTCGCTTCCCAATGATATCTTGCCACGTGTCGACAGGTCATGTCACATCCGAAAACCGCCAAGACGGCCATTCCGGGATTCCGACGATGATACGAGCCGTCGGATCTAAACCGGCTTTTAATGTTCGCCGTTGAAAATAACAAATGTCCGATACATTTGTTTCGTGCGCACTAAAACCCAATTAGTTCCTATGTCCTTAATTTGGTATTCCGTTAATCGGATCAATTGTATAGCTAATGTATAAAAAACTATCGAACCCTATGTATCCTAACGGACTACTACGACAGAATGGTAAGGGTTGACGGCTATGCCTCGCCCTACCGGTCGGAGGTTTGAGTCCTGTCGGACTCAACCTTTTTGGTTGAGAGTGACTTAGGTCACTCTTAAGCCCTGTCTATGGAGCTAAGGCAGCCATGGCTCCACCGCTCTCTCTCTCCTTCAGTGACTACAAAAAGTATGGGGGCTAGAGAGAGAAGGTGGAGACAGACTGCCTATGCTTTTCTTTTCTTTTTATTTTAATTAAGACCTAGAAAATACCTCCCCTAAATCTAGTGATTTCAACACTTCTCTCCCATCCTTGTACTCTATCTCCACAGTGGGGATCTTTTGTAGCTTGGTAAAGAGGTGCTTGTCACAACATATATGCATGCATGCATCTAAATCGATGATCTGTCCTTCTTGTGGGGGTTCTCGAATGGCTCCAAGAGCACACATCTGTTTTTGACGGATCTCCTTCTCCTCCAAGTTCTTGTCTAGAAAGAGCTCCTTATCCTCCTCCTCAGAGGACTCGTCCTCCTCCGTCTCCCCTTTCACTTGTGTGACCACAAGTGCCTTCTTCTTACCCGTGGAAGAACTCCTTGCACGGTTCTCTTAGAGCCTCAGCTCCTACAGCTTGGTGCAATCAGCTATGAAGTGTCTCGGATTTTTGCATAAATGACAAAGATCCTTTTGAGGCCCCAATCCTTCAGTTTGATATTTCTCTTACGGCTTCCTCCAATCCTTCCCCCACCGGTCCGTTTTGGCCGCTAGAGCTTGAACGCTCTTTCCTCCTTTCAGAATCTCGATAGTGTTCTCCTGCACAAGTATCATCCAGACCACTGCGTTCCACTTCCAAGAACTGTCATCCATTTCCTGCACTCGATACACTATGTTCTCAAACTCACTAGGCAACTTCATGATGACGGTGTTGACTTTCATCTTTATTGTACCGGTCCACCTCGCACTCTCCATCTCCATATACAAACAAGAGAGATCATTACAGTAGTGTAACATTTCCCCCCTTTGTAAGTATACTCCCCTAACCTTTGCTATGCCAACGGGAGCTCTTGAATGGTTCTGGCTCTATAAATCTCCAATAAGGTCTCCCACATCTCCTCGGCCTTGAAAATGTGAAGATGGGAGGTTGTCAAAGCTTGAGTAAGATGCCTCGGAATGAAGTGCTTGGTAGCCATGTTTGTGTATTTCCACGTTTGAATATTGTTTTCCTCGGTCTTCATGGCCGTTGCTTTGGGTACCGTGGCGATAGGAGTAAGAGGTGTCTCCTTCACTTTTCCCTTTTGAGATGCATTGCTTTCTTTACTGTCTGCCTCCTCCGTTGGGGGAGATACTGCTGCACAAAATCTCACTCCACTAAACCCTGGTGGGATTCCCTAAGATGGACGTTTCACTTGTCCACTGACGATACCCTTGTATCGTTTTTCACACTAAGCTCCTACCATCATGGCTTCCTAATAAATGAACCTAGACTTGTTGAAGATCGACACCCCAGAGGGTGGGCCCATAACTTGCAATTCTGTGTCCCCCATTGGACTACAGAACTCAAGAAGCCTTTAGATAATTTTTGACTAACCCCTCTTCAAAAATGATCACAGCTACCCAAGAAGGCAAACAAATAATCTGACTGCACCCATGTACAGTGTGAACTCCCCTGAGTTTGCATCAAAAGGAATCAATGAAAACGCCCAACGAGACGATAAGTTATCAAGTGGCGAAGATGCCAAAATATATACAAGCTTGTTGTGAGAGAAGCGGCTACCTCCTCAATCTTCTAATTCCTAAACCGCTCTCACAACCCCTATCAACTAATGTACAAACGAATTAGAGGACAGTACAGTAGAAAAAGGTACTGTGGCCGGTGTACTTTTTGTACGGTGTGAGTACGACTCTTCCATTGAGTGGACCCTTGTCTTCTTTAGACTCGCTCTCATGCTCTCCGGGATTTCCGCTTCCCAATGTTATCTTGCCACGTGGCGCTAGGTCATGTCACATTGGAAAATCGCCAAAGCGGCCATTCCGCGATCTTGGCGATGATGCGTGCCGTTGGATCGAAATTGGATTTGAATGCCAATCGTCAAATATAGATGTTCGATAAATTTGTTTTGTGCGTGTTCACGTTTCCACTGTTATCCAACTTGTTTCTATGTTTTTTAGCCGTAATTTTGTTAATCGGATTAATGAACTTTTTTATATTCAAATAGTAATCATACCCCATGTACTCAAACGGACTTCTACGACAGACCGGTTAGAGCTGAGGGCTAAGCCTTGCTCTGCCGGTTGGAGGTTTAAGTCCTGCCGCACTCAACCTTTTGTTGAGAGTGACTGATGTCACTCTTCAGTCTTGCCTATGGAGCTGAGGCAGCCATGGCTCCACCACCCTCTCTTTCCTTCAGTGAATAGAACAAGTATGGGGAATAGAGAGAGGAGTTGGAGGCAGACTGCCTGCGCTTTTTCTTTCATTTTTCACTAAGTTATTTAGACCTCGTAAATACTCTATAAATCTAGTAATTTCAACATAAGACTATTCCTTGTTGTATTTTTGCCCACGCTCTTTAATCCACACGGCTCAAAGCCAAGTCCGGAAGGTTTCCCTCCAACTTTTGTTATTTTTGGGAAGTGGTGAAGTGAAGTTCATATGGAGAGGCATGCAGATCCTGTTGTGCCTTCAGGCTGCGGAACGGTTTGGAGTTTTTGTGTTTATTTTGTTTGCATTTCGGTTGGGAGTGGGAAAGTGGGATTTGACTGGAATTTGGGAATATTCCTTGTTTGGTTGAAATTGTTTATTTGCTTTGTTGCCTCTTTGAGAGAACTCTTGTAGAGAATACGATAAAGACCCGAGAGCCTAGTGGCCACCCGTGGCTTAGTATTCTTGTCCAAAAGCTCATTTTCAAAAGTCTCTCTTTTATTATTATTATTATTTTTTTTATTTTATAAAAAAAAAAGAAAAAAAAAACATTTTTTTTTTGGTTTCTTCTTTCTTTTTGTCATTCCTTGCCTTCTATATTGTTACGATTCTATTTCCGAGCTGCAGATTTAGGTCTGAATTCGGGTCAGATTTGAGGGTTAATCTGCGGAATTAGGGTTTGGCCGCAGATTTAGGATTTGGGCTGCAGATTTAGGGTTTGTACGGCTTTAGCATTTATTTTTTGGAATCTTTAACCAAAGCTCAGCATATTACCATTCCTTGGTCGCAGATTTTTGGTTTTGACAGCGTGGATTTAGGGTTTGGGAATCCTTATTTGCCTAATTTCACCTTAATTTGTGTCTCACTTTAAAGTGTGCTCAATATTCCTTATCTCTCTTTCCCTTGTTGCAAATTCCTTTGCTAGCTAGTTGATGTTTGGTTTGTGGTGGATTTGATATTCTTTTTTTTTTTCCCGTTCCAAATTTAATCCTTCAAAAAACCTAGCAAAATAAATATATATATTCAATATATTAGAGTTGAACAAATCAAAACATATAATTATCATTGCTTTATAGTTGGGTATAGTGTGGCATAGCGCTGATACGCATACCCTAGCAGGATATTAATCGCATGGGTGTTTAGCTGTGGTTTTGGGTATGATAATTCAAAGTGTGGTGCGGAATCACGCTTTGGCGCTCTTTAAAGTATGACTGTGACGATCTGCCACGGCTCATCTTTGATAATCACCAGATTATTAATGATGTTCCGTAAGTATTATAATGCTTTGCGGGTGCAGGAGCGTTCATTTGTAATTTGGACACTCGCGTAGGGGATCAATGTGGATTGGTTCTATTTCAAACTTGTCTTATCGAGCATTTGCATTTCCCTGCTTTCCTTGCATGCTACTTGTTGTGAGTGTCTTTGAGGTTTCCCTATGACTATCTGGATTGAATTTTCTTTCATAAATCCTGCCGTGGGTGGCACTCTTTAGACACTTTTCCTTCAATGACTATCTGGATTGAATTTTCTTTCATAAATCTTGCCGTGGGTAGCACTGTTTAGACAATTTTCCGTATGTGCCGCAGTAGATCTGCAACGGAAGGTGCCTAATAGTTCTTTGTTTGTTTTTATAGATCTGGCCCTTCGTCTTTGCCCCACTATCTGCGGGTAGAGATTTTGGTATTCCGACTTTCTCCTAAATTTGACCATCAGGTCTTGATAGTGACTGCGTGTGCTGATTGTACGAGTGTGGATTGGTCGGACACGTGTTGCATCTCGGTTAGGCCGTTCGGAACATTTCACTGTTGTAGTCAGGTTTTCTCCCTTGGTTTATGCCCACGGATTGGAATAACCTTCATTATCAATCTGGATCCATCCGAGGCGGTATATTCTACCGTTATCCGTAGTTAGACCCTTCGGATTTTACCGAATCCTTTATCACACGCGATCCGGTTACTGATCGTGGATCGTCCTCAGTTCGGTCTGGTTTGAGTTCCAGGTCGCCATTATCCTCCGTTTCATCTAGGTAATACATAGAGAGAACCATAGAAGAATTTTCGGAGGAATTCTTTCCAACTCCTCACACTAGTAGGATGTAGCCAGCCCAACTTTGGCACAACCGATGCATCCTCTTTTTGACGACATGGCTTCCTCCTTAGAGGGATCCATGGGTAGGATGTAATTATGCTTTTCAGGTCTAAAGGACACCATGTTTATATCTCATTTTCGTATGCTATACGACACGAAAATGTGGGATCTAGCCTTCATATATATGTTGTTTTTGAAAAGTTAGTTTTGTCCGTACGTGTCGTTTCGTGCGTACACAATGTTTATTGAGTACAGTAGGCAATTTTAATACGTATGCTATTTGGATTTACTGTGGAGGCTTGAATGGATTTGCGGATTGGGGGAGTAATGGTACTAATTATTTTGGGACGCACGAAGCTATTTAAGTGGCACGAACAAACATATGAAAAGGTATGAAATGTGTAAGTCAAATGTACGGCGGATCGCGAAGCGATCCAATTTGGAATGTCTTTAAAAGGTACGCCGTAGGTACAAATCATAATGATGACGAACGGATTTCGAATTAGAAGTGGCGTAAGCGGCATTTATGGAAAAAATGACGCCGCCGGTACAGATTAATTTGGATGAGATGACGTCATTTCGTTAAGTGGATTTTTGTGACCACGCGACACGACATCAAGGATGCCGAAAAAGAGCTACGCACGGTGACGCCGTCAGTTTGGTCATTTTAATGAGGGACGCGAAATCGCGTCCATCACATGATATTTATTTTGGACGGCCCAGATTCGTTTGACGAAATTCGTAAGGTTTGCAAATATACAACAACGTTTTGTCCTATGTGTATTAATTATTAGTGTAGATCTATTAGTTTTGACATATCACGAAGTATTCGGGTATACTCACATTAATATAAGTATTTGATTGATTATGTAGGGCTGGTATAACTCCGTACAATCAGTAGTAAGCTCCAGTGTATATTATCTAGGACACTGTCATTTTGTACTTAGGAACTTTCTGGACAAAAACTGTTTTGCTCCTTTTTGGTAATTTTCATCAGAGGATTGCTCTCAGTTGTATCAGCAGAATTATCTGAAAATTTGCATGTGTGTTCCTATTTGTATTGGTAATATTATTGCAAAATTTTCAGACCTATTGTGTATATGTTTTGCTTGGGGCTTCATTGTGAATTTTGTCAGATTTATCAAAGTTTTGGCAAACTGTTTTTCTGCAACTTTGACTGAGTGGTGTGATAAGTATGTTTAGTATTTTTATATGAAATTTAATGGGAATACTAAGTGGCCTAAAATATATCTGTTCGTTTAGTTTCAGCCTGTTTTGTTTATTGTGTAGAATTCCGAGTGGACTCTGAAATTCTATTGGCTCCATTGCCCACAGAATTCGCAGATCCAAAAGAACCTAATCTAGATAGTGCCGACTCCAAGTTGATATAAACCCAAATAAATGATCCCTTGACAATAAGAACCCCAATATACCTTCACCCCTGTGAAGAGAAGACCTTCTGTGTGCTCAGTTCCACCACAAA
>JBBHKE010002283.1:0-11223 GCA_037447655.1 Zygnema cylindricum
TTCATCTTTAACCCTAATCTTAACTCCAACTCTTAACCCTGAGCTAGAACCTTAACCTTAACCCCCAACCCCAATCTTAGCCCCAACCTTATATTACACTCCCAACGTGAACCTTAAATTTAATGTTAAGCTTTACCTTTAACCCAGAGCTTAAACCCTGACCTTAACTTTCAATTTTGATTTTAATTTTAACCGAAATTTAACCTCTAGCCTGAACCCTAAATCAAATCCCACACTCACCCTTGAGAGCTTCTTACTTGCCTTTGACCATCTCAACCTTAATCCCCAACCCCAATCTTAGCCCCAACCTTATATTACACTCCCAACTTGAACCTTAAATTTAATGTTAAGCTTTAACTTTAACCCAGAGCTTGAACCCTGACCTTGACTTTGAGTTTTAATTTTAAGTTTAACCGAAATTCTACCTCTAGCCTGAACCTTAAATCAAATCCCACACTCACCCTTGAGAGCTTCTTACTTGCCTTTGACCGTCTCGCCATGCCCCTTGTTGTCATTCTGCTCATTTATGTTAAAAAAACAAAAAGTAATAATTAATAATAGTAATTCGCGTAAAATGTTTTGTGAAAGCGATACACTAATCGTAATTTACGTGAACATTTTTGTGTAAACGCTTCTATTTATTGTTTCGAAAAAAAAAACTAGCAACCAATGTTGTTTAGCGCACAAAAAGGACTTAAAATTTTTTCTTTAATTAAACAAAATTAAGACGAAAATAAAAACATAGTAAATTGATTTAATGTGTTAGCGCTCACAATTTCAGTTACTAAGCGCTAACCAAAACAACTTTACTTAAAATAAATCAGTTATTAATTGCAAACACTTAATAAATGTTACCGTTCACACATCACCTCATGCACCGTTCACACAAACAGTTTTAAAAATCAGTAAAAAAACGAAAAAAACACAAAAAAACAAAATTTTAATTTTTTGTGTTAATAGTAAAAATACTAAGATTTAAAAAAAAAATATATGTATATATATATATATATATATATATTATCTTATAAACTATAGTTGATTTTACTATAACAATTTTTTTTTCATATGAATTATTAGCCATGTACTTAATAACTAATTGGAGAAACCTATTTATTTACATAACAAAAAATTGTATAACTCTAATTGAAATTAGTAGTCCATGTAAATTTCTCTGAATAAGAGATAAGAGGCATCTTATTGCAAATAATATGCGCGTTATCAGTGTGAAAGTACCATATCTTGTATATAAAACTCTACCTGTGTATTGCTACCATATCTTGTATATAAAGCTCTACTTGTGCATTGCTTATACATTCTGTATGATTTATGTTTGAATAGGCTGACCATCATGTATGATATTATGTTGTGGTGCAAAATCGTCGACATTGTTGTGTAAGTGACATATAAAAATAATAGCTTGTCGAATTATCGAAATTATCGGCATTTGACCGCTAACATAATAGGAAACTAAGGCAAAATGTAAATGTATGATCTAGGAAGCTACTACAGAATGTGTGTTGAGCACGAGATTATCGGCATTTGACCGTTGACATAATAGGAATATGGGACAGTGTAAATGTATGATCTAGGAAGCTACCACAAATTATGTGTTGAAAACTCGGCTTGATGATATTGATCACAACATAATTAGATGCATTTATGATTTCAACCATCGTAAACCAGAATCATAATTAATCGAGAATCATAATTAGTCGAGATTCATAGTTTATAATTAATCTAGATTCATAATTAATAATTAAATCAGAATTAATCCAAAATCGTAAGTTATTCACATTCATAAGTAACACGTTACCAACATTAATCCAAATTCATAATTAATCCCTGACCATAATTAATATAGAATAAATTTAAACAATTTTGAATTCATCAACACAACCAATCACAAAAAACATCATAAAATTGGAGTGAGACACAACATTGAAAAATCATAATTTCCGAATGTTTTCATATCTACAAGAGACATTTAGCCATCGCGTTAAAAGTTAAAAAAAATGACATTTATTTTTTTGACAAACCTAATTTTTTTTCTCCACCTTGCGATCCTACCTTTATTTCCATTTATTTGTCCCATGTTCCTCTCAAGAAATAATGTTAAAAAAAAGCACAATAAAAAATGTTAAAATGAAAAAAAATGACATAGAAAATAAAAATCTTAAGTGATACTGATCAGCTCCTAATTGTTTTTCTCTCTCACTCTCTCTTTTCTTATTTTTCTCTCATCTCACTCTCCCGTCCCTCCCTACTTTCTCTTTTTTTTCTCTCTTTTCCCTTTTTTTTTCTCTCCCTATTCTCTCTTTATCTTTCCCCTTTTCTTTTTTAATCCCTTCCTCTCCCTTCCTTCTCCCTCCCTCTCCCCCCTCTCCCCCCTCTCCCTCTCTCACTCTTTCTCTCTCTCCCTCTCCTCTCCGCCTCCTTACTTTTGCTTCCTCTCTCGAATTTTTTCCTCCCTCCTTTTTTTTTCTCTCTCTCTCTCTCACGAGAAGTTAGACTTAGTTCAACCAAACCTAACCCAAACTAAAAAGTAAACCTAATTGATCCATTTCGGATCTTTTTCTCTCATCTCACTCTCCCGTCCCTCCCTATTTTCTCTATTTTTTCTCTCTTTTTCATTTTTTTTCTTTCTTTCCCTATTCTCTCATTTTCTTTCCCCCTTTTTTTGTAATCCCTCCCTCTCTCCCTTCTCCTTCTCCCCCCCCTCTCCCACTCTTACTCTCTCTCTCCCTCCCTCTCACTTCCGCCTCCCTACTTTTACTTCCTCTCTCGAACCTTTTCCTCCCCCCTTTTCTTTCTTTTCGTCCCCCCTTTGTTCTCTCTCTCTCTCTCTCTCTCTCTCTCTCTCTCTCTCTCTCTCTCTCTCTCTCTCTCTCTCGCTCTCTCTCTCTCTCTCTCTCTCTCTCGAGAAGTTAGACTCAATTCAACCAAACCTAACCTAAACCAAAAAGTAAACCTAAGTGATTCGTTTCGGATCTTTTTCTCTCATCTCACTCTTCTGTCCCTCCCTAACTTCTCTCTTTTCCCTTTTTTTTTCTCTCTCTATATTCTTTCCTTCTCTTTCCTTTTTTTTTATTCCTCTCTCTCCCTCCCTTCTCCCTCCCCCCCCCCCCCTCCCTCTCTCACTCTCTCTCTTCTTTCATCTCTCTTCTGTCTCCTTACCTTTGCTTCCTCTCTCGAACCTTTTTCTCCCCTCATTTCCTCCCCCCTCTCTCTCTCTCTCTCTCTCTCTCTCTCTCTCTCTCTCTCTCTCTCTCTCTCTCTCTCTCTCTCTCTCGCTCTCTCTCTCTCTCTCTCTCTCTCTCTCTCTCTCTCTCTCTCTCTCTCTCTCTCTCACGAGAAGTTAGACTCAGTTCAACCAAACCTAACCCAAACCAAAAATTAAACCTAAGTGATATGTTTCGGACTGATCCGATTTGAAGAAGTGATACATATCGAACAAAACGGATTAGATCGGATCAGAACTTGTCAAAACAGCGAGCATAAATAATCAAAATTGAGTGGAAATGAGTTTTTCTCCATCAAATCAACAAAAAGCTATTTCTTTATGTTACTCTAATTCTACAATTCCTTAGTGGATGCTCTTTCATTCTCATCGTTGACAAACTTTAAACTTCGTAAAAGATGGCAGTAAACAACAACATACAAAACAAAAACTATTGTTTTTCTTTTCAAGATGAACATCATGGTCGCTAAATTTGATGGAAAAATAAGTTTTTTTACAATTATTTTACTAAAAAATGAAAATCGTCTTTTCACAACGGACGACTGTTTATACAAATTAGATGTGAATGGCTTATTTGAACGTATTGTATTGAAATAATAATTGTTTGGGTGTAGTCGTATTCGCTAAGTCAGTTTGTTTAAGTATAGTCTCCAGGTAGATTTTGAAGTTTTGGTAAATGATGTAAATTTGTACCCATAAAAAAAAATCGTAATTGGCTTAAAATTATACGCATAAAAAGGGAAAAAAAATATTGCTAATATAATTAATTTGTATAACGTTTAGAATGTGTATTTATATGGCCGACATAATATTTGTACTAATAAGCTATTGGCTTTTTTAATAAGTTTCAATTGTAGTTTTCATTTGCGTTTCGATATAGTTGGCAGTGTGCGGCGAGATTCTTATTTGTGAAGCAATTATTGGATATGTTTCAAATGATAGTTTTCATTTGAGTTTCAATGGATTTGGCACTGAGCGAAGAGACTGTTGAACTTTAACACTCTAATAATCATGATTCGCGTTGCAATTAACATTTTTTTATAGGTGAGGTCGTTGAGTTTAAGAACGAATACATTGTCATGTAAGCACAAAATGTAGATATGACAAAACACCATTGAATTGTTATCGATCTTGTTTTCGAGCTATTCGCGAAACTAATCATCTCAAACCTATTTGACTATGTGTTGAGCTTGAGCATAGAAAACGAAACTATTTTTTTTTTCATAAAATTGCGACATGAGAGAAAGAAAAAGGCAAAAAAATAAACTACTAAAAAAAAAAGTACAACCTATAATATAACACAATATGTAAATCGAGCGTCTTGACGCGCAATAACAAATTTTCAAAACGATTAATTTGTTAATGTTAGAGCACAATAGGTAAAGCGTCGTGACGCGCAATAATTTTATTTCAAAATGCCCTATTTGTTGAAGTTTTCATTTGTCAATAGTGGTTAAAATATGACTAAATCATATCCCAACACTCTATAAATAAAGTCGCCTCTTTTTTAACATTTGGAATCCTTTTTCTCACGCATATTACATAATTGCATTTACATTATTCAAATATTATTGTAAAAGGTTTAAAACGAACAATGGCGTGTGACGTTGTTATAAATTATCAAACCCTTAGAGTAAAAATAAAGATTTGCGATACTTCAATGTCGGTATGTGATATAGCTTGCTATTTTTGTTTCAAACGCCTTTCTAGTAACATTCAAATAACGATATACACGATACACGATACTTGGTATATTATGCAAATCAATATCCCAAAACGATGGCTTTATACTGCGATGGCTTTATACTTTGATTAAACTTAAATATTATTTTTAAACACGATGTTTAATTTTTGATTTTACACCATGTGAAATCAAGCATCTATACTCTGGTTAGACAAGACAACCATAGTTTTTGACGGGCTAACTTTTATAAGTTTGACACGTTCACTCGACCTATCATTCTTTTGCCTTTAGGGTTGCTATACTTATCGTGTGAAGCTTAATAAAAACAACTCCGATGTTCTTTTAGCTTGGATTTGCGAATGTTTTTAGCTGTCCGGCTATTCATATTCTTAAATTCTTAGAAAAAGCTTATATAAATTTTTAACTTTAAGGTTTTCATTCCATTCAAGGAATAATTTTTAGTCTTCTTATTGTTTGAGAAGTTAAACGCAACTGCAAAAAGATTATCAATTGCTACTTCATTTTTTTTTTGTTTTTTCCCCAACGTTGTTATAAGGAAAGCATTTACAATAAACTTCATTTGGTCATTTTAACAAATTCCCTACTGTTTTAGAACATAAAGACATTTTACTTAGAAGTATAGATGTTCTTATGATTTAAAGCATCTAGAAATCATACATGTTCTACATTATATGATTCCTCTAAAACATAACAAAAATGGGAGAAAACAGTGTGAATAGTTTTTATAAAATCTATCGTTTCGTAAAGCAATTTCAAGTGACATTAAAATTTATTACAAATTGCACAGACAGACACAAAACGCTTTACTTGTGAAGTGCATATGCGTCAAAGAGCTCCAATGGATAAATATGTTAAATTGCCGAAACAATATCTTGAAATTAATAATTATTTGGATTTGTGATTTGAACTGTCCGAATGAAATCACTTTCGACAGTTATGTTTCTTTACCTTTGACAAACAAGTTTCTACAAAATAAGATTGAAACTGCCCTCTCTAAATGTGGAAAGATCTCTAATTTACATTGATAACCACTCGGACTTTTCGGGTTTCAATGACTTCAACATGAATGCTTAACTTTGTTTGTGATATCAATCACCTATTTTTGTGTTTTTCGAGTGACTAAAGTAGGTGTGAATGCGACAATTTACGATGATGATGGGATGGGGAAGATGACGCCCGTTCAAATCTTTGCATCCTATCTATAACCACTCAGTAACTTACGGTAAAAAAAAAAAATTATGTTTAAAGCGGTACTTGTTGTTTTATAATAAGTTTTTTGAAATTGAAAATGCAAAGATTTTTTTATAACTTCCGCGTTTTTTAGCCTTTTTTAATGTCTTTGTCTCACGTACCCTTTTCAGGTGTGTTCGTTTCTTTCGCCTTTTCTTTTTTGCCTACTTCCCTCCACATGTAGTTAATCAATTTTGGCATTGCCCTCCCTTTTTGTTCTCAATGGTTTTACTATCATTTTTTTTTAAATAAATTATTCAATTACATTAGAAGAAGCAACAATAAAAAAAGCAACACCATATTAGTGTACCCGACCCAACACTACATGGCCTAACCACACTAGGGCTAAAGATTTGCAAAAGGCACAACAAAGCAAACGGACTCATCAGGCTCAATAGTATGGTTGCAAGAGAAGCCTATGGGACTATGTTATCGAGTTATGGTGGATGAGGGATGTAAGGTATAAACCTGTGATGGTGAGCTAGCAAGGCGTGAAATAATGTGACTTTGTTAGATAATGTGACTTTGTTGAATAACGTGACTTTGTTAAATATTAATGCGAATTTGGTAAGTAGTGCGAGTTTTTTAAACAATGGGACTTCTTGTTGAACAATGGGACTAATAGGTCTTTGTTGAACCGTAGGACATTGTTGAACAACGGGAGTTTGTTGAGCAACAAGACTTTGTTTATTAACGAGACTTAGTTGAATGATGTGACTTCGTTAAATAACATGACTTCGTTAAACAATGTGACTTTGTTACATAGTGGAATTTGTTAAATAATACGACTTTGTTAAATGATGTGAATGTGTTTCATTCAAACGATTCGTTATGTATGGTTTAAATAGTCATATTGACTAACCTTTACCAGATTTCCTTCACATAGATAACCAATGCAACACAGACGGGGATGGGACATCGTGTTGTCCATAGCCATTTTCAGCCATGGATTTACCCTCGGAAGCACCACAGACTACCCAAAAACAGCCTACTTTGAATCAACACAGAATTCTACAGAAATAACAAAACAAAACTGAAACTACATCAACAGATAGTATCTAGGCTTTGGAATAACCTCACAAAGTTCCAGACAAATCTAATAAGTAGAGAGATCACATCATCTAGTCAAAGTTGCAGAAAAACAGTCTGCCAGAACTTTGATAAAACAGACTAACTTCACAATAAAGTAAAACACAGACCAGGCACACAATAGGCCTGAAAATATGTGACAATAATAAAAATATAAAGAGGAACACACTTGCAGAATTTTAGATAATTCTGCCAACAGATCTTAGAGTAATCCTCAGATAAAATTACCAAAAAACAGTTTTTGGTCCAAAAGTTCCTATGTCTTAAATTGACTAAGTCCTACAAATATAAACTAGAGCACACTACTGAATGTACGGAGGCATACCAGCCGTACGCTATCTACCAGTTTCCTCAATTAATGTAGATACCCGAATACTTCAAGGTATGTCTAATTAAGTAAACGTACACTAATAATTAATTCACAAAAAGACAAAACAATGTTGAACCAAATATTTACACCGACAACAAAATTGTATGCTGAGTCATTGCGTGTAACTCAACAAGACTCCACAATCTCGGCGATAATCGGGCCGTCAAAATGGACATGGTGGGATGGTTTTGAAAAGCGCTGACGAACGACAGCGTAGCCTCCGACCCTCGACGCCACGTGGTCGCAAAGCAGTCCGGCGCGGTCGTCAAATATCCGGTCGAGCAGTGCGTCGCTTGCCAGTATGGCAACGCCAGATCGTTGCCGGATGAATGCCGTCGATACGGTTGTCAAATCGAACGTCGTTTATATGGCGTCGCCATCATAAGCGTGCGTCAATTAGTGCTCCGCCACCTGCGACGACGTCTTAAAATGGGATCGTCTGGCTCCATTTCTTCTATTCCGCGCCGCTCAATTGCTCATCCGTCCGTTTTAATCCCGCATTTGCCAATCCCGAATATTCAGACTTCCATTTAACATGCCATTCGACAATAATCCGTGTTGGGTCCGTGCAAATAACGTAAGTGCAGAACATTTCAAAGCAAACATCGGCGAACGGGGATCACGGTTCTAAAATAAAGGGAAGGACGGGGAGGAGACGGCGTGGAGCGGCGGCTTGACGGGCGGCGACTTCATATTCAGGTATTTTATCCATTCGAAAAAGCTTTATAAAAAATGTGCGGTGTTAAACCATCCGGTTACATGGATACATAAGAAAAGAAAAACCGAAACGGAACTGAAAAACCACAAACAAAAAAAACGAAAAAAACAAAAATAGTGTGGATTGTACTATGTGGAAGAAGTTCATAGACAAAATATAAGGAAGGAGACAAACTAACGAAAGGAATCGACCGTTGACTTACCATTATTCATCAACTTATAAGTTACTGTTTAACTCAAGATCCTGAAAAGATCTATGTTTTGAGGAGAACAATCAAATGACAAATTGAAACAGAAAACACTAAAAAATGAAAAAAAGGAATTGAGGCTTACATTCGAATTTAAAATGTGCTTTGATGTTTTACCTAGAAAATGTGACACCGGTCACATTATAATGAAGTCGTTTGACGGGAAGATTAAGCCCACCAAAGAGGAAACCATAAACCCTGGGTGGTCCTTTGTCTATCACCTCTCCTCAATCATTGTCGACAACACTCCCGTCCGACCCCATAAATAAGGATTGGAATTTCGTACGTGAGTTAGATGTTTTGGGAGCTTGCGACTTATGAGCCCCCCGCGCGCGATTGTGCACCCGTATTCCTATGGCCGTCAGGACAATAGTACAAGATGTCCTCCTCCTCCCCTTGTCCCACATTTCTTCAAACCCGAAGGACATTGCTCTTTGGCACCTACTTCTTATGTTCTCTCTCTGGGTGCTAGTCCTTCCAGGTCGTGGAGGGGGCAGTGGGGCTAGAGAAACTATGGCGCGTTGTCGCCGATTCATTCGTGGTGACTGGAAGTCCCTCCACGCCGAGCATGAGGATCGGGTATCGAGCACCTCTTTTATACCACGTCGACCACCTAGGCCATCAGATGTCCCGACCTCTTATCGTCGAGCAATTCACTTAGGCTGTGTTGGTGAGCTTTCTCGAGCGGTTCGGGCCCTACAGCCATTCACCCCTGCCCCCGGATCTTCTTCCACTATTGAGGTCCTTCGAGCTCTCCACCCCCCTGCCCCTTCCCCTTTACCCCCTTCTATCCACGCCTTTGAGCCTTCTGAGAGTTCTACTTTGGATCAGGAGGTTTTCATTAAGGCTCTTAGCTCTTCTCCTCACCTTTCAGCGGGGGGGCCGTCGGGCACAGTGTATGAGTTGTTACGCGATGTTTTGCCCCCTGAATCGGGTGCCCGGGGGTTCGATGTATTTTTTTTATTATGTTCCCTTATTGCTAGTGGGGATGATCCCCCTAGAATTTGTGATCTTCTCACGGCGTCCCGTCTTCTGGCAGTCGCCAAACCTAATGGTGGGATCCGCCCTATCGCCGTGGGAGAGGTTTTATATAGATTAGTGGCTCATGCGATATGTCTCCAGCTCCAACCAGCTTACCATGATTATTTTTCTCCTCATCAATTTGGAGTGGCCACGAGAGGGGGTTGTGAGGCCGTGGTCCACGGGATTCGGGCTTTGTTGGATGTACATCCAAATTGGTTGGTCCTTCAGGTTGACATTTCCAACGCCTTTAATACGGTGGATCGTAACGTGATTTTTTCGGAGTTTATGGCGGCTCCATCTTAGATTGTCCAATTATTCCCCTTTGTGAGGGCTTTCTATTCTTTGACAAGCAACCTTTCCTTCTCGGTCGATGGTGATCTCATTCCTCTCTCGTGTGCTAGTGGCACCCGCCAAGGCAGCCCTCTCAGCGGACCTTTGTTCGCCCTCGCCCATTACCGGGCCCTTCGTGCCTCCGTAGCCGCCTTCCCTTCTTGCCTTTTCCGTTCGGTCGTTGATGATACGCACATTATTGGGCCCAGAGAACAAGTCGTATTGGCATATGATTTTTTCAACGAACGTTTAGCCGAACTCAACCTTTCAGTCCAGCCGTCGAAGTGTGTTATTTGGTCTCCTCAAGATATTCCACTTTCGTTTGCTCCACCTCTTGGTTTTCAAACCCCTTCTCCCTCCGATGGCATTCGAGTGCTTAGTTGCCCCCTTGGTTCAGATACTTTCGTGACCCAATTCATTCATGATGCTTTACAGACAGATCTAGCCCAAGTGCACAATCTTCATCGCCTTCTCGATCCCCAAGTTGCTTTTGCTATGTTAACCAAGTGTTTTCCCCACCGCCCTTCTTATCTTACTCGTACTTCCCCTCCCACTCCGACATTTATCTCCTCTCTCTCGGCTTTTGACGATCGCCTCATGGAAGTCCTCCACTCTCTATTAGGTCGAGGGGCATTTGATCACGAATCTGGGCCATCGGCCCGCATTCAGGCATCCCTCCCTGTCTCTACTGGGGGGTTGGGTCTATTATCCACTGCTCGTGTTGCTCCCGCTGCCTATTTGGGAAGTTGGTGTCTTATTGCCTTCTTTCTTGTTTCCCGTTTCTTGGCTAGGGACACCCCTATTCTAGCTACTGTTTCCCCCGGGTTTCAGACGGTGCGTTCGCCTTCCAGCGATCTCTATTGGATGCGTCACGTTCTCTTCCTCCCCATGCCCTAGTGGATGTGCCAATTTTCTTTACCCTTGTTACAAAATCCGTTCAGCGTGTCCAGGAATCGATTTCTGATCGGGTTGTCGCCGCCATTAAATCTGACCTTCTAAAGGCGCTTCCCTCCGATTCTTTGCATGCCCGTCTTCTCTCTTGTGGCAGACCTGGTTCTGAGACTTGTCTATCCCGTACCCCTCCTTCTCTTGCACTGCGTAGGTTATCTCTAGCGACCTTCCGCTTGCGTGGCAGACTTTGGGCCCCCTTTGTCATCGATCTTATCCCCACAGGGATCGGTTCTTTGCCCTTTGTTCTTTCTTCCGTTATTCTGTGGTTGAAGGGTTTATCCGTCGCCCTCGTTGTGCTCGTCACCTATTATCTGGGTTGGGG
>JBBHKE010002283.1:11233-30927 GCA_037447655.1 Zygnema cylindricum
TGATTTAGTACCTCCTTTCGAGATGAAGCCAAATGACAGTATTGGCTGCGAGGAGGAGAGCGAGAGCCAGACAAGACAAAATTTTGGTTTTTGTTTTTCCTTTCCTCCATGATTTAGTGCTTAAAACTGCGAGGACTCCTTCATCTTCCGATCCACTTTGGTACCGATCTTGCGTCGAAAACTTCGATCGAGACCGAATGTCTCGATGCTTACCGTTTGGAGAAGGAAGTTGACTCATTATGTATACAAAATAATAGCTTTATTATCTATAGGTTTATTTATTTCTGCAAGGAAATGTAACTGCAGAAGTTACTGCAGAAGTTTTGAGAAAGGTTAGGTTAGTGATTTGGTAAAGGAGGAGAAGGTGGAGGAAGCAATGGAGGTGTAAAAAGATACATTTAAATGATCGTAATTCTTATTCTTGCAAAAGTTAAAATGGAGTGGATAGTGTAGAAATGTAGAGAGAATATTCGTGTACGGAGTCGAAAAAATGATCAGAAAGGCAGCAGAACTGTAGAAAGTGAAGTGTAAAGTCAGCAACAGGAAAAAAGATGAAAATAGAAAGGAAGTTTCAAAGCGACAAAGGCGCATTGCTGAATGGGTATGAAACCTGTACGGAACGATGGTGATGTACGGATAACAGAGGACCGTCACAATCGTCGACGTTGGCTGCCGAAACACCATCGAATCCTGGCCGTCCATTTTTCAATGTGCGGCGCGATGATGAATTCTGTGCGAGCGATGGATGGAAGACAATGTCGGTGCAAAAAGGTACACAATTCGTATATGACACTGTCCTGTCTTCCAAACATTAAGGTACAATCATGTACAACCCACTTTTGTCCTGCATGGCAATTCTTACCACGCCTATATTTGTTCTCTGCCTAAGGACCTGAGATTATAGTGAAAGAGCACTTCGACCGTGTGCTTCTATGCAGTTTTATGGTCAAAGCACCTGGCGTGGATTCGCATGGAACTGCGGTTGTGAAAAGTTGACGGCCAAATTCTTGACGTGAAGCGCTGATCACCGTCAGTATTTCGTATCGACCTCAAATTTTTCAAATCGGATTCAGAATATCGACGATGAATGTGATATTTATCGACTTGGCAGTTTGGTTTATGTATTTCGCAGTGGCGATATGGCGATTTATGATGTTATTTTTGCGTTTTAGGGATAAAGAAATTGCGTATGAGGGTGAACTTCCATTAGAGGAAAAGTGGGGTTGTTTACTGGAAGCCGTACGATTTCGTACATATTCGTACCATTTTTGTTTTGTCAGACGAAACATGAGGAAACATGTCTACTGGATGGCTCCAATATTATAGGCGTAAGTATCAACCGTTGGATTTTTCACTTTTTTAGATTCGCGAAGCAATCGCGCACATCGTCCAATTTGAAGAGACTCTCCTCGACGAGGAGAGTTTCTTCAGACTGGTCGCGTACCATTGGTACACGTGATAAGTAAAATGAAAATCTACCACGAACATGCAATGAGAATCGAACACGCCGTACATGCCATGTGCCTTCCCCCACTGGGTATGAAGGTCGACTGAAATATCTCCGCACGCTCCTTTTGACATCCGCTGACCTTAAAAGTTTACGGCGCCTTTTTGACATTCCGTTTCCAAATTTTGGATTTCAGTTTCAAAATTAATATCTGATCGCAAAATTTTCGTACGAATCATTAACTACTTCCGCCCGTACAAATACTATGTACTGATTCCCAACTTGAAGAATATTTATAGATTTTAAGAATCTGAAAATTAGCCTACGTGGTGCCAATCATAATTGAGAAACGATGTCTACTGGCACGACATAATGGAAGGCCGTGCCAGTAAACACTAGAAATAAACGTATCCGCGTGTTTATTGGGACCGCCTAATGGAGAACAGGCCTGATTAGGTTTTGGCATCACATAAAACTATTCACACCAACGAAGGAAAATTGAAGCGCCAAGCCGTGAAGCTAAACCGTTCGATTTACCCTAAAGAGCCCTGAAATAACATCTTGAAGGCCCAAGATCAGTACAATTCCCTAACTAAATCCGAAAAGGCCCGAAAAGCACTGGAAGCCCTTGAATAATCACTTTTGGAATGCGACATTACTGTACTACACCGCCCATCATTGCTACTGTACTGTACTCTAGCGTTAAGGATTATTTGTGTTAATGCGAAATTATAATTAATAATACTAATTTGGTGCAAAGCGACGCGGTAGATTGTAGTCCACGTCCTTATATAGCATTTATAACACAATTTTGTGATTTATGGCTAGACCTTCGAATAAGTAATAACGATGGGCGGTGTAGTATTGTTCGTCGTTGGGCCTCGTCCGATAACCGATATGGAGGTTTTTGGGGCCTACCGATAACAATATATTGGTTCATATATTACAATAGTTATACTTTGTCAACACAAGCATTATATTTAGGGGATAATCAACCTGCGACCTTTTGTACGGTCGTTCACATGAATATTCCACGTAGCAGTTTTTGCAGTTTTGCCTGGTTGCGGTACTTCATGTGTTTATCGAAGCGATTATAATTGACGAATTGTACTTCTGTTACATGCCGAATACTGACATCACGACAACACAGGCTGTTACCATATGACGAGGTGAGACCATATTACTATTTAGCATAGTTCAAAAGTAGGCGGTTTTATGGTAGGCCTTTAGTCGGCGCTTTTATCGTAAGTTGTGTTATGGGCTTTTCATGTGATCTTCTTAGATCGCTACTTTGATCAGCGACTGTCCGATTGTCCGAAACTGACGGTGTAAATAAATTTTGTTGGTCTGAATGTTTTAATTGGTCCGGATAGGTCCGAATACAATATGGGTCTTAAGGTCATATTGTATGTTTTGCATACAATAGGCATATTGTATGGGCCTACTTTAACCTACTTTTAAACTATGCTATTTAGTATTTACCATAGTTTAAAAGTAAGCGCTTTTATGGTAGGCCTTTGGTCGGCGCCTTTATCGTAAGTTGTGTTATGGGCTTTTCATGTGATCTTCTTAGATCGCTACTTTGATCAGCAACCGTCCGATCATCCGAATCTGACGGTGTATTTAAAAACTTCGGGTCAGAATGTTTTAATTGGTCCAAATTTTGGTCCGAATGTTTTAATTGGTCCGAATAGGTCAGAATACGATATGGGTCTTAAGGTCATATTGTATGTTTTGCATACAATAGGCATACTGTATGGGCCTACTTTCACCTGCTTTTGAACTATGGTATTTACCATACTACGGTGGCCTTCTTTCTAGCAACGTCACGCCGTCACTCCGACATGTCGAGCCGCCAGACCAAACGACCGTGATCGAGGACGGTCACACCTTAAGAATCGTACGTTTTAGTATGCTAGACACATGAAATAAATACTATATCCTAATATTATTATAGTATAGTTGATATCTCCATCGATATCGTTCGGTGGGAATTACAAGCGATCAATTTATGGAGGTCAAAAACCGGTAATATCGATCAGTTGAGGGACGAGAATTGTAGGTAGTGGCTATCGGTCATATCGATTTCGTCCGACTACAGATGCAAAATATTGGACACTACGTTGTCTAACGTCTTTAGTGTTGATCATTGTTCAGGCGATCAAATTATTTTACTATCTTTACCGTTTTTCAAGATTGGTGAGAGTTTTACCTTTAAATTGCTTTCCTTGTACCCTAAATATATTTAACACAAACAACGATGAGAAATGTACTATTATACCATCACTGAGTAAGATATATATATATATATATATATATATATATATATATATATATATATATATATATATATATATATATATATATATATATATATACTTTTAAACGGTTCTTCAAATGTTCAAATATATTGTGTAATCATATACATCATTTACAAACTTTAAAATTATTAAATGAATTACCGATTTTATTGTACTAGTATAATTCATAATCGATCATGACAATATTAAGTCTTAATAGTGTACCGCTTAATACAAAAAGAATAGAAAGCAATAAATTTTGTAGTCGATCATGATTGTCATTGGTTATGTACTTATGTTCTTTAAATTTGCGGGTTCACAAAATTTTAATTTCACTAGCTAACACACGCACACACACACACACACAGAAACACACACACACACACACACACACACACACACTACACGTGTATATATATCTATATATCAAATTAGGGATGCAAAAAAATTGAGTCATAAACTCATAACGACGATTAAACCTTAGAAAATCATACAACCTTTAAAATCATAAAACCCCTAAAAAATAAACTATGTTGCAAAAAAAAACAATAAACACACACCTCAAAACATTTTAATATTCTAAAAAAAAAAAGCAGATGAGAGTGACATTGCTACAAAATTTGAGCAAGAGGCACATGAGTTAGAAGGACGCAAAAGAAAAAAAAAGATGTTACTCCTTCCACCTCTTATACGATTAAGTTGCTCCTACTACTGTATACAATAAGATGAAGGTATCGAGATGGAAAAAGTGGTGAAGATCGAGGGTCGTCTAGTATCATATGGATCGAACCCCAACTAAGTCATTTTGGTACGTAACAATATGGTTCTTACTTAAAGGGGGCTGAGTCTCATTAGACTGGTATTTTGAAAAATTGTGGGATCGAGCCTTGTAAGTGAGTTGCACATTTAACATTGAGCTCCAAATAGTAATACGTCTTGCCATAAAACTGTGCTCCTTCGTCATCGCTGCAATACAAAATTGTTTGTGAAAAGTGACATCCGCTGCGAAAGGTAAACACTCTCGTCTAAGAGCACTTTTTAAAAACTAAATTCATAATACAGTGTTAGTAAGATTATTGCGACAAGTGGTATATAACGAGCCACGTACTAAAACGTAATTTAGTGTAGTGATTTTTATTAACTTGTTAACACTAATTATTCGCTAACTCTTATGGTGACGGGCCGAGTGATGTTGATTGTGAAGCGCTACATTAGGTCAGTTGCGACTTTTAGCTACATTGTTTAAAGCGGTCGATTACAATTTTTTCACATATTTTTACAATGAATTAGTATTTCATACTAGTTCACATTAACACTGTTCAAATCCTTTAACGTTAACAACTGTTCCCAATGTACACGCCCATGGTGATTAGAGTTAATGCCACTAGTTAGGTCGCTTTTTTTTTAGCTTAAAACCATAAAATAGTGTAGAAAACACTATTTGAGTATATATTTTATCTTTTTCATCAACACTAATAAATTCTTAACTCTAACGAAGATGGGCCAGAATTTTTTACACTTTCACCAGAAAATAACGTTTATAATATTAGATAATTAACCATCATGTAAAGAATTAAAAGTCAGCCACGTCACATTGAGCTTTACTTAACACCAGTATAAAACTCGGGGAATCCTTCCATCGGGTATAGCCCCACGTAACGAAAAATTTATTTTAATAGCGATTAACGGTGTAACCAGATAGATACCCAGAATGATTAAACACTAAGGTGTAATGACTGCATCCGTACGATAAACCTGGACGAGATGATTCTCATTGTCAGGCGAAAACACAGCTTCCAACTCCGAACAACCTTTTGTCGGCCGGCGACTGTCGGCCACAACAGTTTTCGCAGGTTATTTACACACAGCCCCAATGGACCGTACAGTAATGGTGCGTTTAATTCTCCTGCAAATTGCGTATTCTGTTTCATTCCGGCAACTTTGAATTTCCTGCTACACTCCACTCTGGACTCCACGAAACGACAAATCGGTTTGAATATCACGTGCGTAGATTTAGTATGTACACGTGTCCACGGTCTTTGAGATCACTGTGCGGAAAATTCCATACCGTATTGCGCATTTCGTGCGTTTCCGCACTCTATGGACAGTCCAATAGAGGCAAAGCTACAGTACAGTACTGTACCTTTCGCTGTACGAAAATTGAATATTGGCAAAGCCCGAAAGCTTTGTGTCATAAACGACAAAGAATCTAAGGGGGAAGATTGTGATAATCACGACAAAATAGCGCACATGGACAAAGGGCGGTATCCCATCAAGTACAGATGGAAATCTGTTTCGCTGTCGTATAAACAAAAGTTACAAAAGCGTCCGAAAAATGCCCCTAGGCCTACTTTTAACGTGTACGTCCCGACAGCGAAACGGAATCTGATTGGTTCGTATTCCAATGCCCCCCCAAGCGGGCTTTCCACTTTCAAGGCCGCTATTCGGCCAAAGACCGCTGACAGTCGTACGTCATAACCTTCGAAAAAGTTCTGTCGCAGTTACGTGTGTGAAACGCATAAAAAACAAATGTTATTGAAATTCACGAAATAGTTGAAAAATAAAAAACGTGAATAAATAAGTTTGTTAGGGTCAAAGTTCTACTTCCCATTTCGTTCAAGAGGAAATGGTAAATAACAAATATTATAATTCTTGTTGATAAGGTTTTGCCGAATTGCAATATCGCAATTACTGGTTATTTTGCCTTGATTTTCCACTTTGTTTATTCCGTAGTCATGTGGGTTTTTCAGTTTTAGCAATGCTACTTCCTTTTGTTCCTATGGACTCAGATGGTTTACCATCGCGCTTTTTAATAAAGTCGGCCCGGGGAGCAGGAGCTGTCGCGTAGCGATGGAGAAAAATGAGGGATCTGGAGGTACATGATTACGGGGAGCAGGAGCTGGACTGTGTGCAACCAAAATAGTCACTGCCATGATCAATTCCCTTTGGATTATTCCTAAAACTCTATGAATGAGTAAATTTATGTGCCACGCGTCTTATCACTAAACAACAAGTATCACAATTAAGCACCACATTTGTCACGTTGCTCGTAATGTATCAAACCTAAGCTATTCAGGCGTCACTGGCCAGCGTACTCTAGTAACAACCGTGCTGAAAATCCTTCAACTTCAGCAGTCTTCTGTACGGTTACGAAACTCACTGGAGATTGGCACCAGTCACAGCGCACATTTAATTCCGGTACTACTGTACTGTCCAAGCCAAATTCAACGATCTTTTTCAATTTATCCTTTGGCGGGAAAAACTGTCGACAACCCATAGTTCAAATGAACGAAAATCCCATCCAAAAGTCCCAATAGAGCAAACCATTCCTTGTCGTAGAGTTTCTCATTCAAACACTTGACAATGAATCTGATAACATGACGAAGTCCGGTTCAAAATAAAATAGACATGGTTTGATACGTGGATTATAATATATTCCATAGGGAAAGCCAAAAGAAACTCGTGCATAAGAAATGGAATCCATTATAATATGTCCATGGGAAATAGAAGTAATAACCTAAATTACAAGGAAATCTCGAGGTAATCTCAAGGTTTCTATTGTTCCACGAGTATAAACATTTACGAGGTCAAATTAACAAAACAGTTTCAGCACTGGAAAACCGTTGGATTTACTCGTGCTTTCCTCAAACAAAATAAATACTTACACAAAAAAGTACCTTCCTCGACTAATTGGACAAACTACTAAAACCTAATATTGTACTCATTTTACATTCAATAACTTTCATGGTACACGCGCACACAAACTCTCTACCTGTGATAAAAAACAAACTACCTCTTGAAGTTTTCTTTTTACAAACAAATTCAATATCTTAACAAACAAAATTTGAACTTTCAACCAACCAGCAACAATTTTGCGTGCTGCCCGGGTTTGTAAGTTTCGTCTATTGCTGCTCTGTATTCGGAGAGATCGAAGGTTTTCCCGATAGGAGGCAACATAATTCCGGTACGGAGGAGTTCCATAGCCAATTTCCCCAAATCCAGTTGGCTCTCCCTCGACTTGTACTTCTCTTCTAACCACATTGACAAAGAAAAACCAAAAAACCGTACATCCCTGTACAATCAAACGACAACAAATGCAAACCCGTTAGAAAAAGGAAACTTCTACCAAAAAAAAGCAAATCCATTAAAAAGTACAGTTTCTACCAAAATTATGCAAACCATAATCTATCAGAAATTACGAGAACTCCACTTACGCTCTCCCATTTCAGTACTACACAGCTCACCATCATTAGTCTGTGTCTTGATAACAAGTTTGCAATCGTGGCATAAACTTCTTATGAACACTTACACCGTCTATCGTCAATGGTTTTTGCCAAGTAAACCAACTTTTCTCCGTGCACACTTGTCAGGTTACTGGTAATAATAATTTCACGTATTAACAAGTTTCCTACCTTCTGATTAGTGTCCAAACGGAAAATCGACAAGTGTGCACGAAGAAAGTTTGATTAAAGTTGCGAAAAACACATTGACGCTAATAGTGACACGCGGTGTACACTGCCCATTGCTACTGCAAAAGAATTACTAGCGTTAAAGTGAAAGCGGTATATTCAACACTAATTTGAGGTAAAATGACGTGGTCGTTTGCATCCACTCAGTAAAATAGTGTGATTAACACTCTATTTTATGTTTTCTGCCAAAAAAGATTGAGAACGATTTAGTTTTATTTACTCGAATTGCGACGGGCAGGGAAGTGATGGGACAACTCTCACACATCAGGTGTGTACCAAACTGGAAATAGTCATAGATAGATATCCATGTAAGGAGAGGAAGAGGGGAGAGCGAGAGAGAGGAGAGAGTAAGGGGGAGAGAGGGGGGGGGGGAGGGGGGGAGGGAGAGCGAGGAAGAGAGAGGGAGAGGGGGAGAGAGCGGGAGAGAGGGGGAGAAGGGGAGATAGAGAGGGAGAGAGAGGGAGAGAGAGGGAGAGAGAGAGGGAGAGAGAGAGGGAGAGAGAGGGAGTGAGAGAGAGGGATAGAGGAGAGAGAGATAAAGGGAGAGAGAGATAGAGGGAGGGAGAGAGAGAGGGAGGGAGAGAGAGAGGGAGAGAGAGGAAGAGGGAGAGAGGTAGAGAGGAAAGGGGAGAGCTCTTGTTTTTTACTGTATAGTGATGTGATTCACCATTAAAACTCACGTTAAAGACTTGGTTCAAAAACAACATGGACCACACTCATAATGGGGTATGACGCTGTAATTCATGTGTGGAGCACTCTGTCTTCTTTCAAACAATTTTATTACACAAAAACATTGTTTACCACTTTCTTTGTCAACATTGTGGGACTAGACAAGTTTCCCCTTTGTTTTAGCAACGAGCCTGGGAATTCACGTCACATTTACAAAGAGACGATATCTGCTAATACTTTTCACATTGTTCACGCAACAAGATTTCCCTCCCTTGAAACCGCTTAAGACTAAAAGAAAAAATAACTTGGAATCGTCGGTTTTCTGAGCATTTCTCACCTATACAGCATATCCGCTGCTTGTATAGTAACATCGGGTCCTCCAAGATTTCCGTAAAGCAAAACTATTCCATGTTTCCGTACACACTTTCCAAGAAGGCCACTCATGGTCCTTCCAACTGGGTCAATTGCCGCATAGACTCCCTTTCCTTCCGTTATTTCCATGACTCTGGCTTGAGTGTCTTCCTCCTCAAATGCAATTACCTTCAACAAAAAAATGTAACAAATTTTTTTAAGAATAAAGTAATAAATATAGTTGTGAAGAGAACCACACAAGCCAGATAGTCACCTCTATAAAACAAAAAACATTCACAATATAAACCTCACTGTAATTTGTTTGAATAAAAAACCGGTACAGCCTCGACACATCTTGTAGTAGTCTTCTTGTATGCAAAAATAAGCTTATGTGCAAGTACTTCCTTATCTAGTATATAACATGTTTTGACTTTAATGTGCATGTCAAGAAAAACGGTAGAACTTAGCCTGATTCACACTAATTCCGATGAGAAGGAGATACATACATAAGACACCTCACGAGCAAAAAGGTTATGTCATCCCTACCTCGTCTTTTCCCCAAGGGTTTTCAGTTCAAACGGAATATACATATATACAACACCTCAAGAGCAAAAATGTTAGGGTTTTTAGGGTTACCTCATCCGCCCCAAGGGCTTTCAGTTCAGCTTCCAGTTTTTCACTCCGTTTACGAATCAAGTTTATTGTTTTTATCGCTTTATTTCGTGCGCACTGAATAAATTGACGGCCCAAAGCTAGACCGGCCGCAGCTTGGAGGATGTACTCCCCTTTGGGAACCTGTAATGTCTGGAAAAATACAATTAACCCAATCAACCAAAAATGTTTTCTTCAGTTTTCTTTATCGAAAAATTATAGTAGTGGCCCATGACGTTTTCTAGTTTATCAAGCATATTCAAGACATAATGAGGGTTTTCCAGGGTTTCTTAGTGAGAGCCTGTAATGTTTGGAAAAATGACAATCACTCCATTCAACCAAAAATGTTTTCTTCAGTTTCATTTGCTAAATCATGTGTAAATATTAAAACAGTGGTTTTTTGCGATGTTTTCTAGATTATCAAACATGTTTAATAGACATAAATTGAGGGTATGAAACAAGTGATAGGGGAAGGAACAGGATAGTACAATGAACAATACTTTTCTAAAACACCAAAAAAAAAAAAGCTAGAAGCGTAATACCTCATTTTACATTATGGAATAAATTGTGCGACAAACAACAGTAAAAGTTGTTAGTTTGCCTTGACAGTACACCATGAATTGTTATCGAGGTAAAAATATTATTAGAGTGGGTTTATACTAGTGTTATTTAAGTCTAATTCAGTTCCGAATATCGCGATTGAATTTGAACTGTTTAAGAATAAGTGCAAAGACAAAAAAAATTAGTTCTATTAACCCTAATTTGTGGTCAGAGGGCCAAAAAAAAACCGCCGCCGAATTAGTGTTATCGCTAATAGTCATTCACGGTGCGGTCCCTCTCCCTCTCCCTCTCCCATGCCGCCGCCACGTGCTTACATCGAAGGGCCCAAGGACAGTCCAAGGGTTGATTATCCAAAGCAGTTTAAATGTATGTTTTTATTTGTACTTCAAGAAATAGAAAAAAGTAAACGCACATAATATTAATGGGAGGAAAGAGCTTAATAGTAATAAATGTTCCTTAATAATAATAAATGCTTACATCTAAGAGCCCAAGGACAGTCCAAGGATTAATTAATGCTTGAGCTGCGACCTCATCCGATATTTCCGACGGAACTTTTAAAACGGTTCCCTCGTCCACCTTAACAAACTCCTGCCAAGATCCTTCACCTTGAAGGAAGGATTCGTTAAGAATCGGTACAACTCTGTCCCCAACCTACACCGAAATAAGGAGGTAATTAGAAAATCTCACTCCATTTCATAGTTCAGAAGTGCAAAATTGTGTGGAAATGCTATATATGGTGACCCTGTATTATGTGTATTAAACGAGTTTTTCGCTTATAAAAACGGTACAGTATGGAATAGACACATATATAGTGTTTCTATACCTTTTTGCAGATCAAAACTATGTTCAATTCAAAATAGTAATTGGAATCTTGTGGTGGTTTTGTTATATCTTGTTATTTCTTGAAGTACAAATAAAAACATAGATATATAGAATGCTTTGAATTGTTGCAACAAAGTGCTTTTATTTAGTGTACACTCATTAATGATCAAATATATTCAATTGCTTCACAAACGTTGTTAACCACACAATGTAAAAAACTTATTTTCATCATCTCAAAAAAAACTTTTGCCCAACATTTTCAGTTGTATCTTTTTGACCTTTGCACACTTACATATTTTCATCATCTCAAAACCAATTTTTGTCCAATTTTTCCAATTGTACTTTTTTTACCCTTGTATACTTACCTAAGGCTCGTTACCGATGGATAAAGACCGCAATGTTTCATCATTTACATCAATCAGTTTAGACCATATAAAGAATAAATACAGTTAAAGATTAACACAATTTTGAATAGATTTGTACAATATTTATGGTGGACAATGCATCTTCCTTGATTTACTTTTAGGCTTTTAGCACAATATAACAGTGGAGAGAGTGATTTTTTTTTTTTTGCAACGTTCACATGTGATTTTTCTACAAAACAAAAAAAAGGGAGGGATGGGACATTGGGCAAATTCACTTTCAAATTATTTACGACAATATTTAGAGTAGATAAGTGATTTTTCATTCAAATTTGATGGTGATTTCAAGTAAACAGTATTTCAAAACGACAAATTGAATTCTACATTTTGCAGTGAAATGTTGTGATCAAACCTGATTCAAATTGACTTTTTTCTCAATGCGTTTTTTTTCTTTACTTTGTTGGTTTATTCAAATTTTTAAAATAAGAAGGATTGAGAAGGATTGGGAATCATAAAAAGGTTATTAAAAGGATAATAACAAGTTAATGAAAATGATAATAAAAAAGGATTAGCTAATTTATAGGACCAAATAGAAATTAAAAGCGTAAAGGATCTACACTACATAGATCTTTTGGAGTCTATTTGGTAAATCCTTTAGGGCCTATTTTTTAGGGTTTTTTTTTTTTTTTTAGTTTTAGTGTTTTTAAGGGTTTTTTAGGGTTTTTAGGGTTTTCTAGGTTTTTCAATTCCTAAAAACGGTTTTAACGGCCATTGTACCACCTTAAAAGATGTGACTTTACTTCCTACGGCTTCCACCACTCCCATGCCTTCTTCTCCCGGAGTTGCCGGCCGTTTCTTTGTGAAGGCCATATTGCTGCCTTGCATGGCCCAGATGTCGGCGGAGTTAACCGGCCGGCACCTGAGACGGACCAAAACGTCAGAATCGTCTTCGATTTTGCATCTCTGCTTCCGTTCCGTGAAACTGGTACGGTCGACGATGACGCTTTGAGACTTTTTGGCTTGGTCTTCTAAAGTGCACTGACTCAGGCCGCTTTCTAGTACGGGGATGGAATCGATTTGTACGGCGCGCTGGATTGCTTCCATGGTACGGACTGGTTCCGAGTGAATGTACGGAGTGGTTCGGCTGAGCTGTTCGAGAAGTACAACGTGACGGGCTGTCACGGGTTACGATGGTGCAATGTGTTTGACGAGTTGTGGTTTGCGAGAGATTATGCGTAGATGTGTGGGGGGGTGTGAGCGAGAGAGAGAGAGAGAGGAAAAAATGAGAGAGGAAAAAATGAGAGAGGAAAAAAAGAGAGTGAGAGAGGGAGAGAGAGAGGGAGAGAGAGAGAGAGAAAAAGGAAAGCTATTTGAAGCTCTAGGATTTTTCTAACCAAATTGATGTCGTCGGTATTGAGGCGTAACGAGGCGGTATCAAGAATTCGTCGAAGAAACGTTGGAAGTTTTGACAAGACGTACGAATCTGGACAGTCGAGGCAGTGAGACGCCGTGGAGTACGGACTCGTACAATTAGTTTCGTTTCCTTCCTGGTACGGTACGACATGACGACGTACAGCGTTACCCGCAAGCGACACAGTACATTAGGTTTTGGACGCCTTTCAAGTTTCACGTGCACGCCTTTTGAGGGACCTCCCTGACGAAGTAAAGGGAAGGCCCGAATTATTGTTTGGGAGTGCTCGCCCCGAATTATTGTTTGGGAGGGGAAAGGTGCTCGCGGGCTGGCTACAGAAGCTGAGAATCTTACCTTTCAATCGCAACCGTCAGATCCATGACATGTGTGTACGGAGAAAAGATGTTTTATGTGGCGAAAAAAACCTTGACGGTAATAACGATTCGCGGTGTTAGCTTTTGGCGCTCACGAAGGGTCTCTCAGTTGCGATCAACATTTGCCTTTATGGCACGAGCGTAAAAGACAAAACGCCAGAAATTTCAACAAATGAAACATGATCAATGCCAGTACAACCCTATGAAAAAAATAGGTGTCCATTGAAAAAATGGTTTCTAAATGTCTCGTACCAAAGACACGTGGTACGTTTGACACTACACCGCCAATCGTTATTAGCGTAGAAGTTTCTTTAGCGCATAGGAATAATTACCGTGGTTTACGCTAATTAAGAGTTTGAAAATTTTGAAAAAAAACATATATTCTAATTGTTTAATAATTCTAATTTGAGTCTTTGAAAAAAATAAATGTTCGGTCGCAAACATGCTTACACTAATATAGGTACTTTTACAGAATCTGACAAATCGTACACAAATAGTACGTCACACTGTCGAAACGTGGTTGTTGGACGAATATGTGCGAACCTGATATTTGACAACCCGATTTCATCCCCTTGTTAGAGCGCGTATTCTCATGCATCTACGGTTACTAAACATAATGAATTGTACTTTTTCCCTTAAAAGGTACGTTTTTTACGGTCTGACTCTGACCGTACACCACACTATTTAAAATATGACGTACTTCCGTTTTGTACAGTACTAAAAAATTAACCCGAAATAGAGTAAAGAAAAAAATAGAATGAACTACGCTATTGGAGAATAAAAAAAAAAGGGGGGGGACTGAATTAGCGTACACTACGCTAATAGCGATTGGCGGTGTAGTGTTGGGTATCGAGGACCATTGGCCGATATTCAATATATATATTATTTCAGGTCCCCGATATTCAATATATCGATTAGATATATCGAAAATGAAAATATCGCGATATACCTTCGATACATCGTATCGCCAATATATCGAAGCATAAAAAAAGAAAAAAAAATGATAGGTCACCAAAGTCACGTGCCTTCGGACAAAGTGACCGTAAAATTTTTGCCGAAAAGAAATACGGTTTTGAAAGTTTGCAGAGTGAAGGAGATCTTTGAGGTACATTGACGCGGTACACTTGGAAGTACACGCACATAATACGCAAGTACGGATTTCCATACGAAAATGGTCGGTTTTCAAATTTTTGACGATTTTAGAGATTTGATCTTCAACTTACAAGGAACCACTCAAATCAAAACACGTAAAAACTTGTTTACAGACGTTACGCGATGTAACGGAGACCTCTGTAAAACATAAATTTTGTTGTCCGCACTATTACAGAATTGGTTTTTTTTTGTCAGTTACATTTTGCGGCGTCTACCTTTAAGTCACGGAACGAAAATCACGTCGTACGTGGCGTATCAAACAATATGTATTTTTCGATAAAAATAACATATTTATATAAAAATACAAAATATTAAATTTAAAATATACTATATATCGCGATATATATCGCGATGATTTATGTTGGTCTCGGTACGATATATCGAGGATTCTGCTCGATCGATATTCGGTATATCGAATATTGAAATTTTCGCGATATCAATTTACCCGATACCCAACACTAACTGACACACTAAAAGTGACACGTCGCATACTACTGCGGGCTGTCTCGCCACGAAGTTTTACGGCGATTTTTCATTGAAACCGAGGCCATTCGGTTTCGGTATACTTTAAGCCTTTTCTCCATCAGGCGCCGACAGTAATCGTACAAATACGGTTTACTGGCAATAATATTTCGTTCACTTCTCCATCATCAGGTCGTGTCGCCAAGGAATATACTGCGTACGTGCTCTCTTTCGATTGGATGAACGTAGGTTCCTGTTTTGATGGCGAGCATGTCAAAGATTCCAAAAGCACAATATCTGAGGGTGTGTCCCCATGTACTTGTAACTTAGCGAAATTACTTTGTATTTTAGCGCGGATCCGTCGGACCCGGTTTTCAAGTGTCCCTATGTCTGTAATGACGAAATCGTAACTTACACTTGTGACGATTGTATACGTCGACAATACCTATGACGGTTGTCAACGTCGACAATCTGTGGTCGCACGATATTTTTTGTACCTGCGTGTGACGTCGCATGTCTTACCGTGACATTGTAGACGTACCGCCTTCCAGCCTGTGCAATTTCACGGTCGAAGATGAGGCGCTTTGCCTTCGCGTCTCCTGTCTGGTCGACGTGAAATGGCATCGAAATTTGAAGACCCCTGCAAAAAAAAAAAATCCGTACTAGATGAAAACGGACAAATCCAAACAAATTGTGTACTTATCTTTGTCGTATTAGAACGCAAACGGACAAAACATAACGAACTATGTACTTTTCTTTGTCCTTGGAAATCGTAGGATTTTTGTCGAAATTTACGACACGCGCGAAAAGATGTTCCTATTTGTCAATCGAAAAAACCTAATTTTAAATCATATCGCGCATGTGTCTTAAAGATAAGGTTGAAGATGACGTTTTTTGTCGTCGAAGTGGGTCGAAAAGCACAAGACGACAACTTTTCGTACATCCTAAGTTCAGGGATGACGCAAATTGTACTCTACAAATTTGTGATTCCTTCGTACGGTTACAACTTAGGCAGTACGGCGCTAAGTTTTACGGCAAAACGACAGGAAAAAACCCTTACTTATGCACATAGGGACACACCCTGAGTTCTTATCCGTACATCCAGCCGCAAAATTAAATTATGTGAATGTACAATTTGTACGTTCGTGTTTTGTCCTTTTTGTGGTTGTTTTGTCGTTCGTGCTACATCGTGGCGCCACAAATTTCGGATGTCAACGGATGGTGGAGGAGGCGTCACGGCACGTTCTTAGACAAAGATTTTCTCGTGGTTTTCCTTAGGATTTGATTCCCACTTGTCCGAAGGCGCGTGGCATATGTCCGAAGGCGCGTGGCGTATGCCAAATGTAGGGTTTCTATTGTGGATCGCAGGTGACCATTCCACGCGTTAAAAATTTACACGTCCAGTGTCTAGCTAGTTTACTCCTTGATGAGACTAGCTAGATACTGGTTAAAGTGACCGCTTCCTTCGAAATCACATAATCAGACGGTCGACGTTGTCGCCCAAAAGTTTGGAGATTCTTGAGTAATCATGTTTTAGGGTGGACTTCCATTAGCGAAAAAGTAGGGTTATTTACTGAGGGCCGTAGCGTTTCGTAGAGGTCCGTACCTTTTTTTTTTTCAAAGAAAACATCATTACGGAAAAATGTCCAAGATTGTAGGCAAAAATTCTGACCATCGGATGCCATTACACTTTTTATCCGACGCCACGTCACCAACCCTACAGTCTTTGACGAACGTGAAGAAGGAGGACACTTCTCAGAGACTGAACGAGTAAAAATGCGCCGCGTGGAAAAGGCAAAAAAATTCCACGATGAGCGCGCGTGTATCTGCGTACACATCGCAAGGGCCATGTGCCTTCCATCAGGGTGGCTGCGAATCTGCCGAAATTATCTCGTCACGCTCTCACCATCAAAGTTTGCCGCCGCCTTTTTGTCGTTGCGTTTTGAAATTTTGGGTAGTACATTATAATGCCCTTTGTACGAGTCATTAATTACCTCCGCTTATACGAGTCATTAATTACTTCTGCTGGTACAGATATTATCTCAGCTGGTACAGATATTACCTCCGCTCTTACACATATTGCGTTCAGACATTGCATTCGAAGATTCTTTCAAGATTTTTAGCATCGAATATTAACCTACGTGTTACCAACCAGAATGAGCCACGCAAATAAAAAGTGGTTTAATGACGCGACCTAATGGAAGGCACGCCCTTCTGTAAAATTTTCCGTACAATTACTGAGACGCCTAATGGAAGTCACCCTTACATATATATAAAAAAAACAATACGGCCATGTACGAAAATGAGCTGGACCTGTACGAAAATGCACTTTTTCTAGTAATGAACCTCACTTTTCGCCTGATGGAGGTTCACTCTTATGCGAAAAGTCGATTGGATCGCGCTCAACGCCTCCCGGACACACAACCGTCGTCCACTTTTCGCGAGGTGACGCGCAGACGGCCCTACGCTTCCACTTCTGGGGAAGTTTGCGCCACTGTGAGCTCGCCAAGAGTGTCAATACAAAATGTCGGTGTGGGACTCACAAATTATCATAACAACAAAGAAAGTGAACTTTGAAACAGAGTTGAGTCTTCACAAACAAACAAATAATACTTAAGAAACAAATAGTTAAAAAAGCCCACGAAAAACAAAGGCCACTACACCGTGTATCGCTATTAGTGTTGATTATTTCCCTCCACTTAAAACGTCTTTTATCCGTACACATTTGTCCGATTTTCAATTTGAAACCGCCATCAAGAAAGATGAGAATTTACCTTTCAATCGCAACCATCAGATCCACAATCCGACACGTGTGTACGGAGAAAAGATGTTTTACGCGACGAAAAAAACATTAATACTAATACTGTAGCGATTCACGGTGTACTGTACTGTAGAATTGTTTTTACCTCTGCCCATAGGTCCATCTACTCAATTATTTGCGACTACTTTCGATTCATTGTTGGTTGTGCTATTGGACACGCGCATTTTGTCATTTTCCTCCCAGGATGCCCTTACGTCACCGAACCAAAGGTCTCACGGTTTGAAAAGCAAAGCGCCCTATTGGCTAGGATAAACCGCCATTGTAACGAGGAGCCCCATTTTTTTGCGCAAAAAGTTTATGAACACTTCCCCTCTTGAGCAAAATTATCACAAGAAAATGTCGTTATTCAAATGATTATGCATACGACAAGCTTAACGAAGGGCCCCTCCTTACAATGGCAATTCAATTTAGGGGGCTCTTACATGTTGTCAACGCTTTTTTTTTATCCCAAGTATGAGCTTTGGGGAATCCGCCAAACTAACAAGAATAATTTTGACAAGGTTTTATGTTAATACGAAAAATGACTTCGTACAGTACTCCGTTTGTCGCAATTAGAGCTGAACTTTTTTCCGCCAACTTAGAACCATCTTTTCCCCGCGAGGACACGTCCTATATTTGATTGGAGTCAGCTAATCAAAATGGGATAGTCTTACCTTTTAATTGTAACCGTTGTATTTGACAATTGTGCACGGAGAAAAGATGTTTTAGAGGGCGAAAAACCCATTAATACTAATAGCGATGAACGATGTACTGTACTTCTGAATTTAACACGTTTAAATAGCTGAGAATTACCACAGCGCCACAGCCAGTAAGTCTCAATCAGTGCCGGAAATTTTTGTGGAGTAAGAAAAGAAAAAAAATTGAATCAAAAAACAAGCAGCCACATGAACGAACACATTTAAAGCTTTGTTTTCTATGTTCAAGTGCTTACCGCGATTTTTAGTGTCATTTTTTTTTTTCACGGACACTAAAAATTGCTTAGACGTGTCAAAGTGTTAAAAAAATACAAATTGTATTCAGTATGTACGAAAGTACAAAGTACAGTATCGTACACTGTGAATTCCTACTAGTGTGGTCACAATAATCTCTATCACAACTCAAATTCTAATTCTATATTCTATACTCTTCTCTTTCTTTGCACCAGGAGTAGTATCAATAACACGAAAAAAGTCTTTGTACTCATTAATTTTAAAGCTTATAGCAATTCAGTGTCCCACACTCATCTGTCACATGTCGTATAACGGACAATAGTTAAAGCTAACGACCAAAACAACCAACACAGTATAATTAACAAACGAAGCCCAAAACCTGTCCTATCAAATAGTCCCAGCCATAGGTTTAATTTGCGAAAACAATTGGAAACATTATGTAATGTTATTCCATCCAATGTGTGAGAACTTCACATATAGAACAATTAAAATAATAATAATAGCATAACATAATACTAACAATAATGTACTGGAGAACAATATATAATGGTTCCAATTTCCACCTATGTCCCCAGCCCATCAGGTAAATCAAAGATGTTCTTTCAAAAAGAAAAAGCAAATGTTTCCCTAGGCTTTATGTTCTTGTTACAACGAAACGTGGAACCACAAATTTCTTTACACCAGAAGAAATGGACAAATATTCGTCGACAAATTTGTCTTGATGTTTTACTTTATTAGCTATTCTCACTTACATAAAACAAATCGTCCTTCACTAGATTCACTTTTCTATGGCATATTTCAGCCCATACAACCAGATTAAGGAGAAAAAAAAAAAAAACAGCTAAGGCCCATTTTTAATGATTCTCGGAAGAAATACACCTGCCCCAACAATGCTTCACAACTTCAATTATTC
>JBBHKE010002283.1:36746-174825 GCA_037447655.1 Zygnema cylindricum
TGTAAGTCAGTTTCAACGTCTTTTTGTCGGACGGTCTTGAAACTATTTATATTGGTTGAAGTGTTGTAGTCGATTGATTACGTACGGCTGGTATGCCTCCGTACAGTTAGTAGTAAGCTGTAGTATATATTTGTAGGACTTAGTCATTTCTAGACTTAGGAACTTTTTGGACAGAAACTGTTTCTGCTCCTTCTTGGGATTTTCATCTGAGAATTGCTCTCAGTTTTATTGGCAGAATTATCTGAAATTTAGCATGTGTGTTCCTCTTTGTATTGGCAATATTGTGGCGAATTTGCAGATCTATTGTGTGTCTGGTTTGCTTGGGGCTTCATTGTGAAGTTGGTTATATTTATCAAAGTTCTGGCAGGCTGTTTTTCTGCAACTTTGACTGAATGTTGTGATTATTCGGTGTGGTATTATTATATGAAATTTGGTGGGAATACTTAGTGGACTTGGAAATATCTGATTGAGTAGTTTCAGCTTGGTTTGGTTATTTTGTAGAATTCTGAGTGGAATCAAAGGAGGCTGTTTTGGGGTAGTCTGTGGTGCTTCCGAGGGTACATTCATGGCTGAAAAGGGCTATGAACAACACCAATTACCGAAATTTTTGGAAGCGAATGCTTCGCGTAAAATATCCAACGGTCATTGTTAACACCCAAACTTTTGGAGAATATTGGAAAGAGTCTGTGTAATGTTGTTTTCCAGATAAAAACAAATTAAGAAGTACGGCGTAGTACGAAGAGGTCCGAATTTTTGTAAACAACCTCACTTTTCGTATTATGGAACTTTATAAAATTGTGTGTCCTCCATTGGACTACAAAATACAAACAGCCTCTAGATAGTTTTTAACTAACCCACTTCAAGCCACAACCACTGCTGCCGAACAAGGAAAATTGACAGTTTCACTACACCCTTGTGCAGCCTGGACTCCCCTGAGTCTGTAGCAAAAAGAATCACTAAAAACGGCCAACCACACGATAAGTTATGGGGTTGCAAAGATGCCCATTTTATACAAACCTTCAAGGGGAGAGGTGATTGTATCTAAAAACACTAAGTCCTGATTCCCTCTAATAACTCCTATCTAATTATGTACGGACCAATTATATTGCTGTACCGTACCAAAAAGTACTACTGTCGGTGTACCTTTTGTACGAAAAATGTACGACAAGGCTATTACGTGGACGAGTGCCCTATTTTTACTCGTCCATAGGTTCCTCGGAATTCCAGCGACCAAATGTGATCTCTCCACGTGGCGCCAAGTCATACCATGTCACAAAAAAGCCAAAGTGACCACTCCGGGATTTCGTCGATGATGTGCGCCATTGGATATGAACCAAAATGCAATCTCAACCGTTATAAATACTTGCGTAATATTCGTTTCGCTGTCGAAACAAAACGCGTGGTATCCGTTTTGATGTAGTATCGTACTTCGTACTTTACATAATTGTATCTATGTATGCCATATACAGTATCAGTTAGATGAATTCGTTCACTCCTAAATAAATTTATATCTATCATACCCTGTAGCATCTAGCATTCGTCATAGTCTAATAGGATAAAAGCTGACCGCTAACGGTCAACTTGACAGACGACATGTACCGGGATGAAGTCCTGGGTCCGTCAAGTATCTTTTTTGTAACCTACTAAAAATATCTGCCTGTTGAACTAAGGTAGGCAGCTTACTAGTAGCCCCTAGGATAGCCTCAATCCCTTATTCTTTGTATGAGTAAGACTGACAACTTGACAGAATACAGACTAACCAGACTGCAGCCCTTAGAAGAGTAGACTACCTTCAGTCTACTGCAAAAAAAATCCTTGAATTTGCTCATCGAGCAGTAAATTATCAATGGTCAAAAATGACCTTTTATACAGGAGCACTCTAGGATAGAGGCGGCTACTTCTAATTCTCCTAAGTCCTAAACCCTTTTTGATCCCTCTACTAATGAAGTATAGAGCCAATCTAATCACTGTACAGTACAGAAAGGTACTTGGCCCGGAGTACTTTTTGTACGGCTATTGTACAGCATGGCCAAGAAGACGACGCTTGCCATATCCGGGTTCGCCATGGTATGTCGCGAAGATGCCGCTATCCAATGTCATGTTGCCACGTTTCACTTGGTGTGGAGTGACCGCAAACGGCCAAATCGTCCATTCCGTGATGTCGGCTTCTTCCTCTGCCGTCTGATTGATATCGACCTTAATTCAAGGCCGTAAAAAATGCAAGTGGTATTTCCGACATAACTCTATCTAACTATCTCTATGTGATGTGGTCCGTTCGTCAGTTAAATGAACTTCTGTATTTCCATATTGTTATGTAGCTAATGTACCCTATATACTTCAACACACGTGCTAGGCTACATGGTAACGATACTAGGCTACTTAGACGGACGGTAGGTACCAGGATCAAATCCTGGGTCCGTCAACCTTTTTGGTAAGTTTACCAAAAGGGCTGCCTTCTGACTCTAGGAGAAGCATAGGCAGCCATGGCTCTAGCTTCCTCTCCAGCCTTTAGTGACTACGGCAAGTATGGGGCCAAAGAGAGAAGTTAGAAGCAGGATGCCTCTGCTTTTTCCTCCTCATTTTTGATCAATTAAGAAACCTAGAAAATACATAAGATTTTTTTTAATTTCAACACTCCCCTTTTTTTCTAGTCACTTTTACGTTTAAGTCCACACTTTTCTCTGCAAAAAAATAATTTAGGAGATGGCACAGGCTTTGTCATCATGTCTGCCACCATCTCACTGTTTGGTCTATATTCTAGACTTATTATTTTGTTCTCCACCTTTTCCCTAACAATGCTAAGTCTAATATCCATGTGCTTTGCTTCAAAGTGATGTTAGGGATTAGCTGCAATTGCAATTGCTGCTTGATTATAACAGAATATTTTCTGAATTCCACTCTTAAGATGCCCCAATTCACCAAGCAAGGATTTGACGCACATCAATTTATTCACAACAGAGCAGGATGCCATATACTCTCCCTCCATGGTGGATTGAGCAATGACCTTTTGTTGTTTACTGCTCCACCAACAAGCACCATTCCCAACATACAACATATATCCTGATGTACATCTTTGCATCGGAGCATCCCCATAGCTAGCATCACTCCAAGTGGTGATGTCAGTATTTTTCCCACCCAGATGCAGCCAAGATCCCTAGTTCCTATGAGATATCTGAGGACCCTCTTAGCTGCTTACCAATCCTTTTTGGTAGGAGCATTCAGACTCCTATTTTGCACTCCTAAAGCTGCTGCCAAATCCCGTGTGGTACAATTCATAAAATAAATCAGACAGCCCATTACCTGTGTGTATGGGATAGTCTGCATGGGATAGTTTGCATAAACTTCTTCTCTTCTGGACAAAGTTCATCATCTAAAATTAGAATGTCTCCTTCCTCACTCCCCTCACTTCCCTACTTTAGATCCATGGGTGTTTTACAATTGTTGGCTTTGTCCATCTGAAATTTTTCCAACATGTTTCCAATTGCCTCTTTCTAAGTTAGTCTAATTATTCTTTTTCCTCTATCTCTCTCTACTTGTATTCCCAGAATATATTTTGCCTCTCCCATGTCCTTTACTTCAAATCTTCTTTTTAGATCTGTTTTTAGTTTGTTGATTTTCTTCTTTGACTTACTTAGAACAAACAAATCATCAACATAAATTGCAATAAAGATGACACCTTCCTCATCTTCAAAAACATAAATTGAAGATCTGAACTGATCCGGATGTATCCCAGACCGGTAAAGAACTCATCAAGTTTCTTGTTCCATTATGTGGGCGCCTGTTTGAAACCATAGAGATATTTGATCCGTCGGCATACCTTACTTTCCTCTCCTTGTTCCATGAATCCTTCCGGCTCTCGCATGAAGATCTCCTCCTCTAGTTCTCCATAAAAGAAGGTTGTTTTGATGTCCATTTGGTGTACTTCTATGTCTTTTGCAGCTGCCAGACTGAGAAGTATCCGGACAGAGGAAAATCTGACGGCCGGAGCAAATGTTTCTTCGTAGTCTATTCCCTCTTTCTAAGTAAAACCTTTTGCCACTAACCGGGCCTTATACCGCTCAATGGGATTGTCCGGATTCAGTATTAATTTGAAAACCCACTTACATCCAATTAGTTTTCGATCAGGTGGACATTCCACCAACTCCCATGTATCAACCACCATGATTAAAGCCATCTCTTCATTGATAGCCGTCTTCCACCGGTTTCTTTCCGGGCAGTTCATCGCCTCTCCATATGTTTGACGTTCATCCGGGTGAGACAGTTTAGTTAACTTGTTGTTAACTTGTTTCTCTTGAAGCCTTTTGCTGCTTCTTCTCCCTCCCTCAAAATATGCGTTCGGAATAGATGGTTCCCGTGGGTTTTTTCGAATCACCACGGCTTCTCCCGTGTCCCTCGGATACATATTTGTTTCCACCATGTCTTCCGTTTTAGGTATAGGTGTCATCAGTGTTTCTAAGTCTAAGTCTTTCTTGGTCTGTTTTGAACCTGCAAAAATATCATCCGATCTTGCAAGAGTATCATCTTTTTGGAGACACAGATAGGTGGGAAGATGAAAGTCATCAGAATTGACTGACTCAAATCTGATTCTCACTGACTTTGAGGATTTGAAAGGATCTAACGACTTCCCTTCATCCATAGCTACCAGGTGGTTTACTAGAATTATATCTTCTCTCTTTAGATCATACACTATACCCTTTTACATCCTCATTATATCACAGCAAGTATCCGGGTTTCCTTTTTGGATCTAGTTTCCATTTAGATTTATCTGTATCTAAACTGAAGACTTCACTACCGAAAACCTTTAAATGAGATAGATCTGGTTTTCGGCCGGTCCATCTGTCATATGGAGTTTGGCCTTTTACAACCGAAAAAAGTACTCTATTTTTCAAATAATTAGCACAATTCATAACTTCAGCCCAAAATATTTTTCCTATCCTTTTATCTGACAACATACTCCGGGCAGTATCATTCAGTGTCCTATTCAATCTCTCGGCAACACCATTCTGTTCCGGGTATTCCAGAACAATCTTTTGATGTTGCAAACCATCCTCTCTTAAGAACTCCACAAACTGATTGGAGGTATATTCCCCTCCATTGTCACTTCTTAATCTCTTTATTGAGGTCTCGTGAAGCTTCTCAGCCCATGCTTTATATTGTTTGAAATACTCTGGAGTTTTTGATTTGTTTTTCAAAAAATATACCAAGGAGTACTGAGACCAATCATCAGTAATGGTTAGCACAAATCTTTTCCCTCCGGGTGATGGCACTCTTGCCGGTCCCCAAATGTCCATGTGTACCAAATCAAGTACCTTTTCTCCTTTAAAGGTTGCTTCCTTTGGAAATGGTAATCTATGTGCTTTACCCAGAGCACACCCAGTGCAATCACTTAAGTTCTCATTTTTCCCAAAGCGTATCCCTTCAACTGCTCCCATCTTTTTCATTTCTTTTAGCTTTTCTAGATTTACATGGCCAAGTCTTTTATGCCACAACTGAAACTCTGAGACCTCCATAAGTCCTCAGAGTGGACAGCTTCCAAGAAGCCTCTAGGATAATCCTGACCCCTTTGTGTTTAAGCAAAAATAACTGCCACCCTGGCAGACAAAAACTTTGACCAACTTCACCCCTGTGAAGACAAGACTCCCCTGAGTCGATAGCAAAAAGAATCTCTGAATTTGCTCCCCTGAGCAGTAAGTTATGGAGGGTCAAAGTTGACCTATTGTACAAAAGCTCTCTAGGAGAGGGGGTCCTATCTTCTAATTTTTCTAAGTCCTATCTCTCTCACAGACTCTATCTACTGATGTACGGAACCAATCAGAATTGAGTTCCGTACGTAAAAGTACAGCTGTCGGTGTACTTTATGTACGGACATTGTACGACATGGCCAAAATGTCGACACATGTCAAATCCGGATTCGGTGCCATAATCTCCGGAGATTCCACAATCCAACGGAATTTCGCCACGCGTCATCCGATGTGGCGATGGCCACAAACCGCCGAAATCTTCCTCCGTGATCTCGGCGCTAATCCCGGCCGTCCGATTAAATTCGGCTTTAATCGTAGCCGTAATAAATACATGCGCGGTATTTGTTTCATTTACGAAACAAATGCGCGGTACTGATTTGTGTCCGTACCGTAAGTCGTACATTATATATTACTGGATCTATGTATCCCGTTATTCATTGCAGTTAAATGGATTTTCGCACGTATACATATTTAAATAACTATTTAACTATATACTACGTAACACTACCGATAGATTAAACGGCTAAGGCTACCGGCTATTTCCTGTCTGCCGGCCGGTAGGTACAAGGATCAAATCCTGCCGCCGGCACATAAATTTTACTTAAATAAATAAACCCTAATATAAATTTCGCGTAAACCTCAGGATAGCCAAGGTAGCCATGGCTCTAGCTTCCTCTCCAATTTCTCAGTGACTGCGACAAGTTTGAGAGTTACAGAGAGAAGTTAGAGATAGACTGCCTCGACTTCTATATTTCTTTTCAGACCTAGAAAATACTAATAAAACCATTAGTTTCTACACTCCCCTTATTTTCTAGTCAATCTATAATTTCAGACCACACTTCTCCTTGCAAAAAATTAGCTTAGGGGAAGGCACAGGTTTGGTCATCATATATGCTACCATCTCACTATCTGGTCTGTACTCTAAACTGATTATTTTGTTTTCTACTTTCTCTCTAACAAAGCTGAGTCTGATGTCCATGTGTTTGGCTTTAAAATGGTGTTTAGGATTGGCAGAAATAGCGATTGCTGCCTGATTATCACAAAATATTTTCTGCACACCACTCTTAAGGTGACCAAGCTCACCAAGCAAAGACTTGACCCACATCAATTCTTTTACAGCAGAGCAAGAGGCCATATACTCAGCCTCCATGGTGGACTGAGCAATAACCTTTTGCTGTTTGCTACTCCAACAGCAAGCCCCATCACCCACATATAATACATATCCAGAAGTACATCTCCTCATCGAAGCATCACCATAACTGGCATCACTCCAAGTAGTGATGTCAGTATTCTCCCCACCCAAATGCAACCATAGATCTCTAGTTCCTACCAAGTATCTAAGGACTCTCTTAGCTGCCTCCCAATCCTTCTTAGTGGGAGCATTTAGACTTCTACTCAGCACTCCTACAGCTGCAGCTAAATCCGGCCAGGTAAAATTCATAAAATATATTAGACTTCCCACTACTTGCCTGTAAGGAATAGTCCGCATGAACTTATGTTCATCAGGAGATAATTCCTCGTCTAAGACTATGACTCCTTCTTCCTCACTCCCCTCACTTCCCTTCTTCAATTCCATTAGAGTTGTACAACTATTAGCTTTATCCATTTGAAATTTTTCAAGCATGTTCCCTATTGCTTCCTTTTGAGTCAATCTTATAATTTTTCTTTTTCGGTCTCTCTCTACTTGAATTCCCAAAATATATTTTGCTTCCCCCATATCCTTCATTTCAAATCTCCCCTTAAGATCGGTTTTCAGTTTATTAATTTTTTCCATTGATTTACTTAAAACAAGCAACCACATAGATCATACATGTGGGTTAGATCCTTCGGTGAAATATGTTGAAATTAAAACTTTTCTTATATATTTTCTAGGTTTCTTAATTGATCTAAAATGAGGAGGAAAAAGAAGAGGCAGCCTGCTTCTAACTTCTCTCTCTGGCCCCATACTTGCCGTAGTCACTAAAGGCTGGAGAGGAAGTCAGAGCCATGGCTGCCTATGCTTCTCCTAAAGTCAGAAGGTAGCCCTTTTGGTAAACTTACCAAAAAGGTTGACTGACCCGAAGTTGATCTTCGTACCTACCGTCCGTGTAAGTAGCCTAGTATTGTTACCATTTAGCATAGCACCTGTGTTAAAGTATATAGGGTACATTAGCTACATAACAATATGGAAATACAGAAGTTCATTTAACTGACGAACGGACCACATCACATAGAGATAGTTAGATAGAGTTATGTCGGAAATACCACTTGCATTTTTTACGGCCTTGAATTAAGGTCGATATCAATCAGACGGCAGAGGAAGAAGCCGACATCACGGAATGGACGATTTGGCCGTTTGCGGTCACTCCACACCAAGTGAAACGTGGCAACATGACATTGGATAGCGGCATCTTCGCGACATACCATGGCGAACCCGGATATGGCACGCGTCGTCTTCTTGGCCATGCCGTGCAATAGCCGTACAGAAAGTACTCCGGGCCAAGTACCTTTCTGTACTGTACACTGATTTGTAACTCTGAGACCTCCATAAGTCCTCAGAGTGGACAGCTTCCAAGAAGCCTCTAGGATAATCCTGACCCCTTTGTGTTTAAGCAAAAATAACTGCCACCCTGGCAAACAAAAACTCTGACCAACTTCACCCCTGTGAAGGCAAGACTCCCCTGAGTCGATAGCAAAAAGAATCTCTGAATTTGCTCCCCTGAGCAGTAAGTTATGGAGGGTCAAAGTTGACGTGGCAGCTGGGGAGAGAGCTGGGGAGAGCGGAGTCTCGCAGACTTCGCGTCATGTCACGTCACGTCACCTCACGTCACGCGCGTTCGAGTGGAGGCAGAGGAGGGAGATGGATGCGACAAGGACGTCACGTCACGTCACGTCACATCTGGAGAGGGGGCAAAGGGAGCTATTGTCACGACACGACACGACACGACACGTCCTTGGGGAGGGGTCGGAAAGGGAAGACTGAATAGAGCGTCACGTCACACCGTCATAACAGGAGAGAAAGAGAGGGGAACACGAGAGAGGGGAGGGATAACTGCAGGACCATGAACTACACCGCGAATCTTAATTACAGTAAATAACGCTAATTCGGTAGCCCTAAATTTCGACTTTATCATTTAAATAGAGTAAATGATTCTAGATTTTTCATTATACTATTTATGGTACTTTTTGAATGAGCGTTATTAACTCTAATACAATGCTGTTTTAAATAGTGTGGTGCAAAATTGTACTTTATTAAGTAAAAAATTACAAAAAATGATTTAATACAGGCCGTTATCATGTAACTGCGTTTTAACAAACCGCGTAGTGCAAACGTCATGGTGACGATAAACTGTACGTTTTGTCAAATTCTGTACGAATACCTAATTTACACTAGAGATATTCAGCGCGTCAAATTAGAATACTTAAATAAATTAGAGTGAATTCCTTTTTGAAAAAGTTATATTACACAAATTAGAGTTCATAACTCTAATTATATTTTTCTCTTTTTTTACACTAATTTTTTCTCTACTCTAATTACGATTCGCGGTGCATTGAACTCAACTTCATTAGCGTCACGTTTCGTCATAAGTCGTCATAATTCGTCACGTTTCGTCACGACTCGTCACGATTTGGCGCCAGGGCGGCTGTTTCGCGTATTCTGAAACTGCACCTTTGCGAGACGGCATCCGCTGCGGAGCCCATACTCACTTCAGAGTTCAGACGCATTGTGCGCCTTTGCGTACGAACTCTGTTGATATTTGAGTAATTTTTAGGTCTTTATTTAGGATAGGAAAAAGAGCAGTGGCAGTCCGCCTCTGACTCCCTTCTCTAAGCCCCCACTCTTGTTGTAGTCACTGAAGGCTGAAGATGGAGCTAGAGCCATGACTGCCTAAGCTCTCCAGAGAGACAGGAGTAGATAATGGTAAGTTTATTAAAAGGTATTTGACGGACCTAGGATTTGATTCTAGTACATGTCGTCTATCAAAAAGACGTTAGCTTTGTCCGTTTAGTCTAGGACTAGTGCTAGGACATGGAGGGTTTGATAGATATTTAAATAATTACACGTAGGGTTTTCCATTTAACTGGATTACAGTATATAGGGCATAGAAACACTTGTACTTTAAGTACCGGACGAAACAAATAGTACGGACATTTGTTTCGACGGTCCACATTAAATGTCGATATAAATCGGACGACCGTAATTAAGCACCGGCTTCGCGGAAAGGATAAGTTGGCGGTTTGCGGACGTCACCACTCCGGATGACACGTGGCGACATCGTACGGGTTGAGGAATCTCCGGAACGCAAGATTACAAGTTTGGATGTGACAACTGTCACCTGTATGGTCTTGTCGTACAGTTGCCGTACAGAAAGTACTCCGGCGCCTATACTTTTTTGTACGGTACTGTCCCGTGATTGGCGCCGTAGTTCAGTAGAAGGGGTTTAGAGAGGGACTAGGACTTAGAATATTGGGTAGGTACCGCCTCTCTCCTAGAGAGCACCTTGTATAAAATACTAACTTTGAGCAGCTATAACTATCAACTCAGTTGACCAAATTCAGTGATTGTTTTTGCTGCGGACTCAGGAAAGTCCACGCTACACATGGGTGTAGTCGGCCAGAGTGTTTGCCTGCCAGGGTGGCTGAATTTCTATGGGAAATTCAAAGTGGGGAATGTTATCCAAAACTCATATTCTAACTTTGCATTCTGTGGTGGAACTGAGGACACAGATAGTCTTATTTCACAGGGGTGAAGCAGTAATGGGGTTTTGATTGTCAAGGGGTCAATCATTTGGATTTACATAAATTTGGAGTCGGGACTATCTAGACTAGCTTCTCTCGATCTGTGAATTTTGTGTGGCAATGGAGCCCATAGATTTTCAAACTCGGTGCAGACTGATCATTTCGTGCGGCTCAGCGTACGGAAAAAAGTGCATACCGACAATTTCGTGATCCTTTGCGTATGGGAATAAGCTCAGACCAGCAATTTCGGAAGGACATACAACTGGTTATCATTTATGGCAACTACACCGTGAATCGCTATTAGTGTTAATGTTTTTTTTGCCACTTTAAACATTTTTTCTCCGTACATACATGTCGGGTTTTAGATCTGACGGTTGCAATTGAAAGGTAAGAGTCTTTGCTTCTGATTGTCTGTATGAAACTAAAAATCAGACAAGTGTGTATGGAGAAAATATGTTTTAAGTGGCGAAAAAAACATTAACAGCAATAGCGATACAAGGTGTAATGTAGAGAAACAATTAGTAACATTAACTCTATTGTGGGTTTAATGTTTTAATGCCCAAAAAGTATTAACGTTATTTTATACATCTAACACTAATTTGGATAAACACTCCCATAGAGTAGCTGACTAGCCGCGATAACTTGTATTCGACTATAATATTCTAGTCGACGTTTGAACATGTGAGAACAAGATCTCGTGATTTCCCTTTTCGTCATTACTACAATATTTGCACTTTTCCATGTCAGCGCCATTCACTTTCCCGTCTAGACGCCGTTATCTAACACTTTTTCAATACGTTTGTACAAAAAACCGAACAATTTTAGTATAGACTGCAATATTTCATACACTACACTATTTGAAAAAAGCTCAAACTATAACCATTGACGTTAATTAAACCGTACCTAAAGTAACGTAAAGAATATATCATCACTATTAACATCTATTTTAGGTTCAAGGGACAAAAGTTAGGGGCACGGATATGGAGTTACTAACACTAAAAGCGATTCACAGTGTACAGTACTTAATAGTCTCGTGATTGAACAGAAGCTAAGCAAAAGGTTTTTGAGTATAAATTAAGTTTTACAGACTTAGACAAATTAGTAGTTTCAGTCTTATATTGTAAACTAAGTCGAGACGTAACCGGATTGCAAAAGAAAACCAAAAGACAAGCGGAAAGAGGCAAAAAACGGTGTTGCTACGGCTAAGCTCCATACCTTTGTCCCCAACAAGAACGAAGTCGGCTCTACGCTTAAGCCGTTTGCTGTGCCTCTAACAGGTTCACGGATTTGACGACGACTACCTTACTAATGAGACGATGGTAAAACCGCAAGTGAATGCGACTACAGAGGGATGACAATAGAGGGAGTTCATTTTAGGGCTCACCGGCAAGTGGGAACGAGTAGACAATAACCATCCCCGAAAAGATAATAAGTCTTCGTCGACATTAAATATGTTCCCTGAAACTCTAAGACCTCCATAAGTCCTCAGAGTGGACAGCTTCCAAGAAGCCTCTATGATAACCCTGACCCCTTTGTGTTTCAGCAAAAATAACTGCCAACCTAGCAAAAAATAACTCTGACCAACTTCACCCCTGTGAAGGCAAGACTCTCCTGAGTCGATAGCAAAAAGAATCTATGAATTTGCTCCTCTGAGCAGTAAGTTATGGAGGGTCAAAGTTGACCTTTTGGACAGAAGCTCTCTGGGAGAGAGGGTCCTATCTTCTAATTTTTCTAAGTCCTATCTCTCTCACAAACTCTATCTACTGATGTACGGAACCAATCAGAATTGAGTTCCGTACGTAAAAGTACAGCTGCCGGTGTACTTTATGTACGGACATTGTACGACATGCCCTAAATGTCGACACATGTCAAATCCGGATTAGATGCCATAATCTCCGGAGATTCCACAATCCAACGGAATTTCGCCACGTGTCATCCGATGTGGCGATGGCCTAAAACCGCCGAAATCCTCCTCCGCGATCTCGGCGCTAATCTCGGCCGTCCGATTAAAGTCGGCTTTAATCGTAGCCGTAATAAATACATGTGCGGTATTTGTTTCATTTACGAAACAAATGCGCGGTACTGATTTGTGTCCGTACCGTAATCCGTACTTTACACATTTACCGGATCTATGTATCCCGTAATAAATTATAGTTAAATGGTTTATCGCACGTATATCTATTTAAATAATTATCGAACTATATATTATGTAACATTACCGCTAGACTTAACGGCTAAGGCTACCGGCTATTTCCTATCTGCCGGCCGGTAGGAACATGGATCAAATCCTGTCGCCGACACATACCTTTTAATTAATAAATAAACCCTAACATAAAATTCCCGTAAACCTCAGAATAGCCAAGGTAGCCATGGCTCTAGCTTCCTCTCCAATTTCTCAGTGACTGCGACAAGTTTGAGAGTTGGAGAGAGAAGTTAGAGATAGACTGCCTCGACTTCTATATTTCTTCTCAAACCTAGAAAATACTAATAAAACCATTAGTTTCTACATTCACACTGTCGAAACGTGGTTGCTGGACGAATATGTGAGAACGTGATATTTGACAGCCCGATTATATCCCATTTTTAGAGCGCACATTCTCATGCGTCCGCGGTTATTAAAACTCATTAATTATACATTTTCACTTAAAAAGGTACAATTTTGTATAGTCTGACAATGTCTGTACGCAACACTAATTAAATGATGACGTACTTCCGTTTTGTACGGTACTAAAAAATTAACCCTAAATAGAGTAAAGAAAAAAATAGAATGAACTACGCTAATGGAGAATAATAATAAAAAAGCGGGACGGAATTAGCGTACACAACGCTAATTAGCGATTGGCGGTGTACTTATTGGATACTTTATGGAGAATCGGGCACATGCAGAATTTGACTATATTTCGACTCATGGAGGACAGTTCGATTTCGCGTCCGTTTGGAAATTTATATATCGGGTCGTGAAGTACACCGCCAATCGTTTTTAGCGTTATGTACGCTATATCCGCGCCCCTATTTTTTTAGGGTTTCACCTGAAATAGAATTAATAACATTATTTTTTTTATGCTAATTAAGGGTACTGCCCCATGTGGCTAAGTACGGGTTTGTTGTTTTCTTTTAAAACTTAGCGCCGTACTGCCTAAGTTGTCACCGTAAGAAAAAATAGTAGATTTTTAGAGTACAATTTGCGTCATATTTGAACTTAAGATGTACGAAAATTTGTCGTCTTGTGTTTTTTCGACCCACTATCACGTCATCTTCAAGCTTCTTATAAACAACATCGACAATGTGTTTTAAAGAAAGTAGGACCGTTTTCACAAATAGGAAAACGTATTATCACGTCTGAATTTTTTTCATAATTTTTTTACTACTGAAAAAAGTACACTGTTGTTCGTTTTTGTCAACATGCAACATGTACGATTTTTTTATGAAAGGGTCTTGATGGTGCAATGTCATTTCACGTGAAGGTGTAAAATCTGCAAGGTGAAAAATCTGCGAAGTCATGGCTGCTTGGCGGCTAGACAGGAGGGGTTTACGCAAAGGCATGTCGTACAGCCACGTCCGCAAGGTTGTACGTCTACGATGTCACGCAATGACATGCAACATGCCAAATCGTTGCAAAATTTACGATGTGTCTTGCGACGCTTCAATTTTTTTTGGAAAATACAATGCAACAAGACACATTGTACACGTTCACAACAGTCACGGGCATTGTCGACGTATACAATCGTCACAAAGTTAAGAAACAATTTCGAGCAAACACATATGGACACTTGAATTTCGGGTGGACCGGATCCGCGCTAAAAAACAAAGTAAGTTCGCTCAAGTCTTAAGTACATGGGGCCGTACCCTAAGGTTCTGGTGAATTAGCGTTAAAAATTCTAATTTATGATTTTCTTGAATAGTGTGGTGTACCGAAGTGTTATTGTTAAGTAAAAAAGTACGAAATATGGACAAAAATAATCACGATCATACGTAAAACTACGATCAGAATAAATTGCATAGTGAAATCGTACCTATTTTAGTGTAAAAATATTGATCACGTATTAATTATACGGGAAAAATCCCAAAGTACAGTCGTGAATAAATTAGAGTAAAAAGACGCGAGGGTGTAGAATTTTTCTGATTTTGTAATTTTACCTATTTTATTGTGAAGATCTTGATGGCAGATCCATTGTACCCAATCAACGATATAGATCAATTAGAGTAATTTTTTTTTCCCGAATTTTTGAAAAACTCAAATTAGTGTTAGTAACGCTAATTAATGTTTAACACCAATAATTTTGAAATAATAATAACAATTGGTCGTGTACTGTACACTGTGTATTGCTACTAGTGTTAATATTGTTTTCGCCACTTAAAAAAATCTTTCCTCCATACATAATTGTCAAATTGTGGATCTCACGATTACGATTGAAAGTTAAGCTTTTGATTGGCAGGCTACATCTGAAAATTAGACAATTGTGTACGGAGAAAAGATGTGTTAAGTGGTAAAAAAACATTAACACTAATTGCAATTCACTGTGTACTATACTATAATTTTTGTGAGGCCGATACAGTTTCCATTTCGTTTTGGAATTCCAAGGAGTTTGGAGTTGTTGTAGCTTACAAGTCAGAGTTCGCAATCAGGTACCCGAATCCTTAACTAAACAGTACCCGCCTGCCCACGTCGAATCCGGAACGAGCTCAGGTGCCAAATTTTGGGGCCGACCACATTCGGTAGGGTGAATAAAATAAAAAACAAAACAAATTATAATATGGTCGCGTAAGCAGAAAACGAAAAAAGTTTAAGGTTCTGTAGGTACATTCCACTAGAGTACTGTACAATATAGTATTGTGCATACTATACACATTATTTTGCTTTGTACTCTCAGTATTGTGGAAGGTATGTGGGAAATGACCATTAATTTTGTACATATTTAGGTACGGGAAGGTACGAGTAGATGCGAAAAATCGAGTTTTTATTAACATTTTTTTCATAAACGTGTATAGGGTACTTGATAACAATTTAGGAGCGTGACATAACGCGGGCGGATTTCGGGTGCTCATATTTTGAAAAATAAAATGTCAGATTTGGGTATCGGAAATTTTGACTTTTGCGACCTTTTTAAAAAGTAGCTTAGGGTGGCGTCCCATCAAACAAAAAGTGGGGTAGTTTAGTGAAATCAACGCCTAAGTGTATTAAGCCGTACTGCTTGTTTTGTTTTTATACACGAATAATATTACAAAGAATCTTACCAAAACTCTTGGAAGATCTAAGAGGTGACAATGACCGTCGAATATTCATTCACGAGGCATTCACCTCATTTTTTTTTTAGGTGGCAACCCACCTCGTCGAGGTGGGTTGTCACCTACAGAAACAAATAAGTCGCGACACCTAGGACGATTAAGCTTAGTGTAAGATGGATCACCAACGAAATTCCCAAAAGTTGCATATGTTGCACAATGTGAACGTGTAAAAATGGGTCGCGTGGAAAAAGATAAATAAACCCACGATGAGCGCGCTCTGTTGTGCGTACACGTTACACGGGTTGTGTGCCTTTTGCCAGAGTGGATGCGAATCCGCCAAAATTATCACGTCACGCTTCCAACATCAAAGTTGTTGCTTCTTTTTTGTCGTTGCGTTTTGAAATTTTGGATAGTACATTATAATGCCCCTCTATACGAGTCATTAATTACCTCCGGTGGTACAAATATTACCACCGCTGCTACAAATATTGCGTTCAAACTTTTTATTCGAGATTCTTTCAATTTTTTAAGGGAATTGCTAATCGCAATTATACATTTGAAGTACAAATTAGTACAAGTTACGTATCTTTGAGTTCAGATTTGATGGTCAATCTGTCGAACAACTTTGACTCGCGAAATTTTGTAACGAGAAAAAGTGTCGCGCTTGCGAACGTCGACATTCATAAAAAAAAAACAATTCACACGGGCAGCGCAGGTTTACGGTAACAAAAACTGTGGCAGCCACATGTAAATAAAATGGTTGCTTGCAGGTAGTTTCTCACTTCACGTGAGCTCTATTGTGAGAGGATATACTTACAATTAATTTAGTCGCAAAATGGAATGTAATCGCGAACCATTACATTGAACTTGGACACAAATTAGAGGACGATGTCATATGTATAAATTAACTCGCACAAAACGAAATAAACTTCGTACAAGATAAAAAAGCGTACCCGTCTATAAACATCGATGAAACTAAATGATAAAAAAGCGTGTCGTCAAGCGCGACTAAATAAAGCCACACTATTTACGAATCAACATTCCTACATTGACAACGTGCTTTACATTGATTCACACTCAAAGAAAAAATAAAATGCGCACATAAAAACAAAATAAAGTACGCACTTAAATGTTAGCATATGCTCTCACAGTGGAGCTCACGTGAAGTGAGAAACTACCTCCGCGCAACCATTAACGTAAACTTGCGCCGACCGTGAGAATTGTTTTTTTTTTTTATGACGGTCAACTTTCGCAAGCGCGACACTTTTTTAACCGTCTTACAATATTTCGCCAGTCAAAGTTGTTCGACGAATTGACCGTCAAATCTAAACTCTGTTGTTTTAAAGACTTAATTTCGTACACACCCGTTTTAATGTAGCCTTTGTTGTCTTTTGGAAAGCTTTCAGTCTCAGAGCAGCGCAACAGCGCAGCAACTATACAGCTGCCATACAGCAGAGCAGCTGCTATACCGAAGAGCAGCGCAGCTGCTATACAGCAGAGCAGCGCAGCAGCTGCTATACAGCAGAGCAGCGCAGCAGCGCAGCAACAGAGCAGCGCAGCAGCGCAGCAGCAGAGCAGCGCAGCAGCGAAGGTGCAACACAGACAGGACAACGCAACCACGATTATATTTGATATGGTCCGTACGGTCAACGCAGCGTCTGATATTCTTAATGTGATTCTGTACAGATAGAGCAACTGCGATAGATACGATTCTAGTAAACTTAGTGGGTATGCGCCTTCTACTCCTCCTATTTTCATTTTCTTGCTTTCCTTCGATGCGCTCAGATTAGGCTTCTCTCCTTCCTCATTAGGTTTGCTCCTTTCGCCTTACAAAGTCCTTCTTTTCCTACACAGATTAACAATTTTTCTTTTCCAATAGCCTTTGTTAGCATGTCGGCTGCATTTTCCTTGTCTGGCTGTTACCCGAATGCCACGGCCTCGGCAATTGTGGTGTCCCTAATGAAATGGTACCGCATATCAATAGGTTTGGCCTTAGGATGATTGATAGGATTTCTGATCTAAGCTAAACAACTCTGGCTGTCCGTATAAATAGTGGACTTGGTTTTCTGTATGAACCCTAGCTCGTTCACAAATTCTTTGAGCCATAAGACCTCTTTCACTGTGGCGGCCGCCGCCATGTACTCCGCCTCCATGGTTGATAATGCCACTGTTTTCAGGAGTTTACTGCTCCAGCTCACGCTTCCATCGCCAATGTTTACCTGGTAACGTGTGGTTGATTTTCTGCTTGAAACATCCCCTCCCCAGTTAGAGTCTGTGAATGCATGATTTTTGATGCTTTGCTGAGTTCCCCCAAGGGTTAGAGTGTAGTCAATTGTCTCTTTGAGGTATCCGAGTACTCTTTTTGCTGCTGACCAATGTTGTTTCCCTGGGTTGTTTAGGAATCGGCTGAGGATTCCAATGGCGGCGATGATATCCGGACGTGGGCAATTCATCGCGTAGATGAGTGCTCCCACTGCTTCTCGATATGGGGCCTCAACTGGCTCATCTTGAATTTTGAGGTCCTCTATGAACTTTTCCCCTTGCTCCACAGGTGAGGAGATGCCATTTGCACCCTGAAGTCGAAATCTGGTAAGGAGCTCCCCTATGTACTGCCTTTGACTGAGATGGATCTCCCTACTTTTCCGATCTCTAATCACTTTAATGCCTGGTACATACTTAAGCTTACCTAGGTCTTTCATTTCAAAGGCTTGTGATAGCATCTTTTTAACTCTTGCTATCTCTTCCTTTGTTTTCCCTAATATCATCAGATCGTCTACATAGATTGCTATGATTATCTTGCTTTCTGGATGATAATATATAAAGTGATCTGACTGGATCTTTTCAAATCCCTCTCCTTGCAGATATTCATCTATCTTAATGTTCCATAATCTGGGGAATTGTTTAAAGCCATAAAGAGCCTTTAAGAGTTTGCAAACCTTTTGAGGGTTCATCAGGTCCTCATACCCTTCCGGTTGGGTCATGTAGAGTTCCTCTTCAAGCTCTCCGTGGAGGAATGTCGTTTTCACATCCATCTGCTCCACTTCTAGGTCGAGGATGGCGGCAAGGGCAAGGAGTGCCCGAACTTAGGTAAATTTCACGACCGGTGCGAATGTTTCCTTGTAATCTATCCCCTCTTTCTGTGTGAACCCCTTAGCAACCAACCTTGTTTTGTAGCGTTCAATTGTGCCATCTGCATTTCTTTTTATCTTGACTCCCAATCGGTTTTCTCCCTTCTGGCAGGTCCTCCAATGTCCATGTGCCATTTTTCAAAATGGAAGTCATCTCCTCATTGGTGGCGGCCTTCCATTTGTCGGAGTTTTCACCTGCAAGAGCACTTCTGAGATTTGATGGTTCCTCAACCTGTGCCATCCATGCAAACTCCTTCCTTGGAGCCTTCGACGTTTCCAGCCATTCGCCAAACTTGTTAGGTGGGTTCCTGACCCAGCTTGGTCGTTTTGCTGATTTTGCTGTCGGCTTTGTTGGGTTCTTTTTCTTTTCCACCACTGCTTCTGCTGCTTTCTTATTTTCGCTCTTCTTCGTTGATGCGATGATGTTCTCGGCAGTTTCGGCAGATTCAGACTTTGGCTCCTCTATTTGCGCTTGCATTTGTTTCGGAGTCATTAGTTTTGAGCAGAATGATCTGTGTCCTCTTTTGAATCGACATCTCGTGGCGAGATGTTTGATGGGTTAGGATACATCAGCTTTACCTGTTCAGCGAAGGTGAATGTCTCACCTCCTTGTTCACTCCCACTATCAATGAATTGTGGTTTCTCGCCGAATCTTACATCTCTGCTGATGATGATTTTCTTTGTGCTATTGCTTAGCACTCTGTATGCCTTGCTCTGCTTGTCATACCCCAAGAATGTCCCCTCAATGGCCTTCGGTCCTAGTTTCCCTCCTTTGTTGTTGTGGTTATATACATAGACCTTACTCCTAAACACTTTTAGGTGGAATAGGTTCGGTCTGAACCCATTCCACTTCTCGAGCGTTGTGGAATCGTCTAATGCTATGGTGGGACATGTGTTATGCAGGTACATGGTCTGACTCATGGCTTCCCCCCAATACTGCGGTTTGGTATTGTGGACAACCATCATGCTTCTCGTCATCTCGAGGAGTGTGCGATTCATTCTTTCTGCGACGCCGTTCTGTTCGGGTGTCGCTAGTGCTGTCAAGCGGTGTTCGATTCCCTCAGATTCGAGAAAATCCTTAAATTCGTTGGAGAGGTACTCTCCACCCCTGTCACTTCGCAAGCAAGTGATTGACGTGCCGTGTTTCTTTTTGACTGCTGCCTTGTACACCTTAAAGTGAGCGAAGACTTCGCTTTTGTGGGTCATTAAGAAAATGCGTGTCATTCTGGTGAAGTCATCGATGAATGTAACCATGTATTTCTTGCCTCTGCATGAAGGAACCTTCGGTGGTCCCCAAACGTCGGAGTGCACAACCTCGAGTGGTTGGCTACCTCTTTGTGCACCTGCTTGTGGGAATGGTAGTCCATGAGCCTTTCCCATTTTGCAATTGTGACATGGATCAGGTGTGTCTTTCACAGACTTGAGTCCGATCGCATGTGCCATGTTGCTTTTGATTATTTTCCTCATCCCGTCTATGTGTAGGTGACCAAGTCTGCAATGCCACAAAAATTGGTTTGATAGATTTTGAATTTTCGTTTCAATGACAACCTTTTCTTTAGTGCTTACTTCTGTGTCTTTTATATCTGTAGCAGGTGATGAGTCTGTGGCATGGAGCATGGATCTTGCGGCGAGTGAATTGGACTTCGCCCTTGGGTTGCACTTGAGACGGTAGGTCCGATCTGCCATTCGTTCGCCCTCTGCAATTGTTAGCCCATCTTGCATTAGTGTGATTTTTCCTTATTTTTGCCATACCGGTGAGATACCGCTATCCTCGGCTTGAGGGATAGAGTAGAGGTTTCTCTTGAAGTCTGGGACAAACAAAACATTCTTGATTGTTTGAAAGGTTAATTTTCCATCCACTAACGTCTCTATCTCAATGTCTCTTGTTCTTGTTGCGAGGGTGGAGTGATTGTCTCCCATGAAAATTCGAGATGGGTTTGTTTGTTTGAGGTGAACCACTCGCGTCGATAACACATGTGTTCTGATGCGCCTGTGTCGATCATCTAGTCGTTGGAGCCGACCCCGAGAGAAGATGCCCTCATCGCCTGTGAGCTCACTATCTCCTTCCCTTTCCCCTTCCTCTTTTTCAGTTTTTACTCATCCACCTTTCCATTCTTTTTGGCTTGAGCATACTTCCTGCATAATGAGATGAAGTGACCTGCTTTGTCATAGTAGAAACACTTTCTATCATCCTTTGTGTCGCGATTCTGACCACCTCTTTTGTCTTTATTGTTAAATGTGCTCCTAGATGCAAATGCGAAGCTTTCGAAGTTCATATCGCGGTTCGTCATGAGTTTTGTGTTAAACTCATCTTTCAGGAGTGCCTCGACGACTTAGTTCCACTTCCATGTGGATACTTCTTTCTGGTCCAACCAAGTGAGTGTGGGTTTTTACTCGATTGGGAGGGAAAGCATGAGAATGGTGATTTTGGTGTCAGCAGGGAGAGTGAAACCGACGGCATCAGCTTCGGCTAAGAGGTTGGCATAGTTAGAGGTGTAAGCTTCCATAGATGTGCCATCTTGGTAGACAGTTGTCATGAGTGTCTTTTCGAGCTTGATTCTTGCTGTCATACGTGAGAGTTTGTGTGTCGCTTCAAGGGATTCCCAAATCTTTGCAGAAGTTTTGAGTCTCGTCACATTTCTCAGCTGGTTGTCTACCAACCCACGAATCAGGCAATTTTTGGCTCTGATCTCCCGCATGTCCCAATCTTTCATCGCCTTTGTCTTATCTGTTTTCACACTGTTTGCATCCGCAGGAGTTGGATGCGTCTCTGCCCGGTTAACAATTCCCAAGCAGTTTCTCTCCTCAAGAGCCGCCTCGGCCCGACACCTCCATAGCTGATAATTTGAACCTTCGAACTTATCAAGGGTGCCAAGCGGGCCCATGATCTGTTGACCTTGATTAGACATTTCGAGTAATTAGGAAGATTCCTAGGACCACGTGCACGAGATCAGATTAACAAGATTGGCAGAAGCGACGAACTTGATAAGTCACATAGGTAGGAACAGACAGAGGTGTAGGTGGGAAGAGTAAAGGCATTCACATGTGGCAAGGCATAGATTAGATAGTCGTTCAGCAAGTAGGTTCCATTATAATAGAAAAGGAATACAAATGTAATGAATTGACAATGTCCAATAATAAACTGATTCTGAATGCTAAAACTGCCAAGCTTAATTTGTCCGTGAATGATAAATCCTAACTCTTGTCCTATGCTATTTATCCTGATGCAAACAAAAGCAACTAAGTGGCGGTCGTATGATCAAGTGCCACGTGTACAATTCTTTTGACAATAATGCATCGTGAAAACGTCCCCACGTCTGCTTAGCACCAGATTTAATGTTCCCGCTATGAAATCGCTAATGATGCTGTGAGGATGTGATTTCGTAGTACCAATGAAATCGCGTGAATCGCTGTACGAAATAATCGCCTAGAATCGCACTAAAAACAATATCTTGTGAAGTTAGTAGAACCTGCTATTTCACTTCCGGCAGCACCGGATTGGCCTTTTCACGAAGTAGACAAGAATCTGCCCGGCTCATTGTCTCTAAACCGACAAGCAGAGATCGAATATTAACTTAATGTACAACGGCATTTGAAAACAGTAAGGGCTGTCCGCGTGTCCCACATGACAGGCCTACATGTCAGCATTTTTTGTCATTTTGTGTGGGCAACTCGCAAAATTCGAAAGAGAAGGCGCCACGTTTTGCATGACACCTTGTTAGAAGCAATGAAATGTACTGTTTGGAATTGTGTACGGAAAACACCGCTAGGTTTGTTCATCCGTACGGAAGATCGTGTGCCTATCTCCTGTCGTCAATGGAAAGCAAAGCACCAACAAAAAATTCGTTTGGCAGGATCGAATTTTGAAGCTGCCGGTTGTGACTGCAGCGTGTAAGGTGTACGGAGCGACCGAATTTTACCAAACTCTGTTTTTTTTGCGTCATGTCACAATTTCCAGTTCCCATACGCCAAGGGCGCTCACATACGACAGAACAATCTCTCCGTACAATTATGTACCTTTTACTTTTGAAGTCTTCTGAAGTCCTCTCAAGGGTGACAATAGTCGACATGTCGAATACGTCCAAATAGAAACAATTAAACAGACTTTCGACTGCTCCATCCGTACACTTTCTTGCTATATAAATCTCGCTTTCTGCATAATAGCATTACAGCTGTCCGTTGTCTTCTCCCCCATCTTTTCATCTCTCCTCGCCTCTCCCTCTACTCCTTGGTCTTATTTTTTCCTGTCTTTTGATCATAGTAACTCTCAAATTCGGCGATTCCGAAAAAAAACGTAATTTTATTACTTGGAATCACAGAAATTTTACGGAAACCGAGGCATGGCTCACGCCACGTGGATGCTCCTGCTCGTCGTGACACTTGTCACAGTGCGTGACGTGACGGCGTGGAGCGAAGTCCCCGCCCCCGGCCGTGTGAAGTTCAAGGACGAGGGCCCGGATCTGTCCTTCAACAAGAGCTGCAATACGGGGAGCTGCAAATTCGGAGGCATCCTGTCCTACTTCAAGGTGGGCGAGGGAGGGGAGGCCGATAATAGACCAGTGATAGGACAATACCGTACAAGGAAATAATGCGGACTCTCCGGTCAACAACTGGAATTTGATTATAGGATTTTGAAGGCATAGTTACTAAAATATTTTTTAACTGTACGGATTTCCTGGTAGTTGTTCTAGAAACAAATTTATGTTTTTCACTCTAGTTTTAAGGTTCTTTCACATCATGTATTTGAGTCTTAGTAATAAGTAAGCTAAACTTTCAAATTCTTTATCTTTGCCAGCATAGTTTTATTAGATCATCTTCTAGGACAGAATTCTAACCTCGTTTTTTTCTTAACGTCTATTGCAGATTCCTTTGGTGAAGGGCGAATTTGGGTACAAGGAGGAATCCTATGAATCTGGCCTTATCCCAAAATCCGTCTCCAAGGCTCTGAAAGTGAAGGGAAATAAGAATATTGCGGTTGTGGAAATAACCGGAGGAAGTGCCGGATGTTGCCTTTTGTGCAAATACTACTTCAAATGTACCTACTTCCAATTCGTCAAAGTGTAAGAATCCTTTTTGTAATCTCTTTTTGTAAAATTTCTGTTTGTATTCCACCTTGAATCATCAGCGTTTAGTTGATTTCCTCTGGCAGTTGACTTTTTTTCTTGTTTTTGTTTTAAAAAAGCTCATCCACTTTTTCATCGAACCATTCTTACACCTGTGAAATTAAAATTCTTGACATTGTTCATATTGAAGTCTTTATATTATAAAACTATCAAGAATTGAAATTTTGGAATGCGATACATGTTTTTTTTTTGAGCTTTTTTTATGTCAGCATCACCTCTTCCAATCACACAATTCCCTTACCATCATATTCCTTTTGTTTGAATTTCCAGTGGATGCGGCAATTGCCAACAAGGGCTTTGCTTTATTTACTCCGGAAGCGCCAAACCCAAGTACGTGGGTTCAAATGGGGGCTTTGCCCCGAGTTCCGTGGGAGGAAAATGCCAAATTCCGGAATGCAACAATGACCCCCATTTGACCGGAGCCCACGGGACAAAGTACGACTTCAACGGACTTCCCGAAAAGACTTTCGCTCTCATATCCGACAAAACCATTCAAATCAACATGCATATGGTAGGGTACTACGACGACCGTACGGAGAGCGCCTCCGTTTTGGACAACGGAAAAGCGATCCGTAATGGATCCGTCAGTTGGGAATAGTGTGGACCTTTGAGGGAGTTGAGCACAAGCTTCGTCTCGTAGCGAGATCCGGGAGCGAGACAAACCGAGGGGAGGGCTATTTGGAGAGGGCGGAACTGGATGGAGAGGCTCTACCCAAAATGGCAGTGGGAGAGGAGGCTGAGCTGGCAGGAGGGTTGACATTCGGATTGGAGGGATATGAGAAGGAGGGTCCTTATGACGTTGACTTCTACTCTGTACGGATTTCGGATCTTTTGAACATGGATGTTCGCCTGCGTGTGGCCAACCCTCTGTTGCAGACACCTGAGGAGACTTATGTCCACATCAGTGTGGCTTTCAACTCTCTCAAGGTAGAAAAGGGGAGACTTGTTGTCCGGAGAGGATATACAGAATGAAGTATTTTGGGAGAATCTTGAAAGTGAGAATTTGAATTAGGAATTTCACAAGGTATATGAAGTATAGAGGTTTCCCACTGTACATATGATCTCGTTTATTGTTATTGGTTTACTTGTATTGGTAACTTGGGCTTTTTTTTTTTGTGTTTCTTGTCGTTGAAACTTTTTTTTTTTGTCTTTTGCTGATTATCTCTTTTTTGAGGTTGATTCTGCTGTAGTGGGTTTCTCTGATTTTTTCTTTTATCAGCATTCCAATTCCATCCACGGTGTTTTGGGGCAAACGTATCGAACTTCTCATGAGAAAAGCGCCGAAGAATTTTCTGAAATTTCTACGTCTTCTCTGAAACCAATTGTGGCTGACGGGAAGAGTGGCAACGGATTTTTGGATGGGATAAAAGAATATTATATTGTAAAAGATGTTTTGTCGACTGATTTCCAGTATTCTGCTTATGGAGGAATATCTTCCAAAATTGTTGTTGAAGTTGTGTAGAGTTGCCTCTTTGTACTAGGTGATACAAGATACTATTTGATATTTGTTGTTTAGGTTACATTTTCTTGAATTCAAGTTAGTTTGAATTTGAAGTACTGCTTAGATTGTGTTATCTGTACGGTAGTTTCGAACATTTGGTAAAAGGTTACGTTTAGAACTTGAATGTAGGACTTTTGTAGATTTTGTGTAAATTTAATTTGGAAAATGTCTTTTAAATGTTGGTAGTTCAGACGTTGCTACAGTGTAGACCTTTTCTATATGTCGAGGGAGAGTTCGTCGGAACACAATTCATTGTGGTTTTATAATTTTAAAATTGTTCCAAAATATAATCTGGAAACATTTCGGTGGGATAAAGAGGTTGATCAACCAGATTAAAGTATAATACTCAGTGATCGCATTTTTCGTCTTTTCGTCTTGCCTTTAAATTATTCGTCTCTAATAAAACCATTCTTCTTTTATAATTTTTCATCGTATACTCTGAGGTTTGCTTTTCGATAGTTTTAAGCAAGAGACGATTGATAGGTAATTTAATTCTCAAAGATGTATATTTCATGAATTTCATTTATATACCATTCTTGTAAAATTTGTCTAAAAATGTTTCTGGATATTGTTGAGAATATACATGGTAGAGTTGGTATAAATTTGGAACAACAATTATAGTTTCTCAGGATCTTTTCTTTCACAAGGATTCCGTTTCCAATCTTTATAATATTCAAATAACCTTTCCCTATAATTCTTGTCATCATGGTATGTTCCAGAGCGGAGTGTTAACAGGTATGTATCGAAGTTGCAAAGACCTCTTACTCAATAGGATCACTACACATTGAGAGTGCGCAACATTACGTAAACTTACCAGCAAAAACTTAAGCCAATAGATCACTTGCATAATTTTCACGACAGGATTACACAATTATCGACAATTATGAATATATTAGTCGACGGCTTTTCTCACAAGACTCATGATGTTCATCCCACTCAACTTTGACATACGGACCCTAAAAGACTATTTCCTTACTATACACTGCATCTGACCTGGTGCACACTCTCCAATAGTGGTTGTTTCAGAATCCACTATCAAACACCCAAAAATAGTTAAACAAAGGGACGGACCTTTACCTGTAGATGTACGCAAAAACTTCAGCAACCTCGCCAGAGTTCTCCTTGAATTTTGTGAGTATTTTTTGTGTTGAGCTTTCGCTTGTGCATTTAAGTATTGTTGTGCACACTGATGGTGTAGTGATCTTATCAATTGGTATGGAAGCTAGTTAGTGCTCCATTAATTTAGGAGTGATGAAAAGGAGAAAGAAAACTTTACCTCCGCCATGTCAAGCCCGGTTGCCATAATACTCAGAAAGGGAGGAAATTGCATGGATCGCCCGAAAGGTGCTAAGAGAGGGTTGAAACAACACACCGGATGGAGGGAGAACTGGCATAGTCTTGGTCCATGTATAAACGCCAAAAATACACAAGGGGGTGGACGTTTCCTAAAAGAAAGAGTTCCGAATGAACGGAGCAAGCCGGATCATAAGATGATATAGAGTAGAAAGTGATAAGGCGATACAGAGGGAAAAGGTTATGGTATGAAGTTCACGGTTTCTATACAGCTTGGGGCAGAAGACCATTTAATGGATCAGAGCGGGATGGTGAGAGGCACATGGAATTTGTACGCCAGCATACTCTCTCAAAAGTGAGACACGTGCCTTCCCGAGATTCCAAGATTATGGCATAATCCCCGGGGGCATCACCTGTCTTAGTACTAACAGGAACCAAAGTCCAAAGGGACTTCGGAATGTATGAATGGACGCTAAGAATCCCACATGAACCATCGTCGTCACGATATCTTACGATTACACAAAGTGAGCAACGCTCGAAGGTTATAGGGCTCTAGGCTTCCCGCCCTTTCTTGGAACCATAACGAGGAGGGAATGGATACCAAATGTGACCGGAACGAAGTTCTAAGGACTCTCGAGTGTCTTAGGATGAACGAGAGCCTCTCCCGTGGAAAAAAGGCACAGAATGGATTGAGAAGCGGGACCACTTGAAGACCTTCCTAAGGGGCCCCTTTTTGTACACACCAGGGGGCTCTTTAAGAATGTTGTCATTTGGTATCCCATGTGTTATGTCTTGTAAATACTAACTTTATATGTTATAATGGGAAATTATTGCAACAACTGTAGAAACCGTAGATTGTGCTGTAGCCTAAGATAAATTATCAGGGATTCAACGGCACATCCACTTGCCTGAGGTTTAACTTGTGAAGGATGGTAGTGTTTGACTATGACTTACAAGAGCCTCTAATTAGTGGCCTGTTAGACAAAGAGTCGTGTCATAGTAAGACAAAACTAGGGATTGGGCCACCAACAAGTGGAGTTCTTTGTCCCTTGTACAGGTGAGCTCACATAACAAAGGAATACTTCAACCTCCATTGTAATTTTGCTTGTTTTTAGAATCCCCAGCCACACCTGGGCATTTGGATTTGCATTCTCTAGTATTTTTCGTTGGAAGTTGAGGTTTCAGTGTGGAGTGAAATGAGGGAAACTGAATGGCAATGATCCATCGGTTAGGTTTTTGATGATAGCGAGCTAACCTGTGTTTTCACCCCAATGAAAGGTGAAACTAGCCCTACAAATCACTCTTCATGCAACAAAAGAGGTCTTACTCAAATTTTACAGTGTCAATCTTTTGGAGAATCTTAATTAAAGATCATTAACAGGGAAACCAACTAGTGTCTCAACTACATCTCTCCAAGTGTGACCAAACCCGAATGGATAATAGCCTAATGAAAGCAGAATGTAGGGATAAAACTCGTTGAATATCCATTTTCCGCTCCTTTATCCTAGTTCCCATACTCTCACTCCATGTTCAGCCACAACCTCCAACAACAATGGAAACGAATGCCAATCAAATGAATAGAAGCGCCAAAGGATTATCAGGGTTGAAAGTGTCTTTTTGGAGTGGGTAAGGTGCATTATTTCGCCATGAGGCGATGATGAGATCCAATCTGTTGAAGGTTGCCCCGTTGGACGTGCTCTCGATGCCGATGATCTTTTGTACCCTCTAGGCATTTTTGGGCTTGACAGTATTACAAGAGGTTCATCTCGGATAAAACAACAACGCTTAGCCTTTAAACAGACTTCTAAAACGAGGCAAAAAAAAACCACGGAAGAAGCGCACTAACCTTTCTTTGAATCTCGTAAAAATATTTCAAAACCCACTCAGCTATAATATTGTGGAGCATCAAAGCTCATTTCTATTGTATAACGATTAGAGTAGGTATGGATAAGACACATTTTTGGCGCAACCCGATGTGGTTATACTGGAATAAGTGGCATGTTATGGGACAAGGCATAATAATAAGGTCAAGTTATCATACGATATATACCATGGTAAGCTTTTGTCCTTTATCTAACAATTCGACAATTTTGGCCATACATTAATAAGGTTTGGTTCACGCCGATTACCAATTATCGACCTTAGAAATGGATCATCCGGATTATAAATGATCAACCTTACAAAAGGATCTTAGACAATAGGAAAATTACAAGAAAATTGACTGGAGGGTCCTTAATATATTAGAAATATGAATTCAAAATTGTTCACATGGCAAAGGGAATTTATGGAAATCTAAAAGATATAAGCAAAAATCTGGACTCCCCCACAATGGACGGCCCAAGGGCATACACGACGAGGATCAAGACACCATGGTGCGATTAGTTAAACATGCCACGAGAATTTGTATATTTGATCTCGCTGCCTTGGATTACCGGTCTTCAATCTAAAGATTCACAAAATTGATTGTTGGGGGCGTAGAGTGTTGATTTTGGAAAGTTTCAAGTCTCAGTAAATTATTGTGATTGTGAAAAAATAGTAATCTGCAGCATAAGGGACACGCGTCGTAATTTGAGTACAGTACAGGTGTTTTGGAATGTATGTCACACTTTGAACGGAACAACGCAGCTACGACAAAGATATGACAACGCAGCAGCGACACACACAGGTCAACGCAATTGCGACGCATAAAGGACAACGCAGAGTCAACGCACAAAGTACAAACACAACTGCGAAGATTTTCGATATGGTATGTACGGACAACGCAGGTGCGGTCAATATGGATATAATTTGGTACAATAAAAGACAACGCATCAGCGCATGATTTGAATATGTTTTGGTATATGACACAGCAGTTGCAATTGATATGAATCAAGTCAACGGATACGATTCATAAAAAGATCACAAGTGACGTAGCCGACAATGATTTATACAATCACTTAGTATAGATTATGAGTAATGCTGATTGTACGGTGATAGATTATTTTGGCGAGATTAGGAATACTTAGAACTTAGTTGCAGGTTAGTTTTTGGACGTACCTTTCAGGTACACTTTTGTCAGCAGTACGACATTGAGCAGATACTCACTGCGAGTATAAGACTTAGGACTTGGAACATTTTATGCATCCAGACTTCCAAGTAGTATAAATGCAGACAGTTTTTGGGAAACATCTGAGTATTATATCTTGAGCGTTGTCAAGTCAATTGTGCTGGAACTTCAGGAGTTGTCGGTGTTTATGCCGCTCTATAATCTGATAGAGTTTTGTGAAGTTTGGATGCTTGTATAAGATTTGGTGAACACTTGAAAACAGGTGTTTGGTAGAATTCGTGATAGCTTTTGAGAGTGTATCACGTCTACTTCTACTACTACTGCTGCTCCTCCACCTGCACCGGTGGTTGTAGAACAACAGGTTATGGGCGTGTCTTCAAGAATTCCTATCTTTTTCGGGGATAAGTATGTTTAGTGGGCGGATATGGTGGAAACACATTTTGAAAATGTCAATCTTTTGGATATATTGGATGGTTCGCTGGATGAATCTGATCCGTCATGGTCTAAAAAAAATACGCAAGCTCGTTCTATTCTAAAATTTCGTATATCTGAGGACTTAGCTATGTCTCGGATAAAGATGAAAAAAGCAATTGATATCTGGAAATCTCTTCAAAGTGATTATGAAAAGGCCAATGTCTAGGAAGAGCTTCTATTGGCTGGAAATATTTGGGACTATAAGTACACTGGCGGTACAATGGCTGAATATTCTAACAAATTTCGTATCCTTGTAGATGCACATGCTTGTGCAGGTGGGGTGTCTCCTCCTTTTCAGCATCGGGCATTGCTCATGAGGGGTCTCCCTCGTAGTGTGAAAGTAGTATTTGATACGCGCAAACAAAAAGATAAAGCTAGCTAGACATTACAATTAGCGATTAATATTTTACTAGAAGAGGAAGTAACATCTAAAATTCTCATGATGAGCAACTAGAGGCTTTCAATTCAGACTTTGAGAGAAAAGTACGGTTTAAACAACAGAATCAGTTCAGACAATTTAATTAGGGTGGAAGTAGACAATAAAACAATGCATGTTTCTATTGTAGTGAGAGAGGTCATGGATATAAGTCCTGTCCTAAGCTTAAAAAGGCTAACGATACAGGTTTAAACAAGCCGGGATGGCAACAAAGTCAGTTTTACAAAAGCTTTACGAGGCCAACACCTGGTGGAAATACATTGTTTTCGACTTTTTCGTCACTCCAAGACGAGACTATGACATTTTCTGAGGAGATGAAACGGATATATTTGCAATGGTGAAATTCTATGGGTTCCATTGCCACACAGAATTCGCAGGTCCAAAGGAAGCTAATCTAGATAGTGCCGACTCCAAGTTAATATAAACCCAAATGATTGACCCCTTGAAAATGAGAACCCCATTACAGCTTCACCCCTGTGAAATAAGACTTTCTGTGTGCTCAGTTTCACTACAGAATGCAAAGTTAGAATATGAGTTTAGGATAACATTCCCCACTTTGACTTTCCCTTAGAAATGAAGCCACCCAGGCAGGCAAAAACTCTGACCGACTACACCCTTGTGTAGCGTGGACTCCCTTGAGTCCGCAGCAACAAGAATCACTTAATTTGGTTAACTGAATTGATAGTTATGGCTGGCCAAAGTTTGCCATTTATACAAGGTGCTCTCTGGGAGAGTCAGCTACCTACCCGAAATATTCTAAGTCCTAAACCCCTCTCTAAACCCTCTAGTACTGAGGTACGGACCAATCACATTACTGTATAGTACATAAAGGTACAAATGCAGGTGTACCTTTTGTACGGACATCGTACGACATGGCTAATAAGTCAACAAATGTCGTATCCAGATTCGCTCTTGTATTCTCCGGAATTCCTGCCTCCAAATCTTATCTCTCCACGTGGCGCCGGGTCATGCCGCGTCAGAAAACGGTACCGTACAAGAAAGTACGAGTGCCGGAGTACTTTCTGTACGTACATTGTACGATGTCGCCATAGTGCGACATTTGTCACTCCTTGATTTGTTTTTTGCCGTTTCGGAAATTCCGTAATCCCGTACGATGTTGCCACGTGTCATCCGGAGTGGCGGCGTCTGCAAACTGCCAAATTTTCCTTTCCGCGATGTCGGCGCTTACCACGGCCGTCCGATTTACATCGTAACTAAAACGGACCGTCAAAAGAAATGTCCGTACTATTTATTTCGTCCGGTGCTAAAAGTACAACTGTTTCTATGCCCTCAATATTGTAATCCAGTTAAATGGAATTCCCTACCTATAACTATATAAATATCTTTCAAACCCTATATGTACTAGCACTAGCCCTAGACTAAATGGACAAAGCTAACGACTACGGGACGGTTTACCGACGGTAGGTTCCAGGATCAATTCCTGGGTCCGTCAAATACCATTTTGGTAAACATACCTATATTATCTATTCCTGTCTCTCTGGAGAGCTTAGGCAGCCATGGCTCTAGCTCCCTCTCTAGCCTTCAGTGACTACGACAAGTGTGGGGGCTTGGAGAAGGGAGTCAGGGGCAGACTGCCTCTACTCTTTTCTATCTAATAAAGACCTAGAAAATACCCAAATATCAACACTCCCCTTATTTTCTAGTCTACTTCCTTTCTACTATTACAAACAAAAAACACTCCCTCCCCTTTTTCCTTTTTCTTTTCTTTTTCCTTTTATATAACTTATGAAATATGCTCTCGTATTTAAAACAATGCATTAGATGAAATGAAAAAATAATTGCATCACACATTTCATTTAGCATCCCACTTATCATAAATCCGAGCAAAGATTTTATCCATCTCATCTCTTTTCCATCCACACTAAATCCACTTTTCCTCTTGCAATTCAAACAACCAGCCCCATCTCCAATCCGCAACACACACCCTGAGGCTAACCCTTTTACAAGCACACCTTCATAAATGTCATCACTCCCTTTAGTGATGCAAACCCATTACCCCCAAAACATGAACTTTCCTCACTCTCTCCCATGGATTTCTTTCCACTCTCACTTTCTAAATTTATTCCCAATAAACATTTCTCCTCCCCTAAACCTTTCATTAAATATTCCTCTTCTTCCTTCAAAACTCCTAGTTTCACTTCTCCCCTTTCCTCGGAATCCGTTGAAGTCTCCCTTTCCGACCAGTTTTCTTTTTCCAAAATATCTATAAAATTCTCCTCATTATTTTTATTTTTCCCTTTTTCAATAATTCATCCTATATCCGACTTACTCATTTCTAAGTCATACTTTCTACACTCCTTGGCATCCACATCATGTCTAACTCCCTCAAGTACCTCCCTTCCCTTTACTTCTCTTATACCTCCAAAAGCACACTGTTGTCTTCGTGGAATTTCGGTGTACTTTTCTCTCTTCTCCATTCTACCAATGTGAAGAAGCTCCAAGATTTCTTCATCCTCTTTCTCCTCTTCCCCTTCTTCCTCCTCATTCACACTCCAACTTCTAAGTTCTTCCAAACGAGGACACTCTTCCATATAGTGACCCGGTTTCCTACAAGCGAAGCAAATCCCCTTTTTCAAAGTTCCCCTTTCTTTTCCTCTTCCTCTCCTTCCACCGAAGTTTCGATAAGGTTTACCTTTGTCCTTCTTCCTTTCATCACGCTTCCGCTTGTCACCGCCGTTCCTCACATCACGCTTCCGCCAGTCACCACCAGCTGTAAATGCAATCACCCTCTCACTTCCCCTACGAAGCTCCAAGGTGCTTTCCCTCACAAGTATTATCTCCATGGTGATGCTCCAAGTCCACGAGGAGCCATCCATTCCCTGCATACGGTAAATGATGTCTTCGTACTCATCTGGGAGTTTCATGATTAGTGTATTAATCTTTCTCTCCTCAGATTCTACGTATCCCGCGCTAGCAAGCTCAACATATAACGCAGCAATGTCATTGCAAAACTCTGTCATGCTACCGCCTTTATAAACATAGGCCTCTATCTCTTGTCTTACTAACTGCTGCCTCTTTATAGTCTCACTGTTATAAATCTGAATTAGTGTGTCCCAAATTTCTGAAGACTTGGCTAGATTTAAAAGAGTGATAGCTATAGACTTAGACACATATCTAAGTATGAGATGTTTTGCTATAGTGTTTTTATATTCCCAAATTTTTCTATCATTTTCTTCAGTTTTTGGTTCAACTATAACCCCCACAAGTGGAACCGTAGCCGAGAGCTTAGCTCCCCTCACCATAGGTGTCCCTTTATCTTTCTCCCCTATTTCCCCTTCCACGGTAATGATTTTCCCTTCACCTTCCGTTGCATCTGAACTGCGATTGGTTTTCTGGGCAGCCCCAGATAATTCTCCATAGTGAGCTCCACCAAAGCCAGGTGGCGGACACCTCACTTGTCCCGAAACAATTCCCCACAAGTGCTTCTCGAAAAGCAATCCCTCCATCATGAACTCCCAATAAGTGAAGTCTGTTCCATCAAACATAGGCACCCTAGATGGTGGGCCCATAACCTGAAATTCTATGGGCTCCATTGCCACACAGAATTCGCAGGTCCAAAGGAAGCTAATCTAGATAGTGCCGACTCCAAGTTAATATAAACCCAAATGATTGACCCCTTGACAATCAGAACCCCATTACAGCTTCACCCCTTTGAAATAAGACTTTCTGTGTGCTCAGTTTCACTACAGAATGCAAAGTTAGAATATGAGTTTAGGATAACATTCCCCACTTTGACTTTCCCTTAGAAATGAAGCCACCCAGGCAGGCAAAAACTTTGACCGACTACACCTTTGTGTAGCGTGGAATCCCTTGAGTCCGCAGCAACAAGAATCACTTAATTTGGTTAACTGAATTGATAGTTATGGCTGGCCAAAGTTTGCCATTTATACAAGGTGCTCTCTGGGAGAGTCAGCTACCTACCCGAAATATTCTAAGTCCTAAACCCCTCTCTAAACCCTCTAGTACTGAGGTACGGACCAATCACATTACTGTATAGTACATAAAGGTACAAATGTCGGTGTACCTTTTGTACGGACATCGTACGACATGGCTAATAAGTCAACAAATGTCCTATCCGGATTCGCTCTTGTATTCTCCGGAATTCCTGCCTCCAAATCTTATCTCTCCACGTGGCGCCAGGTCATGCCGCGTTAGAAAACGGTACCGTACAAGAAAGTACAAGTGCAGGAGTACTTTCTGTACGTACATTGTACGATGTCAACATAGTGCGACATTTGTCACTCCTTGATTTGTTATCTGCCGTTCCGGAAATTCTGTAATCCCGTACGATGTTGCCACGTGTCATTCGGAGTGGCGGCGTCTGCAAACTGCCAAATTTTCCTTTCCGCGATGTCGGCGCTTACCACGGCCGTCCGATTTACATCGTAACTAAAACGGACCGTCAAAATAAATGTCCGTACTATTTATTTCGTCCGGTGCTAAAAGTACAACTGTTTCTATGCCCTCAATGTCGTAATCCAGTTAAATGGAATTCCCTACCTGTAACTATATAAATATCTTTCAAACCCTATATGTACTAGCACTAGCCCTAGACTAAATGGACAAAGCTAACGACTACGGGACGGTTTACCGACGGTAGGTTCCAGGATCAATTCCTGGGTCCGTCAAATACCATTTTGGTAAACATACCTATATTATCTATTCCTGTCTCTCTGGAGAGCTTAGGCAGCCATGGCTCTAGCTCCCTCTCTAGCCTTCAGTGACTACGACAAGTGTAGGGGCTTGGAGAAGGGAGTCAGGGGCAGACTGCCTCTACTCTTTTCTATCTAATAAAGACCTAGAAAATACCCAAATATCAACAAATGGCAGCGCCAATAGAGGGCCCAAAGGACCCTAGATGGATAATGGATACAGGAGCATCAGCCCATATGTGCTGGAACAAGGTTATCTTCAAAATTCTGAAATCGACGCCAAAGAAAAATATATTTTTATACTTGTGGAATGAGTGTTCAACCTTGTGCTGTGGGTGATATATCTTTGCTAGTTGATATAGAGGGGAAACAATTGAAAGGACCCTTCACAATGTCTTATTTGTGCCTGACTTTAAGAAAAATATGTTTTCAACTTCCTTGGTAGAGAGTAAAGGTTTTGAGGTCAATTTGAAAAATGGTTGGCAGGTTGTGAGCAAAAATGGCAAGGTTGTTGTTACATGTACTAGAGATAGTAGCAAAATGTACCGCATGGATATGGCTAATACCAAGGAAAATGATTTTCTGTTGTTTTACATTTAGATGAGTTGTGGCATTAAAGATTAGGCCACATAAATTATGATAGTTTGAGAAAAATGGTACTTGCTGGCAAAGTAGATGGTGTCTAAATCACAGATCAACCAGTTAAAACGTGTGATGGTTGCGCTTTAGGCAAAATTCACAGACTGCCATTTCCTAAAGAGTGAGCATCGGTCAACAAAACTTTTACAACATATTCATTCGGATGTTTTTGGCCTTGAAAAGTACCATCTACCGGGGGGATGAAATATATGGTCACCTTCACAGATGATTTTTCCAGGTTTACAAAAGTATACTTCATGAAAGAAAAGAGCGAAGTGTTTGGTCACTTTTAACACTATAAAGCATGGGTTGAAAAACTCTATAATTTACCAATTTTAGAGTTTAGATCGGACAACGGTGGGGAATATACATCAAATGAATTTGAAATCTTTTTACTTGATGAAGGTATAAATCATCTTTTGACTGTTCCGTATTCATTGGAACAAAATGGGGTTTCAGAGAGATTAAATAGAACCCTCGCGGAGAGCTCTAGGTCAATGCTTGCAGATAAAAATGTGGATCTGAAATTCTGGGTTGAGGCTCTAAATTGTGCAGTTGTATTAAGAATAGGATAGGATCAAGATCGGTGAAGACTACTCCTTACGAGATCTAGACAGGTAGAAAACCAGATGTTAGTCATTTTAAAGTCTTTCGCAGTAAATTCTTTATCGCGGATACATCTAATGATAGATGGAAAATGGAACCGAAAGGATTACCGCGTATTTTGTTAGGATATGATGATCACTCAAAAAGTTATCGAGTCTTTGTGTTTCAAAGGCAGAAAATAGTTGTAGCAAGGAACATCATTGTCAACGATGAACAAGATTCGATAGATTTATTTGAAATGAAAATGCAGCAAAAGCTGCAAAAAGTATAGGAATATGTCGTTCTAGATTACATTCATGATATTGTCCCGCAGATGCTAAATTCTGCGGTTCTAACTCTAGCTTCGGAAATTCTCCGAGTTCCTCAACGAGTTCAATTCCAACCTGACCAACAGCGGACATTGCATACAAATCGCAACCAGCACAATCATCGCAATGCGCGGGATCCGACGATCTCAGCTTCAAAATTTCCGGTGGGAATCAGTTCCAGCAGCTGACTGCAAGCAAGCTCTCACTTTGCATACTCTGGAGCCTCAGGGGAGCCTCTTACCATCCGGGAGGCCTTCTCAACACTAGAGCGAAATCGCTGGATCGCGGAAGCAAAGAACGTAATGAAGTCGATAATAGAGGCTCAGACATAGGAGCTTGTGGACCTTCCTTCGGACAAAAAAGCGATCGGCAGGAAATGGGTATTCAAGGTGAAGTTAAATCCCGATAATACCATTGAACGATATAATGCTAGACTTGTAGTAAAGGGGTATAATCAAAAGGAAGTAATTGATTTTGAAGAAATATTTTCTCCGGTTGTAAGATTTCTAACACGTAGGATTTTCCTCTCATTAGCTGGTATAAAAGATATGGAAATACATCAGATGGATGTAAAGACACCCTTTTTCCATTGAGAACTAGAGGAGACCATTTACATCCAGCAGCCCGGAAAAGAGCACTTAGTATGCAAATTGTTAAAATCTTTACACGGCCTAAAACAGGCCCCTAGGCAATGGAATCTGAAGCTTGATGAATTCTTAACTTGCCTAAGATTTCAAAGGATAAGTTTTGATAACTCTATCTACGTTCTAAAGGGTGAAGACGGGATAGTGTATATAGCGGTGTATGTAGATGATTTACTGTTAATTAGCAAATCAATGGCTGAAATAAACAAAATCAAAACTGCCTTAAATTCACAGTTCGAAATGAAAGACCTCGGTGAGGCAAAATATATTTTGGGTATCCAGATAGAGAGGGATAGAAATAAGAGATTAATAAAATTGTCCCAAAAGGAGGCTATTGGAAACATGTTAGATGAGTATGGAATGCAGGGGCAAAATGATGTTTAACTATAATGGAGTTTTGGCAGAAGTTAGAGGGAGAAGAGACCAAACCAGGTGTCATTACATGTGAATATTCAAAGTTAGGGGAGGAAGATGTTATGACGCTAGAATCTTACAAACAGATAGTGGGAAGCTTGATATATTTCATGAACTGTACCCGTCCAGATATTGTTGCAGCAATTGGGGTACTGAGCAGAAGTCTAGAAAATCGAAGATAGTCTGACCATGATGGAGCAAAGAGCGTCTTAAGATATATGGGAGGAACCAAAGACCTTAAGCTCACACTAGGAGGAGGAAAAGTGAAGCTACAAACATTGAGTGATGCAAGCTATGGCGACATGCCAAGCCGTAAACCCACCACGGGATACTTTCTACAATTTGGGAACGGGACTTGCTGCTGGAGCATCAAATTTCAAAAGGTCACGGCACAATCAATGATAGGGTCTGAATATATGGCAGCAAGTTCGGCCCTCAAGAAACTCTTATGGGTATAATCCATGTTGCAAGAATTGGGATACACGCAGGTTGGTCCATATGTGATCTGTTGTGATAACCAGGCTACCATTACCATTGCCTCTAACCCGAGTCATCACTTCAAGAGTAAACATTTGGATGTAAGATTACACTTTGTAAGAGAAAATTGTTCTCTAGGGTGATTAAATTATTCTATCTGCCAAATGCAAAAATAATTGCTGATATGCTTACTAAAGCTCTTCCTGCTCCTAAGCTGAAGTATTGTAAGGATATAGTGGGATTGAGTGAATAGCAGAGTTGTTGCACTGCGATATTGCCATACTGCGCTAGTCTTAAGTCAGGGTGAAGTGGGACTAGGTGACTAGCTCATTTGCTGCGCTGCTATGCAGCCATGCTCCGCAGCTATGCTACCATGCAGTGATAGTGTGACATCGCAGTTGCGCGGCTCTGACATCGCAGCTGCGTTGATACACTGAGTCTAAAGCTTTATGGGAGTGTTGATTTTGGAAAGCTTAAAGTATCAGTAAATTAGTGTGACAGTGAAAAGATAGTAATCTGCGGCGTAAAGGACACGCGTCGTTATTTGAGTACAGTACACGTGTTTTGGAATGTATATCACACTTTGAACGGAACAACGCAGCTGCAACACAGATATGACAACGCAGCTACGACTCACACAGGTCAACGCAGGTGCGACGCATAAAGGACAGCGCAGCTGCGACGCATAAATGACAACGCAACTGCGATGCAGAAAGTACAAACGCAACTGCGATGATTTTCGATATGATATGTACAGACAACGCAACTGAGGTCAATATGGATATAATCTGGTACAATAAAGGACAACGCAACAGCGGAGGATTTGAATGTGTTTTGGTACAGGACACCTGTAGAAATTATTGGTCCATTTAAAGTATTTTCTAGGTCTATATAGAAATATAGAAAGAAGCCGAGGCAGTCAACCTCTAACTTTTCTCTCCAACTCTCAAACTTATCGCAGTCACTGAGAAATTGGAGAGGGAGATAGAACCATGGCTACCTAGGCTATCCAGAGGTTTACGAGAAATATATATTAGTCAGGGGTTTATTTACTCTAAGGTATGTGCCGGCCACAGGATTTGATCTTGGTACCTACCGGACCGCAGACAACCGGTAGCCAGTAGCCTTAGCCGTTAAGTCTTTAACTAGTGTTACGTACTATATGGTTTGATATTTAATTAAACATTATTAGGTAAGATAATTCAATTAACTGTAAGTGTTTACGCAATACATAGATCTAGTAATGTAAAAGTACGGATTACGGTACAGATAAGAAACGAATACCGCACAGTTATTTCTTTAGCGAAACAAATACCGCGAATGTATTTATTACGGCTATGATTTAATATGAATGTTATCCGATTGTCAGAATTAACGTCGAGATCGCGAAGGAAATTTCGGCGGTTTGTGGTCATCGCCACATCGGATAACACGTGGCGGAATTACATTGGATCGCGGCATCTCCAAGGATTAACGAAACGAATCCGAACATACCACGTGTTGACATTTAGGCCATGTTGTACAGTGTCCATACAGAAAGTACATCGGCAGCTGTACTTTTATGTATGGAACTGTAATCTTATTGGCTCCAAACATCAGTAGATAGAATGTGTGAGAGAGATAGGACTTAGAAAAATTAAGAGATAGGACCCTGTCTCCCAAAGAGCTTTGAAACTCAGAAACCTCCATAAGTCCTCAGAGTGGACAGCTTCCACGAAGCCTCTAGGATAATCCTGACCCTTTGTGTTTAAGCAAAAATAACTGCCACCATGGCAAACAAAAACTCTGACCACCTTCACCCCTCTGAAAGCAAGACTCCCCTGAGTCGATAGCAAAAAGAATCTCTGAATTTGCTCCCTTGAGCAGTAAGTTATGGAGGGTCAAAGTTGTCATTTTGTACAGAAGCTCTCTGGGAGAGAGGGTCCTATCTTCTAATTTTTCTAAGTCCTATCTCTCTCACAGACTCTATCTACTGATGTACGGAACCAATCAGAATACAGTTCCGTATGCAAAAGTACAGCTGCCGGTGTACTTTATGTACGGACATTGTACGACATGGCCTAAATGTCCACACGTGGAATATCCGGATTCGCTCTTTTAATCCCCGGAGGTGTGTTGAAATAAGTAGTTTTTTAGTATATTTTCTAGGTCTAAATTAATTAGCAGAAAACATGCAAAGAAAATGTAGGCAGCCTGCCTCCATCTCTTCTCTCTCTCGCCCCCATACTTGTTGTAGTCACTGAAGGAGAGAGAGAGAGCAATGGAGCCATGGCTGCCTCAACTCCATAGGAAGGACTAAAGAGTGACTTAAGGCACTCTCAACAAAATGTTGAGTCCGGCAGGACTCGAACCCCCGACGGGCAGAGCGCGGCGTAGCCGTTAGCTCTAACCTGTCTGTCGTAGAAGTCCGTTAAGAGATATAGGGTTTCATTAATATTTAAACTATTGTGTTGTACTAGATTCATTTAACTCAAACTCTTTACGCCACGCATGGATACAATTCTACAAAGTACGAAGTATTGTACTCGTTTGAAATGGATATCGCGCATTTTGTTTCAACAACGAAACAAATATCGCGCAAGTATTTATTACGGCCGAGATTGAAGTTCGCGTCAAATCTAACGGCGCACATCATCGCCGAAATCCCGGAATGGTCATTTTGGCATTTAGTGACGTGTCATGACCTGGCGCCACGTGGGAAGACATCATTCGGTCGCGGGAATTCCGAGGAACGTACGGACGAGTGGAAAGTGGACACGCGTCCACTTAATGGCCTTGTCGTACAAAGGCCGTACAGAAAGTACATCAGTAGTAGTACTTTCTAGTACTATATAGTTTTGTGATTGGTTCGTACTGGCAGTAGATAGGAGCTATGAGAGGGAATTAGGAAAAACTAGGACTTAGGAAAATTTAGGTAGATAGTCCTCTCTCTCTCTCAGAGTTTGTATAAATTGGCATCTTTGCCACCCTATAACTTATCGGCTGGTTGGCCGTTTTCAGTGATTCTTTTTGCTACGGACTTAGGGGAGTCCACGCTGCACAGGGGTGCAGTCAAATTGTCAGTTTGCCTTCTAGGGCAGGAGTGGTCGTGGCTTAAAGTGGGTTAGTTAAACACTATGTAGAGGCTTCCAGTATTTTGTAGTCCAATGGAGGACACAGAATTGCACGTTATGGGCCCACCCTCTAGGGTGCCCACCTTCAATGGATATTGGTTCATCTATTGGGAAGCCATGATGATGGGAGCTTTGTGTGAAAAACGATACAAGGGTATCGTCAGTGGACAAGTGAAACGTCCACCTTCGGGAACTCCACCAGGATTTGGGGGAGTAAGGTTTTATGCAACAACGGCTGCCTCAGCGGAGGAGGCAGATGATGGGGACAGCAGTGTTTCCGAAAAGGAAAAAGGGAAGGAGACACCCCTCACTCCTATTGCCACAGTATCAGGAGCGGCGACCGTGAAGACCGTGGAGAACGATACTCAAATGTGGGAGGATGTAAACATGGCAGCCAAGAACTTCATTCTGAGGCACCTCACTCAAGGTTTGGCCACTCCTCATCTTCACATTTACAAGGCGGAGGAGTTGTGGATTTATAGAGCTGGAACTATTCAGGAGCTCCAGTTGGCTGAGCAAAAGCTATTGAGTTACACTTACAAAGGAGGAAAGATGTTAGATTACTGTAATGATCTTTCTTGTTTGTATATGGAAATGGAAAGTGGCGGGTGGACAAGTACAATGAAAATGAAAGTTAACACCCTTATCATGAAATTACCAGATGAGTTTGAAAACATAGTGTACCGAGTACAGGGAATGCCTGATAGTTCATGGAAATGGAACACAGTAGTCAGGATGATACTTGTGCAAGAAAACACAATGGAGATTAGGAGAGGAGGAAAGAGCATTCAAGCTCTAGCAGCAGGAGGGGACCGATGGGGGAAGGACCCGAAGAAACCTTATAGAGGGGAAAGAGATCTTTCTGGGGGACAAAGGCCCCCAAAGGGTCTTTGTCATTATTGCAAAAAGCCGGGACACTTTATCGCAGATTGTGTCAAGCTATCAGAGCTGAGGCTCCAAGAGAACCGTGGAGGAGGTTCTTCCGGAGGGAAGAAAAAGGCACTTGTGGTTACAAAAGTGTCAGGAGAAATCGAGGATGAGTCATCTGAGGAGGATGGGGAGCTTCTTCTGGACGAGAGTCTGGAGGAGAAGGAGATCCCTTGGATGCAAAAGTGTGCCCTTGGAGCAATTCGGGAAGCTCCACAGGAAGGATGGATCATCGACTCAGGTGCATCAATGCATATGTGTCGTAATAAAGAACTCTTCACTAAGCTAAGAAAGATTCCTATTGTAGAGATAGAGTATGGGGATGGGAGAGTGGTTACTACAGATCTAGTGGGATCAGTAGATCTGAAAGTCTTAGTGGAGGGTAAGACTTCTATACTTACGTTCTCAGATGTACTTTACATTCCTCAGCTGAGTAAAAATCTTGTCTCTACGTCTGTGTTAGATGACAAAGAGTTTGATACTTTCACCAGAAAGGGAGTCTTTACAGCTAAGTATGGGAATGAAGTTTACTTCACAGCAGATAAGGGTAGCCAAGGAATGTTTAGGCTTAACCTGAGTAATGAAAAGAAGAATGCTTATTATGTTGGTGTTCCTAAGGTGATGATTTGGCATAAGCGGTTGGGGCATATGCATTTTGATAGGTTGAGGGAAATGAAAAAGCTTGGGGTAGTAGATGGCATTCAGTTTGAGGATAATGAAATGATGGATGATTGTAGTGGTTCTGCTCAAGGTAAGGCTCACAGACTTCCCTTTCCTAAAGCCGCCACATATAGAGGTGAGAAAGTGTTAGATTTGGTCCACACAGATATTTGGGGACCTGCAAAAGTACCTTCGGTTGGAGGAAAGAGGTTTATGATGACAATAACTGATGACTGGTCTAGATACTCTAGAGTCTACTTTCTGAAAACAAAGTCCGAAGCATCAACTTACTTCAAAGAATATAAAGCTTGGAGTGAGAAGTTGCATGAAACCCCCATTAAGAGGATAAGGAGTGATAATGGGGGGGAATATACCTCTAACGAGTTTGAGGAATATCTGAGAGATGACGGAGTGAAGCACCAGAAAACTGTACCATATAACCCGGAACAAAATGGGGTAGCTGAGAGGTTAAATCGAACACTAGGAGATAGTGTGCGCAGTATGTAGGCAGACAAGAAAATAGGAAAGAGATTTTGGGCAGAAGCAATGAACTGTGCCAACTACATTAAGAACAGAGTCCTTACCTCAGCTGTAAAGGGAATGACACCTTATGAGAGATGGGTTGGAAGGAAACCAGATATCTCACACGTTAAAGTATTTGGTAGCCAAGTTTACAGTCTTGACACGGATAGGAAAAACTAGAAACTAGATGCTAAGGGAAAACCTGGACACTTTGTGGGATATGATGAGGATGTTAAGGGATATAAAGTCTATGACTTAGCAAAGAAAGATATCATTCTGGTCAAACACTTAGTTGTCATGGATGAAGGGAAGTCATTTGACCCCTTCAAATATACAAAGAAAATAAGGATCAGATTTGAGTCCGAAAGTGAGGAGAACTTGGTCGTTCCCGAAAAGGACATGAGTGAAACCGTGATTACAGATTCAAGGGAGATCGAAGATACAGGAGACTCACCGGAAACCTCACATACTCCTATGGACTTCGAGGAGATAGAAGAAGCGGGACAAGATACGGTTTTTATGGACAGGGGAGACGATGAGACAGTGAGAAGAAATCCAAGACTTCCATCCATTCCAGCTTCGGAGTTTGAGGGAGGAAGGAGGAGCAGCAAAAGGATACAGGAAAAACAAGCTGCCCATAAGGTAACTAAGCTATCTCACCCAGATGAGCCTTAGTCTTACTTAGAGGCAGTGAATTGTCAGAGAAAGAAAGATGGATTAGAGCCATAAATGATGAGATGGCTTCTATCATGGAAGCAAATACTTGGGAACTAGCGGATTGCCCTCCAGACAGAAAACCTATTGGATGTAAATGGGTATTTAAACTAAAACTGAACCCAGATAATACAATTGAAAGGTATAAGGCTCGATTGGTAGCGAAGGGGTTCACCCAAAAAGAGGGGATTGACTATGAGGAGACCTTTGCTCTAGTTGTTCGGTTCCCATCGGTAAGGATTCTCCTCAGTCTGGCTGCAGCGGAAGACATGGAAATACACCAGATGGACATTAAGACTACTTTTCTTAATGGTGAGTTAGAGGAAGAAATTTTTATGAGGCAACCCGAGGGGTTTGTGGAAGAAGGAGAAAAAGCAAAGTCTGCAGGCTCATAAAGTCCTTATATGGACTGAAACAGGCTCCCCGACAGTGGAATAAGAAACTAGATGAATTTCTCACCGATCTGGGATACATCCGGATCAGCTCTGACCATTCTATCTATATGTTTGAAGATGAGAATGGTGTCATTTTTATTGCAATTTATGTGGATGATCTGCTTGTGTTAAGTAAGTCTTTGGAGAATATCAATAGGCTAAAGAAAGATCTTAGGGCCAGATTTGATATGAAGGATTTAAGGGAGGTAAAATATATTTTGGGGATCCAAATGGAGAGAGATAGGGGGAAGAAGATTATCAGACTTACTCAGAAAGAAGCAATAGGTAATATGCTTGAGAAATTCCAGATGGAAAATGCTAACAGTTGTACCACTCCCATGGACTTGAAAAAAGTAAGTGATGGGAGTGTAGAAGGAGGAGTGATGATCTTAGACGATCAGATGAGTCCAGAGGAGAGAGAGTTCATGAAGTCAATCCCTTATAGACAGGTCGTAGGAAGCTTAATCTATTTTATGAATTGTACCAGGCCGGACATAGCGGCGGCAGTTGGAGTACTCAGTAGAAGTCTTAATGATCCTAAGAAGAGGGATTGGGAGGCAGCCAAGAGAGTCATGAGATGTCTGGTGGGAACTAGAGAGTTATGGTTGCATTTGGGAGGGGAGCACACTAACATCACTACTTGGAGTGATGCCAGTTATGGGGACGCACCTATGAGACGATGCACTTCTGGGTATGTGTTATATGTTGGGGAAGGTGCTTGCTGTTGGAGCAGTAAGCAACAAAAGGTGGTTGCTCAGTTCACTATGGAGGCTGAGTACATGGCCTCGTGTTCTGCTGTGAAAGAGTTGATGTGGGTCAAGTCCTTACTGCAAGAACTGGGGTATATGAAAGAGGGAGTGCATGAAGTTTTTTGTGATAATCAAGCAGCCATAGCAATTGCAGCCAATCCAAAACATCATTTTAAGGCTAAACATATGGACATAAGATTAAGTTTTGTAAGAGAAAAAGTGGAGAATAAAATAGTGAATCTTGTATATAGATCTGATGAGGAAATGGTGGCTGACATGATGACAAAACCTGTGCCCTCTCCAAAGTTAAAATATTGTAGGGAAAAATGTGGCTTAAAAGAAAAATTAAAATTAGACTAGAAAATAAGGGGAGTGTTGAAATAAGTAGTTTTTAGTATATTTTCTAGGTCTAAATTAATTAGCAGAAAACATGCAAAGAAAATGTAGGCAGCCTGCCTCCATCTCTTCTCTCTCTCGCCCCCATACTTGTTGTAGTCACTGAAGGAGAGAGAGAGAGCAATGGAGCCATGGCTGCCTCAACTCCATTGGAAGGACTAAAGAGTGACTTAAGTCACTCTCAACAAAAGGTTGAGTCCGGCAGGACTCGAACCCCCGACGGGCAGAGCGCGGCGTAGCCGTTAGCTCTAACCTGTCTGTCGTAGAAGTCCGTTAAGAGATATAGGGTTTCATTAATATTTAAACTATTGTGTTGTACTAGATTCATTTAACTCAAACTCTTTACGCCACGCATGGATACAATTCTACAAAGTACGAAGTATTGTACTCGTTTGAAATGGATATCGCGCATTTTGTTTCGACAATGAAACAAATATCGCCCAAGTATTTATTACGGCCGAGATTGAAGTTCGCGTCAAATCTAACGGCGCACATCATCGCCGAAATCCCGAAATGGTCATTTTGGCATTTAGTGACGTGGCATGACCTGGGGCCACGTGGGAAGACATCATTCGGTCGCGGGAATTCCGAGGAACGTACGGACGAGTGGAAAGTGGGCACGTGTCCACTTAATAGCCTTGTCGTACAAAGGCCGTACAGAAAGTACATCGGCAGTAGTACTTCTAGTACTATACAGTTTTGTGATTGGTTCGTACAGGCAGTAGATAGGAGCTGTGAGAGGGAATTAGGAAAAACTAGGACTTAGGAAAATTTAGGTAGATAGTCCTCTCTCTCTGAGAGTTTGTATAAATTGACATCTTTGCCACCCTATAACTTATCGGCTGGTTGGCCGTTTTTAGTGATTCTTTTTGCTACGGACTCAGGGGAGTCCAGGCTGCACAGGGGTGCAGTCAAATTGTCAGTTTGCCTTCTTGGGCAGAAGTGGTCGTGGCTTAAAGTGGGTTAGTTAAACACTATCTAAAGGCTTCCAGTATTTTGTAGTCCAATAGAGGACACAGAATTGCAAGATGCCGCGCTCCAATGTAACATCGCCAAGTGTCATTCGATGTGGCGATACCCACAAACCGCCAAATTCTTCTTCCGTGATCTCGGCCCTTATTCCGGGCGTTACAATTAAACTCGCATTTGATCGTAGCCGTAATAAATACATGCGCGGTATTTGTTTCGCTTATGAAATCAATGCGCGGTATTGATTTCTTATCCGTACTGGAATTCGTACTTTTACCCTACCATATCAATGTATTTCGCTAACAGTTATAGTTGAATGATTTATCCTACGTGTACATGTTTAAATCAATATCGTACTATATACTATGTAACAATACTTGTAGACTTAACGGCTAAGGCTACCGGCTATCTACTCTTTAACGGCCGGCAGGAACCAGGATCAAAACCTATCACCGGCATATACATTTTAGTAATTAATCCCTTGACTAATATAAATTTCCCGTAAACCTCAGGATAGCCTAGGTAGCCATGGCTCTAGCTTCCTCTCCAATTTCTCAGTGACTGCGACAAGTTTGAGAGTTGGAGAGAGAAGTTACAGGTAGACTGCCTCGGCTTCTTTATTTCTATTCAGACCTAGAAAATACTTAAAAACCATTAATTTCTACACTCCCCTTATTTTCTAGTCAATCTTTAATTTCAAACCACACTTCTCCCTGCAGAAAAGTAGCTTAGGGGAAGGCACAGGTTTTGTCATCATATCTGCTACCATCTCACTATCTGGTCGGTACTCTAAACAGATTATTTTATTTTCTACTTTCTCTCTAACAAAGCTGAGTCTAATGTCCATATGTTTAGCTTTAAAATGATGTTTAGGATTGGCAGAAATAGCAATTGCTGCCTGATTATCACAAAATATTTTTTGCACACCACTCTTAAGATGACCAAGTTCACCAAGTTAAGACTTCACCCACATCAATTCTTTTACAGCAGAGCAAGAGGCCATATACTCAGCCTCCATGGTGGACTGAGCAATAACTTTTTGCTGTTTGCTACTCCAACAGCAAGCCCCATCACCCGCATATAATACATATCCAGAAGTATATCTCCTCATCAGAGCATCACCATAATTGGCATCACTCTAAGTAGTGATGTCAGTATTCTCCCCACCCAAATGCAACCATAGATCCCTAGTTCCTATCAAATATCTAAAGACTCTCTTAGCTGCCTCCCAATCCCTCTTAGTGGGAGCATTTAGACTTCTACTTAACACTCCTACAGCTGCAGCTAAATCCGGCCGGGTAGAATTCATAAAATAGATTAAACTTCCAACTACTTGCCTGTAAGGAATAGTCTGCATGATCTTCTGTTCTTCAAGAGATAATTCCTCGTCTAAGACTATGACTCCTTCTTTCTCACTCCCCTCACTTCTCTTCTTCAACTCCATTGGAGTTGTACAACTATTAGCTTTATCTATTTGAAATTTTTCAAGCATGTTCCCTATTGCTTCCTTTTGAGTCAATCTTATATTTTTTCTTTTTCGGTCTCTCTCTACTTGAATTCCCAAAATATATTTTGCTTCCCCCATATCCTTCATTTCAAATCTCCCGTTAAGATCGGTTTTCAGTTTATTAATTTTTTCCATTGATTTACTTAAAACAAGCAAATCATCAACATAAATTGCAATAAATGTAAAACCTTCCTCATCTTCGAAAACATAGATTGAGTGATCTGAGCTAATCCGGATATATCCCACACCGGTAAGAAACTCATCAAGCTTCTTATTCCACTATCGAGGCGCCTGTTTCAAACCATAAAGAGATTTAATCAGCCGACATACCTTACTCTCCTCTCCTTCTTCCACAAACCCTTCGGGTTGTGGCATGAAGATCTCCTCTTCCAATTCTCCATGCAAAAAGGCTGTTATGATGTCCATCTGGTGCACTTCCATGTCTTCGGCTGGTGCCAGGCTGAGAAGTATGCGGACGGAGGGAAATTTGACCACCGGGGCAAAGGTTTCCTCGTTGTTAATTCCCTCTTTTGTGTAAATCCCTTTGCCACTAGTCGGGCCTTGTAGCGCTCGATTGAATTATCTAGGTTCAGTTTTTATTTTGAAAACCCACTTACAACCGATTGGTTTTCGGTTAGGTGGACAATCCACCTGCTCCCAACTATCGGCTGCCATAATTGAGGCCATCTCTTCATTGATGGCTGTCTTCCACCGATTTCTTTCTGGACAAGTCATCGCCTCGCTATAAGTTTGAGGTTCAACTTGATGAGATAGTTTAGTTACCTTGTTATTAACCTGTTTTTCTTGCATTCTTTTACTAGTTCTCCTTCCCCCCTCAAAATTTGAGTCCGGAATAGATGGTTCTCGTGGATTCTTTCGAACAAACTCGGTTTCTCCCCTATCCCTTTATTCCGAATCAATTTCCACCACGTCTTCCGCTTCGGGTAGAGTTGTCACTGGAGTTTCCACAGCGGAGTCCTTTTCAGTTTGATTTGTACCTGCAAGAATGTCATCGTCTCTAAAACCTGGATAGTTAAGTAGCTCAAAGTCATCAGAATTTTCTGACTCAAATTTGATTTATACTTACTTTCTATATTTGAAGGGATCCACAGACTTTTCTTCATCCATAACTACTAGATGCTTTACTAAGATTATATCTTCTCTTTTTAGATCATAAACTCTATATCCTTTAACATCCTCATCATATCCTAATAAGTATCCCGGTTTTCCTTTAGGATCTAGCTTCCAATTAGACCGATCTCTATCAAGACTCAAGACTTCACTGCCGAAAACCTTTAAATGAGATAAGTCTGGTTTCCAGCCTGTCCATCTCTCATAAGGTGTTTGATCTTTTATAGCTGAAGTAAGAACTATATTTTTGAGGTAATTAGAAGAGTTCATTGCTTGTGCCCAAAACCTTTTTCCAATCTTCTTATCCGACAACATACTTCTAGCACTATCACTTAGTGTTCTATTTAACCTTTCAGCTACCCCATTCTGTTTCGGATTTTCTTGAACTGTCTTTTGGTGTTGAAGCCCATCTTCCCTCATAAATTCCTCAAATTGGTTAGAAGTATACTCCCCACCATTTTCACTCCTTACTCTCTTGATTTGAGTTTCATGGAGTTTTTCACTCCATGCTTTATATTGTCTAAAACAATCTTGAGCCTCTGACTTGTTTTTCAAAAAATACACCCGGGAATACCGAGACCAATCATCAGTGATAGTCATCATAAATCTCTTCCCCCCTGGTGAGGGCACTCTAGCCGGTCCCCAAATATCTGTGTGTACTAGATCTAGAAGTTTTTCTCCCTTGTAGGTGGCTATTTTAGGAAAGGGTAATCTGTGTGCTTTACCTTGAGCACACCCACTACAATCACTTATATCATCACTCTCACTGAAGTGAATCCCTTCCACCACTCCCATCTTTTTTCATCTCTCTTAACTTATCTAGATTCACATGCCCAAGCCTCTTATGCCACATCATAATATCATGGACACTAGCATAATAAAGTTTCTTCATTTCATTACTTAAGATCAGCCTAAACATCCCATGGCTACCTTTCTCAGCGATAAAATAGACATCAAACTCAAAACTAGCAGTAAAGACTCCTTCCCTAGTGCTAGTGAAAAAACCCTTATCATCTAATACAGATGTAGAAATAAGGTTTTTGTTCAGCTCCGGAATAAACAATACATCGGAGAACGTTAATATAGATGTCTTTCCTTCAAACTAACACTTTCAGATCTACCGATCCTACAAGAGTAGTGGTGACTATCCTCCCATCCCCGTACTCTATCTCTACGGTGGGAATCTTTCTTATCTTAGTGAACAGGTGTCTATCCTTACACATGTGCATTGAGGCACCTGAATCTATAATCCAGCCTGCTTCACCTTTCAATCCACCGTAAGCACATTTCTGCCTTCGTGGAATTTCAACCTCAGTTTTCGCCTCCAACTCCTCATCCAAAAGGAGCTCATCGTCCTCGTCCTCGGATTCCGCCTCAAGTACCTGTGTGACAAGGGCCTTTTTCTTTCCTCTCGGGGTACCACCGGTCTGCCCCTCCTTTAACCGAAGCTCGGTTAGCTTGGTGCACTCTGCCATATAGTGCCCCGGTTTCTTACAAAAATGACATAAACCTTTGGGAGCCCTTGGTTCGAACTCGCCAACCTGTTTTTTCTGCTCCCTACCCCCATAGTTTCCGACCGGTTTCAAGGAATCCTTGTTCCTCCAATAGGTCGCTATTGCCAAGGCTTGGCCACTCTTTCCTCCACTTCGGATCTCAATCGTATTCTCTCGAACGAGAATCATCCCTACCATTGAGTTCCATATCCACCTTGAGTCCAGCAAGTCCTGCACACGGCTGACTATGTTCTCGAACTCATCAGGTAACTTCATCAGTAAACAATTAACCTTTTCTTTTTCACTAAAAACTTTTCCCGCACTCTCTAGCTCCATAAAGAGTAAAGTAAGCTCATTGCAAAAATCCAACATATTTCCCCCTTTGTATACATACTCCTTAACTTTCTGATCAGCCAACTGTAGTTGCTGAATCGTACCACTTCGGTACATCTCTATGAGAGCCATCCAAAGATCGGATGCCCTTTCTACCTGCAAATGAGGACATGCAAGTCCTTGAGTGAGATGGCCTAGGATGAAGTGCTTTGCCGCCATATTGTTGAATTCCTAGGTTTCAGTATCATTCTCCTCGTTCCTCAGAATAGATGACATGAATGCTAAACCTCTTGCTATTGGTGTGGTCAACTCCTTCTCCTTTCCTTTGTCCACCACCTCTCCTTCCTTTGTTTCCTCCGTTGAAGGTGAATCCTCTTTCCGGTGAATCTGCTTCCTTTAAACCCTGGAGGAATTCTAAGACTTGATAGACGCCCCAATCGGCCACTCACTATCCCCCAAAACCTTTTTTCGCATAGAGCTCCTATCATCATACTTTCCCCGTATATGAAGCCAGTTCCATTTAAGATTAGTACCCTAGAGTGTGGGCCTATAACCTGAAACTCTGAGACCTCCATAAGTCCTCAGAGTGGACAGCTTCCAAGAAGCCTCTAGGATAATCTTGACCCCTTTGTGTTTAAGCAAAAATAACTGCCACCTTGGCAGACAAAAACTCTGACCAACTTCACCCCTGTGAAGGCAAGACTCCCATGAGTGGATAGCAAAAAGAATCTCTGAATTAGCTCCCCTGAGCAGTAAGTTATGGAGGGTCAAAGTTGACCTTTTGTACAGAAGCTCTGTGGGAGAGAGGGTCCTATCTTCTAATTTTTCTAAGTCCTATCTCTCTCACACACTTTATCTACTAATGTACGGAACCCATCAGAATACAGTTTCGTATGCAAAAGTACAGCTGTCGGTGTACTTTATGTAGGGACATTGTACGACATGGCCTAAATGTCCACACGTGGAATATACGGATTCGCTCGTTTAATCCTTGGAGATGCCGCGCTCCAATGTAACATCGCCACGTGTCATCCGATGTGGCGATGCCCACAAACCGCTGAATTCTTCTTCCGCAATCTCGGCGCTAATTCCGGCCGTTCCGATTAAACTTGCATTTGATCGTAGCCGTAATAAATACATGCGCGGTATTTGTTTCGCTTATGAAATCAATGCGCGGTATTGATTTCTTATCTGTACCGGAATTCGTACTTTTACACTACCATATCTATGTATTTCGTTAACTGTTATAGTCGAATGATTTATCCTACGTGTACATGTTTAAATCATTATTGTACTATATACTATGTAACACTACTTGTAGACTTAACGGCTAAGGCTAACAGCTATCTACTCTTTGACAGCCGGCAGGTACTAGGATCAAATCTTGTTGCCGGCACATACCTTTTAGTAATTAATCCCTTGACCAATATAAATTTCCCGTAAACCTCAGGATAGCCTAGGTAGCCATGGCTCTAGCTTCCTCTCCAATTTCTCAGTGACTGCGACAAGTTTGAGAGTTGGAGAGAGAAGTTAGAGGTAGACTGCCTCGGCTTCTTTATTTCTATTCAGATCTAGAAAATACTTAAAAACCATTAATTTCTACAAGCTTCTGTATAAAAGGTCAACTATGAACCTCCATTACTTGCTGCTCATGGGAGCAAATTCAGAGATTCTTTTTGCTATCGACTCAAAGGTGTCTTGCCTTTACAACGGTGAAGGTGGTCAGAGTTATTGTCTGCCACAGTGGCAGTTGTTTTTGCTGAAACACAAAGGGGTCAGGGTTATCCTAGAGGCTTCTTGGAAGCTGTCCACTCTGAGGACTTATAGAGGTCTCAGAGTTTCAGGTTATGGGCCCACACTTTAGGGTACCAATCTTTAATGGAACTGGCTTCATATACTGGGAAAGTATGATGATAAGAGCTCTATGCGAAAAAAGGTTTTGGGGGATAGTGAGTGGACGATTTGGGCGTCTATCAAGTCTTGGAATTCCTCCAGGGTTTAAAGGAAGCAGATTCACCGGGAAAGAGGATTCACCTTCTACGGAGGAAACAAAGGAAGGAGAGGTGGTGGACAAAGGAAAGGAGAAGGAGGCGACCACACCAATAGCAATTAATTTAGCATTCATGTCATCTTTTCCGAGGAACGAGGAGAATGATACTGAAACTTGGGACTTCAACAATATGGCGGCAAAACACTTCATCTTACGCCATCTCACTCAAGGACTTGCATGTCCTCATTTACAGGTAGAAAGGGCATCCGATCTTTGGATGGCTCTCATATAGATGTACCGAAGTGGTATGATTCAGCAACAACAATTGGTTGATCAGAAAGTTAAAGAGTATGTATACAAAGGGTGGAAGATGTTGGTTTTTTGCAATGAGCTTGCTACACTCTTGATGGAGCTAGAGAGTGCGAGAAAAGATATTAGTGAAAAAGAAAAGGTTAACTGTTTACTAATGAAGTTACCCGATGAGTTCGAAAACATAGTCAACCGTGTTCAGGACTTGCCGGACTGAAGGTAGATATAGAACTCAATGGTAGGGATGATTCTCGTTCGAGAGAATACGATTGAGATCCGAAGTGGAGGAAAGAGTGGCCAAGCCTTGGCAATAGCGACCGATTGGAGGAACAAGGATTCCTTGAAACCATTCGGAAACTTTGGGGGGAGGGAGCAGAAAAATCAGACTGACGAGTTCGGACCAAGGGCTCCCAAAGATTTATGTCATTTTTTGTAAAATACTTGGGCACTATAAGGCAGAGTGCAGTAGGCTAACCGAGCTTCGGTTAAAGGAGGGGCAGACCGGTGGTACCCCGAGAGGAAAGAAAAAGGCCCTTGTCACACAGGTACTTGAGGCGGAATCCGAGGACGAGGACGATGAGCTCCTTTTGGATGAGGAGTTGGAGGCAAAAAAAGAGGTTGAAATTCCACGAAGGCAAAAATGTGCTTACGGTGGATTGAAAGGTGAAGCAGGCTGGATTGTAGATTCTGGTGCCTCCATGCACATGTGTAAGGATAGGCACCTGTTCACTAAGATAAGAAAGATTCCCACCGTAGAGATAGAGTACGAGGATGGGAGGATAGTCACCACTACTCTTGTAGGATCGGTAGATCTGAAAGTGTTAGTAGAACGAAAGACATCCATAGTAACACTCCGATGTATTGTTTATTCCAGAGCTGAACAAAAACCTCATCTCTACATCTATATTAGATGATAAGGGTTTTTTTACTAGCACTAGGGCAGGAGTCTTTACTACTAGTTTTGAGGAAGATGTCTATTTTATCGCGGAGAAAGGTAGCCATGGGATGTTTAGGCTGGTTTTAAGTAATGAAACAAAGAAACTTTATTATGCTGGTGTTCATGATATTATGATGTGGCATAAGAGGCTTGGGCATGTAAATGTTGACAAGTTAAGAGAGATGAAAAAGATGGGAGTGGTGGAAGGGATTAAGTTTAGTGAGAGTGATAATATATGTGATTGTAGTGGATGTGCTCAAGGTAAAACACACAGATTACCCTTTCCTAAAACAGCCACCTATAAGGGAGAAAAAATTATAGATCTAGTACACACAGATATTTGGGGATTGGCTAGAGTGCCCTTTCCGGGGGGGGAAGAGATTTATGATGACTATCACTGATGATTGGTCTCGCTATTCCCGCGTGTATTTTTGAAAAATAATTCAGAGGCTCAAGATTGTTTTAGACAATATAAAGCATGGAGTGAAAAACTCCATGAAACTCCAATCAAAAGAGTAAGGAGTGACAATGGTGGGGAGTATACTTCTAACCAATTTGAGGAATTTCTGAGGGAAGATGGGGTTCAACACCAAAAGACAGTTCCAAAAAATCCGGAACAGAATAGGGTAGCTGAAAGGTTAAATAGAACACTAAGTGATAGTGCTAGAAGTATGTTGTCAGAACAAAAAAAGGAAAAATGTTTTGGGCAGAAGCAATGAACTCTGCTAATTACCTCAAAAATAGAGTTCTTACATCAGCTATTAAAGATCAAACACCTTATGAGAGATGGACAGGTCGAAAACCAGACATATCTCACTTATTGGTTTTCGGTAGTCAGGTTTTCAGTCTAGATATATATCGGTCCAATTGGAAGCTAGATCCTAAAGGAAATCCGGGATACTTATTAGGATATGATGAGGATGTTAAAAGATATAGAGTTTACGATCTATAAAGGGAAGATATAATTTTAGTAAAGCATCAAGTAGTTATGGATGAATGAAAGTCTGTGGATCCCTTCAAGTATACAAAGTTAGTAAAACTCAGATTTGAGTCACAAAATTCTGATGACTTTGAGCTTCTTAACTATGCAGTTTTAGAGAAGATGACATTCTTGCAGGTACAAATCAGACCGAAAAGGACTCGGCTGTGGAAACTCCAGTTACAACACTACCCGAAGCGGAAGACGTGGTGGAAATTGATTCGGAATCAAGGGATAGGGGAGAAGTTGAGTTTGTTCGAAAGAATCCACGAGAAACATCTATTCCGGCCTCAGATTTTGAGGGGGGAAAGAGAAGTAGCAAAAGACTGCAAGAAAAAGAGGTCAATAACAAGGTAACTAAACTATCTCATCAAGATGAACCTCAAACTTATGGAGAGGCGATGATTTGTCTAGAAAGAAACCGGTGGAAGACAGCCATCAATGAGGAGATGGCCTTAATTATAGTAGTCGATACCTGGGAGCTGGTGGATTGTCTACCTAACCAAAAAATAATAGGTTGTAAGTGGGTTTTCAAATTAAAACTGAACCCAAATAACACAATCGAGCCCTACAAGGCCCGATTAGTGGCAAATGGATTTACACAATAGAAGGGAATTGTCTACGAGGAAACCTTTGCCCCGGTGGTCAAATTTCCCTCCGTCCTCATACTTCTCAGCCTGGCAGCAGCGGAAGACATGGAAGTGCACCAGATGGACATCAAGACAGCCTTTTTGCATGGAGGATTGGAAGAGGAGATCTTCATGCGACAACCCGAAGGGTTTGTGGAGGAATGAGAGGAGAGTAAGGTATGCCGGCTGATTAAATCTCTTTATGGTTTGAAACAGGCGCCTCGACAGTTGAATAAGAAGCTTGATGAGTTTCTTACTGGTCTGGGATATATCCGGATCAGCTCAGATCACTCAATCTATGTTTTTGAAGATGAGGAAGGTTATATATTTATTGCAAATTATATTGATGATTTGCTTGTTTTAAGTAAATCAATGGAAAAAATTAATAAACTGAAAACCGATCTTAAGGGGAGATTTGAAATGAAGGATATGGGGGAAGCAAAATATGTTTTGGGAATTCAAGTAGAGAGAGACCGAAAAGAAATTTATAAGATTGACTCAAAAGGAAGCAATAGGGAACATGCTTGAAAAAATTCAAATGGATAAAGCTAATAGTTGTACAACTCCAATGGAGTTGAAGAAGGGAAGTGAAGGGAGTGAGGAAGAAGGAGTCATAGTCTAAGACGAGGAATTATTTCCTGAAGAACAGAAGTTTATGCAGACTATTCCTTACAGGCAAGTAGTGGGAAGTCTAATCTATTTTATGAATTGTACCCGGCCGGATTTAGCTGCAACTGTAGGAGTGTTGAGTAGAAGTCTAAATGCTCCCACTAAGAGGGATTGGGAGGCAGCTAAGAGAGTCCTTAGATATTTGATAGGAACTAGGGATCTATGGTTGCATTTGGGTTGGGAGAATACTGACATCACTACTTGGAGTGATGTCAGTTATGGTGATGCTCCGATGAGAAGATGCATTTCTGGATATGTATTATATGTGGCTGATGGGGCTTGCTGTTGGAGTAGCAAACAACAAAAATTTATTGCTCAGTCCACCATGGAGGCTGAGTATATGGCCTCTTCCTCTGCTGTAAAAGAATTGATGTGGGTCAAGTCTTTGCTTGGTGAGCTTGGTCACCTTAAGAGTGGTGTGCCATTTTTTTTTTGTGATAATCAAGCAGCAATCGCTATTTCTGCCAATCCTAAACATCATTTTAAAGCCAAACACATGAACATTAGACTCATATTTGTCAAAGAGAAAGTAGAAAACAAAATAATCAGTTTAGAGTACCGACCAGATAGTGAGATGGTAGCAGATATGATGACCAAACCTGTGCCTTCCCCTAAGCTAATTTTCTGCAGAGAGAAGTGTGGTCTGAAATTAATGATTGACTAGATAATAAGGGGAGTGTAGAAATTAATGGTCCATTTAAAGTGTTTTCTAGGTCTAAATAGAAATATAGAAAGAAGCCGAGGAAGTCTACCTCTAACTTTTCTCTCCAACTCTCAAACTTATCGCAGTCACTGAGAAATTGGAGAGGGAGCTAGAACCATGGCTACCTAGGCTATCCATGGCTACCTAGGCTATCCAGAGGTTTACGAGAAATATATATTAGTTGAGGGTTTATTTACTAAAAGGTATGTGCCGGCCACAAGATTTGATCCTGGTACCTACCGGACGGCACACAGTCGGGAGCCAATAGCCTTAGCCGTTAAGTCTTTAACTAGTGTTACGTACTATATGGTTTGATATTTAATTAAACATTATCATGTAGGACAATTCATCTAATTGTAACTGTTTACGGGATACATACATCCAGTAATGTAAAAGTACGGATTATGGTACGGATAAGAAATGAATACCGCGCAGTTATTTCTTTAGCGAAAAAAATACCGCGCATGTATTTATTACGGCTATGATTTATTATGAATGTAATCCGACGGCCGGAATTAAACTTCGAGATCGCGGAAGACGATTTCGGCGGTTTGTGGTCATCGCCACATCGGATGACACGTGGCGGAATTACATTGCATCGGGGCATCTCCATGGATTAAGTGAGCGAATCCGGCCATACCACGTGTCGACATTTAGGCCATGTCGTACAATGTCCATACAGAAAGTAAATCGGCAGCTGCACTATTGTGTACGGAACTATAATCTGATTGGCTCCGTACATCAGTAGATAGAGTCTGTGAGAGAGATACGACTTAGAAAAATTAGGAGATAGGACCCTCTCTCCAAGAGGGATTCTGTATAAAAGGTCAACTTTGACCCTCCATAACTTACTGCTCAGGGGAGCAAATTCATATATTCTTTTTGCTATCGACTCAAGGGAGTCTTGCCTTTACAAGGGTGAAGGTGGTGAGAGTTATTGTCTGCCAGGGTGGCATTTGTTTTTGCTGAAACACAAAGGGGTCAGGGTTATCCTAATGGCTTCTTGGAAGCTGTCCTTTCTGAGGACTTATGGAGGTCTCAGAGTTTCAACACCGCAGCTGCAATTGATATGGATCAAGACAACGGATGCGATTCATAAAATGATCACAAGTGACGTAGCCGACAATGATTTATTTAATCACTTAGTATAGATTATGAGTAATGCTGATTTTACGGTGATAGATTATTTTGGCGGGATTAGGAATACTTAGATCTTAGTTGCAGGTTAGTTTTTGGACGTACCTTTCAAGTACACTTTTGTCGGCAGTACGACACTAAGCACATACTCACTGCGACTATAAGACTTAGGATTTAGAACATTTTATGCATCTTGACTTCAAAGTAGTAAAACTGCAAACAACTTTTGGGAAACATCTGAGTATTATATCTTCAGCGTTGTCGGGTCAATTGTGCAAAAACTTTAGGAGTTGTCAGTATTTATGCCGCTCTATATTCTGATAGAGTTTTGTGAAGTTTGGATGCTTGTATAAGATTTGGTGAATGTTGTTCTGTGACTACTACACCAACTGAAGATGAAGATGATGCTGGAGTAGTCATCATATAATTTAGATAAGCAAGAAGCTCTCACAGATGCTCAAAAAAACACACACAACTTTGGAACACAACCAATGATAAACTAGAGAACCAAATGGCCTACAAATCTGACACAAAGCAGATAATCTTCAAAAGAACACAAGTGCAAATTGACACAGAAATCTGCAAACAGATCTGAGAAATATTCTCAGTCAAAGATATCAAAAATTGTCACAGCTTTGAAAGTAGTACAGAGAATCTTTGTTAAAAAGCCAAGCTACAATACCAAGTTTCGATTACATGGGAAAGTGCCCTTACTTTAACTGAAATCACATTGCGAGTCGATTTCAGGTTTAGTTTGAAGATGAACTGGGTTGACGTGGCAATAGTTAAAATGGAGGAAGACGACAAGCTGGAATAAATTCAAGATGACTCAAATTGTACTGTGGTTTTCTATTTGCGACGTCAATTTTGGATGAAAAAGATAAACAAGTATTTAATTTATCTCATGGGAACATGCCCTAATTTTTACTGACCAAAAGGATGACACCTGTCCTTCGATGGCCGCACAAAGTGGTCATCCCGCAAATCAAGCGCCATTGGCATGATCGTGTATTGCGTCTTGGGTAGCGTAGCGTGTAGGGTTAAAATACAAGACTATAGTCATCGATACATTACAATCATTTATTGCGATATAATACAGCATGGGTATCGAACAAGCCTCCACACAAGTGTGGGACCTTCGGCACCTTGCGCAGACGTTCGACACCTCTTACGATCGGGTATGTGAAATAGGGTTTTATGTTTACAGTTTTTTTTTAATATAAAAAACAAAAACATATAAAATAAAACTTAAACATGCGGTCGTGCAGAGAATACGGGCAACGTAGACGCCTTCGGCACCCCTGCAGGGCCAAAAGGTTGCAAGATTCAGTCTTGTATTGTATTGATAAATATTGAACAAAATTCGATACATAATGGTAACCCTATCGATCTTTGAAAATTGACACGGATGGTGACAAAACAAAAAATTATTACGTAGAAATCGTCACTGTTGACTGATCTTATGAATTTCATGTTTTCTGTGTATGAGTTTAGCGGGTTGTTGTTAAAATCGTGCGATTTTTTCATTTTTTCTTATTTCTACGTATAATTCTTGTGACTTTTGAGTCAGTCGCAAAAAATCTCGGAGTACTTTGTGTCTAGTAAATTGAACGGGTAATTTACAAGAAATGTACGGTATTTTACGAAAAATGTACGAACTTTGACGAAAAGATACGTTGCACTTCTTAGTACTTTATGTCCAGTAAACTAGACAATTTTTTTACGGAAAACGTACGAAATTATATAGAAATGTACGGAATTTTACCGAAAATGCACGTTATTTACAAAAAGAGACGTTGCAGTGTTTCGCCATTTTGCGCACGGTAAGTTTGAATTATGTACGATCGTATGGAAATTTTTCTACATGTACGAAATAGTACAGATACAAAATCACTAACGATTTTAACGATTTTTTCAAATCGTTCAATGCGTTACTTACGTATAATTCGCCGCGATTGAATTGTTAGTACTAAACGGTTTGAACAAGTATAGTTTAGCGCATAGTTCAAAAGTAGGCGTTTTTATGGTAGGCCTTTGGTCGGCGCCTTTACCGAAAGTTGTGTTATGGGCTTTTCATGTGATCTTCTTAGATGGCTACTTTGATCAGCGACCGTCCGATAGTCCGATCCGACGGTTTAATTTTTTTTTTTTGGTCCGAATGTTTTAATTGGTCCAATTTTTGGTCCGAATGTTTTAATTGGTCCGAATAGGTCCGAATACAATATGGGTCTTAAGGTCATATTGTATGTTTTGCGTACTATAGGCATATTGTATGGGCCTACTTTCACCTACTTTTGAAATATGGTTTAGAGCCGCCCACCGCATCATACCATAGTTCAAAAGTAGGTGAAAGTAGGCCCATACAGTATGCCTATTGTATGCAAAACATACAATATGCCCTTAAGACCCATATTGTATTGGTCGAAAAATGAAAAAAAAGGTTAAGAGGGTTGAGTTGCACACCGATCGATAGAGAATTAAACGGCAGGTCTAAATTTTGAAAAAAAATCGGATAAAAAATATTTTTTCTGTGAATTTTGATGTGTTTTTTATTTAAACCGTCAGATTTAGACGATCGGACGGTCGCTGATCAAAGTAGCGATCTTAAGAAGATCACATGAAAAGCCCATAACACAACTTACGATAGGACTATTTGTCATATTAGCGTCTGCAATTTTGAAGGCCACACTAAATAAAGCCTCAAATTGACCAACCAGGTTGCCCGTCCGCGTTTTTTTTTTTTTTTTTCCGGGTTTTTTTTCCGGCGGAATGTCATCCTACGCCGCGTCAGTTCGCTAAAAAATTTCGTCAGGTGGCGTGCGCTGTACTATGATCATACGTCATATTCGTACGATCGTACAGGAGTGTCCGCAACTCACACCCATACAATATGCCTACTCTACGCGAGTTTAGTGCCAAGTTTTGTGCGCCTATCAATGGCCTACCATAAAAACGCCTACTTTTGAACTATGCATCATACATTCATACTGCATCACATTTAATTCCGTGCGCAGTAGACGTCGTTTAGTATACTGTAGCTGTCACACTTTTCTTCCGATGGAGGTATTGCCTAGCATAACCACCGTAGATGCATGCGAACATGCTGGGAAGTTGGCAAGTCGTATGATTCAAGTCCTCCGTTCAAGTCGTATCTCCTTGACGCAAAAGTCGTATGCGGCGCAAAAGTGGGGTTGCTTAGTGGAGTTCGTACGTTGTTGCACCGTTCCCTATTGTTATTTTTTGTTTTTTCTGAAGAACATTATCAACGAGAATCTGTTACGATTGTTTGTGACGTACACACACTGTTCGATTATTTTTGTTTACCATCCGCCCACGCGCTGACGATTGGTAGCCAGCTGCAGGCGGCGTACAGCTGCCAATCTGGATAACATACGAGTGCCGCGACTGACAACGAATGACTTCGCTAAGCGTCGTAGAGGTTATCTAACTTCTCACATGGTGGATAAAAATCCACCAAAATCCACCAGAATCCACCAGAATCCACAAGAAAAAGTGAAAAACCTTTGATGTAAAATATCTTGTCAGTTGTCAAGCTCCTTTGCCTTCCTTTTGTCCTCGGTGGTTTGTCGCGCTTTTTTTTTATTGGTTTCGGGTTGCTTGAAACTTTTTGTTCGTACAATGACATAGTCTGGTTGTACAAATCTTTCATTCAAATATGCTTGAAAAATCTTTGACGATGTTACATACCTGAGAAAATCCGTACATGGTACTATTGTACTGTACTTCAATAAGGCTATTTAATTCGGAAAATCATCGGAATGGGAAATGCTCCGGTGGGAATAGGCTATCTGTTTCTGCTCCTCCGTACTCCACTGGTTCCCCAGGAAGTCCTAATCCTCCGTCGTTCACTAAAATTAGTGTGGCGTTTTAAAGCTGCTGTAAGTGGGTCCAGATTGAATACGATTACCATACAGCGGAGGCGTGACGTGACTCACAGCTGATAGCAACAGCGAGAAGGTTCCCGGAAGGATGGCGCCATGGGAGTGAGTATATGGACACACGTGTGAGGCGAGGGAAGGCGGAGAGGAGAGGAGGAATTGAATTTAAAAGTTGTTTTTTTTATGGAGGAGGAATGTTCGGAAGAGGGCAGGGGGAAGGAAGGAAGAAGCAAGAGGGATTTTTTTTTTTTTTTTTTTTTTTTTTTAAAAAGTTTTTTGTTTGTCTGTTTTTCCGTCTTTTCTCGCTTTCCTGTCTTTATTTCTTTTTCTGTCATTTTTCCTTTTTTTTTTTTTTTTTTTTTTTGTCAGACAGTTCTTTGTTTGTCTGCTTGTCCGTCTCTTCTCGCTTTCCTGTCTCTATCTCTTTTTCTGTCACTTTTCCTATTTTTATTCTCTCTCTCTCTCTCTCTCTCTCTTGCTCTCTCTCCCCATCAATCTCTTTGTTCTTCTCCCTCACTTGTCTCCTCCCTTGTGCTTTAATGTTCTCTGTCTGTCTGTCTCTTCTCTCTTTCTTTGCCCCCTTTGCTCTTTGTCTATCTTTTTTTCCTATCACTTTGCCCTTTATGCTCTCTCTCTTCTCTCTCTCTCGCCCATTATCTCATGTTCATTGGATATTGGTCACTAGTCATTGGTCATTGGACATTGGACATTGGACATTGAACATTGGAGATTGGACATTGGAGATTGGACATTGAACATTGGACATTGGACATTGGACATTGAACATTGGACATTGGACATTGGACATTGGAGATTGGACATTGGAGATTGGACATTGAACATTGGACATTGGAGATTGGACATTGGACATTGGAGATTGGACATTCTAAGTGAATTGCCCTGTGATCTCCTTAAATTTTAAATCCCAAGCCTTGGTTGCCTGTTTCTTTCGTTTACACAACACAAACAGTCAGATCTTTTTCTAAACCATGCATACTGTGGGTTGTTTTATCTTTTCAGGGCCAAAGTTCACAATTTTGGACCATCAAAAACTTTTTTCTTCTACATCTTGCTTTTGGCAATTAATGGATTCATGGGTATATTTGCAAAAGCAGTGGATCCATGTGCAACCGTTGGGCAGATGGTTCAAATTAGTGAAGGTATTGCTCCCTCTCAATTTAGAGCATGTCTCCGTACTTTCCCGTACCGCCCACAAGAAGCAAAAACCGTGTTAAACATCATTTGGAAGATGCTTATCAAAGTGTACCCTTACACCGATTTTGCCATTCAGTCACCCGACATGCGACTCTACAGTAAAATTCGTCTTCGAAAGCAACTTATCCGAATACAGAACACAAACTATTCCAGCGATTTTGATTTCCATCAAGACATCATAAAGACTATCAACAATTTGAGAGATGCGCACACGGGATGGAGTCCTGACTGTTATACAGTTGTTTCTGCTCTGAACGGCCTTCCTATGGTTCAAGTATTTAACAGCGAAACAAATTCAACTGAGGTCAAAATTGCTTCCGTTTCAGGTAAATGACAAACCGAAATCTGTTTCTTCATAAGTCTTGCATTGGAACGCGTCACGAAACTTTTCAAGGCTCTAAATACATTTTCAGTACTAAAGGCGAATCTTTGTCTTTCCGGTCAGCTCATTATTTTAGACATTGTAGTAAATATATTTTGATAGCTTTTCCAATAAATTCTAATATGGTCATCGTGTTTTTCTGGATGTTTTTTGTGTTTTTTTAAATCTGGGTGTTTATCTTATTTAACTGGCAGTAATTAATTATTTAACGAAATATCAGCCGGGAATCCTAAATATGACGGCTCAAGCATTAAACGTCGAAGACATAACTGTATTTACGGGAGCCCAAGTGTTGAAAATCGACGGTCTAGATTCTGCGGATTACATTAAATGGAGAGCGAGTAAGGAGGGCAGTTATCGTAATTCACAATCACGTGTGAACGACCTCTTTTTCCGGCTTCGCACTTTTGACAGTCGATATGGAAACTTGATGAGGCCTTCCATTTTTCCGGACAACGATACACTTACTCTTACAGTTCGTCGGTAAGTATTGAAGTGCCACTTCTGGAATCATTTATTTGGGAATGTTTCTCAATTTTTTTTATGATTGCTAATCCAAACATGGACGGTGGTTCCAATGTATTGTTCACATTTCACAAGTGGAACTAAATGATCGTAGAATCAATTGTTAGTTTCTTTGTGGTATTTTTTAGATTGAATGGAGCCCAAGTCAAACATTGGTACAGCTTCTTAAGATTGCCAACCCAAAAAGGCGTTGAACAGAACTCCTCACAGCAAAACTGACATGTCATTTGTCCTTTCTATCGTCATTTTTTTCCTTCCAGGAAAAATTCAACGAAATCGGAGGTCCTCCAAGTGCCTTACTACATAATATACGGAGGTGACAGTTATTTTAACAATAGCGAAGAATATTATAACGCCAATTGCCGGAAACAATCCCAACCACTGGCCATGGCGGAATCTTTCGATAAGGATCCTACTAACTTTTTCACTTTTCTTGAACCGAGAAAAACACATTCGCGACTTTTTTCTTTAGAATTGATGAAAGCTGGCCCCGGTGCAAGCGTAGAACTTTTGTCCAGCGCGGATGACTATGTGAAGGTATTCTCTGAACTAAAATTCAAGATTCTTTCTCAATTTTCTGAATGAACCGTTTGCATATCCAAATCGGATCGAGTAAGATGGATACATTTCCCCATTTTTGAATTTTTCCATCTTTTACAATTCTCCTTTTTTACAGGTGTATCTTTTGGAAGATAAGATTACTGCTGTTATGGCAATTCCCAGCTTTACTTTTAATGATAGCGCTCCTACTACTATACAGGGACTTATTACCGGATATTTAAGAGTAAGGTTGTATTTCTATCCCAAAATTCATTTTTTTTTTTTGAGTGTATGGCTATCTTGTACTAAGATCACTGTAACGTATAACATCAGTGAGAACTTTTATCTCTTATCGGTTCTTATTATTCATATTTCAGACTGTTTAAGTTTTTCATTTTCCTTATTTTGACTTCTCTGTACTCAATATTTGTCTTCATCATTAATTCGTGTCTCTCTTATTGCAAGCTTTTGCAAGCTATTATTATAAGTGTAAATCTTCGGTAAAAAAACAAAATAATTTGATGGTTTGGATATGTGAACTTTACGTTTAATTATTTGTTTCATGGATCCGAAAACTCATCCCAGAATCTCTTAAATTTTTTAGTACCAAGATAACTAAGTTACCATCTTATTTCTAAACTCACTTTTCCTATTTGCGTTAATCAATCAAATTAAAAAAAAAAAAAAAAACTGTTCCCAAAAATGTTTTGCAGAAATTCTGGCGCCGCTCGGAAGATTGCTACCACTTATTTAAAGTTTACCCAACCAAAATAAAAAACATCTTTCCTTCCGAAAATGTTTGCAGAATGTGCTGCGAGTTTGATAATAGAAATTAGCAAGAACTTTTTCTAATGTGTTCCGATCAAACTGAAATGCTCTCTTTGCTGAAAAGTTTTTGTTGTTTTCGAAATGTTTTGCAGAAATTCTGGAGCCTCTCGTCTGATAATAGACCTTAGCGACAATGGCGGTGGATTTGCTGAAACCGCAGCTATTCTGACACAATTATTTTTCCCCGACAAGTTTCCTGGATTCTTATTACAATTCAAAGCAAACAGTTTTGTACAAGAAGCTTACAAAAAAGCATCGAAATCGAAAACAGCGACAGATTCCAATTACGATTATCGAAGTGGCGCTTACGCTAATAGCGATGGGACACCGATAAAAAGTCCCTCGGATTTTTTTTATCCTTTGGTAAATAAAACCGTGAACAACAATACTTCGCCATATTCATCTCTCATCCACTTTTCCAATTTATTTACTAGCGAAAATGCAGAATATTTCGGGTTTGACATTCCCACGGAACCCATTTTTCCGAAAAACAAAATTATGATTGTAAGTAACGGTCTTTGTTATTCCACTTGCGCCCTATTTAGTTACCAAATGGTACAATTGTACAATGTGACAGCTGTTAGTGTGGGTGGAAAGGACAATCCCAATCCGTTTCAAATTGGAGATGGAGCCGTTGGATTCGTCACCGATTCTGACACATTTTACACTAGGGAAGTTGTCGGTTTAAACCTTACGGAGAGTCAATATGCGCCTCCTCTTTTACCCATTCCCGGAGTATTACGTTTTGTCGTAGCTCAAGCTTACGGACCCGAAAGTTCAATTATTCCCCAAGAGTTTATTTATGTCCCTGGACGTTTTAAAATACGATATACGGAAGCGAATGTGGCGGACGAAAAGCTTGTTTGGAAAGAAGCGGCGAAGTTCTTTCAGTAGTTAGAGCGAGAGAGGGAGAGAGGGATAGAGAGAGAGAGAGAGGCAGAGGGAGAGGTAGAAGCAGAGGGGGAAATACAGGGAGAGAGATGGAGGGTGAGAGAGGGAGGGAGAAGAAAGGAGAGGAAGAGCAGGGAGGGGGGGGGGGGGAGGAGAAGACATAGATGGAGGGGAAGGTGCATTTGTAGAGAAAGTAGAGTAATTTATGGCTGTGAATGAAAGCCAGCTCAATTGGTTTGTCCGTTTGTGGATTATAAAAGCAATAATATTTATGGAATCCGTTTTCAGGAGTCAATTTTTATCCTATTTTCTTGTCCTATTTTATTATCCTGTGCCACTTCCATTTTGGATTTTTTTTTTAAATGGATATTAAAATTGCCAAAAAAATCATATGATGGTGCACTTGTGAAACAATAAAGAAAAAAAAATCACTTATAAAACAAAAACTCTTTTTTTGGAGTGAATTTTAGGGTGGATTGATTTCAAGGCCATATGCAGTAGCCACAAAAGAAAGAAAATATGCAAAATGGCAATTTTGATCCCAAAAAAGTCGTTTTACAAACGTTTTTGACAATTTTTGGGGTGAAAATAACCTGCTTTTATATTTTTTTGAACGTTATTATTTCAGCTAGATGAGGAATTTCCATTCCTAAGCTCCAATAAAACCGTTTTTAGTACCGATCGAGATTTCGAATCAAAAACTATAAAAAATTTCTATTTGTGTTATAAATAATCAAAAAATCATCAAAAAGACTTTCCCATTACCAAATAGTACACCAAAGTACGGCGATAACCAATAAAAATAACTCTTTGTGTTCTACATTTTTTAAAACTACATTAATAGAAATTTCCAACAATGCATAATACATGCATACAAAGTATAATCACCTCTACATCCATTTCAAAAACTATTGCTTAACACTAGGTCTGTAAGACTTCGAATATTCGGTATGAGTATTCCGAATATTCGGCAGCCTGGAACAAAAAACGTTTAGATCCGAGACAGCGTTCACGTGAAGTACGGTTCCGAATCAAAGCCAAAAAGGTTTGGTCCGGCTGAAACAAAATTTGTCGTGTAGCGGTCGGTCTTCGTTACAAGACCAGATTTAGATTATTTCATTTATTTGTCTTTTACCGGTCGTTTCTACGACCAGAAACAGGTGTCGCCACATCACGTAAGATGACGACACGTCCAGAAAGGGAGGGTGTGCACATGTAACCGAAACTTTTGAATGTTACTTTGGATTTTAGTGCAAATTTTACTGTGTAGTTTTCAAAGTGTTCCTATGGGTATGTCCCATGTAATTCGTACTTTGATAAAGTATTTTGGGCTGTAGTGAGATTCTCCGTACTACTTTGAAGAGCGTCCCAATGTGCGAAAATGAAATCGTAACTTTGACATGTGACGGTTGTAGACGTAAGTACAAATTTGTGACGGATGAAGACTACTACGAAACTTTCGACAATCGGTGACGCCAACAAAAACAACGACGGTTGTCGACGTCTAGATATTTGTAATTTTGTGACATTGTAGATGTTTAGGGTTTTGTGACATTGTGACGCCATGCTCACTTGTGACAACGTCGCCGTCACAAATTGAAGAACTTTCTGCCATGCCTATCCAATTTTGTTTTTTCGACTTTTCTCACTCTACTTGGCATAAAAATACACATAAAGGTAGTCGAAAGAATAACTTTTCAAATATCTTTCATTTCATACCATTATTGTCGTGCCCAACTATAAAAAGTGCCAAATAAAAGGGATAATGTGAGAGGGAGAGGGGAGAAGCGACGATGGCGCAAAATTATGCAAAGGACCAATGAATGAAAGTGAAGGTCCGAGACCCTTGCAATTTTTTTTCCGTACAATCTCGTCTTTTCCGTACATGCACGTGACAGGCAAGGAGAAAAAATAGCGAGTGCTCTCCCTCGACCTAAAATTTTCACACTCGTGTGGCCCGTGTGTGGATCTTTTTTCATTCGTTGTTTGGGCTATACTTTCCCTAAAATCCAGTCGCGAGGCGATTTCTGATGAAGTTTTTTGACGGGCTTGATTCTCTTTCACTGGGTCGAAAAAAGTAAAACGTCAAAATGCGTTCACATGACGACAAACATGAAGTACATTCAAAGTATCGACTTGACGTTTGCTATACTTTTAGAGAATTGATGTTTTTGTATGGCTAACGTTTTTGACTTATGGTACTGCGTTTTAGGTGAAAGCGACAGAAAAAGTCGATACTTTAATGCATGGGGACATACCCTATGTCAATCAATATTTGCGCGTTCATTATTTCAAATATGTGACAATTGTAGACATCTACAAAATGTGCATCAGTCTACGAAACGAAATGTAGACGACTACAAAACTTTCTAAAGTTAGCGACGTTTACAAAAACGTTGACGGTTGTAGACGTCGAGGATTTTGTGCCATTGTAGATGTTTAGGGTTTTGTGACACAACGAAGTCATGCTACCTTATGATAGCATCAGTACGTAAACTTTGTGCCATGGCTTCCAAATTTCTTTTTCTTATATTTTATCATTCGATATGCCATCAAACTAGGACGAAAAATATTCACAAAAAAGAAAAATAAAATCTTTTATTTGAAACTATAATTGCTACATTTCATTTAGAAAAGAGAGAAAGAGGAGCGGTCGAGTATGTAATTCTGTGACCACCATTGGTACACAAAATATGCAGCTTGTATGAACCCTCTAAATTTAAATTGCCTCCTTTTCTCTTAGAACAACTGCCACCCTGGCAACAATGACTCTAACTGCCTCCACCCTTGTGAAGGCTGGACTAGGTTCATTAATCTTTCGTAAGTGGGCGGTGCATTTGTTAAGCCGAATGGCATCACTATCCATTCAAAATGATCAACCCTAGTTCTAAAAGCAGTTTTATCAACATCATCAGTTCTAATTAACACCTGATTGAAGCCACTACACAGATCAATCAACGAAAATACTTAAGCACCCTTTAAACGATCTATTCAAATCAGAAATTAATGGTAACGGATACTTATCCTTCACCGTAATCTTGTTCAGACTACGATAACCAACACACATTCTCAACGTTCCGTCCTCTTTTTTGACGAAGAAGGCTGGTGCTCTGTACGGTAATTTGTTGGGCTGAATATGTCTTTTCTGTAGAAGGTCGTTGGTTTGTTTTTTTAACTACCCCTGCTCAAAGAAAAAATGCTTATAAATTCCTCTGACTGAAGGATTACATCCAGGTTCAAGGTTAATAACATGTTCCACATCTCGGGAAGGTGGCGTTTTTGAGGGTAAATCACTTGGGGAAACATCTCGAAATTCAAAAATCAAATCTTTAACAGCAGCGTCAGATGTATTTATTTTAGTTACGAATAGAATTCAGTTTTTCAAGATTTTTAGTAGTGTCTGATTTAGGAATGACGTCAACGTTAGTGTTTTCTCCGCCACCTTCATCAGTAACCGCCTTAGTTACTAATAACAAGAAAACATGATTTGTTTTATCTTTTAAATGATTTTTAAATTGTTTAGCTGAAATCAAACCTTCCACTCCCAATTTGTTTATGTTATTTATATGATTTTTATGCATGCAAAACCTGCTACCATTTTTAAACTTCACTTTAAAAGTGTTAATTTCCCAATTAATTTGAGGATTATGTTCAGTTAACCGTTAAGGCTTTTCCAATATAAGTTCCTCACTTCCCAAATTCATTATTTTACACACAACTTTCATTTTATGACCTTGGATATCAACTTCTATTATGTCAATTTGTAAGTCTAATGTGTACATATTACCATTTGCCACTTAAACATTTAAACGCTTTTCCCTTATTCTTCTACAAACTTATGTGAAATAAAATTATGTGTAGCACTTGAATAAACCATCACTTTTAGTGGTTTTCCTTCCACCAACGACTCAAATTTGATTAAACAGTGTGTGGTGTTCATGTTACTTAATTGTCCTAACATAGGTCTGTTGTTAAGAATTTCATCAAAGGGATTTTTCAAACTATGCAGTGTAGTCAAAAATCATAACAAATTCTACAATCCTGGTTTTTCCATTCATTAACCTGCCCTCCAAAGTTAACTCTTTAACTTCTGGATCTGGTTGACTCAATTGAGGACTTTCATCTAGTCTTTTCCGTTTTCCACCTCTTGGGTTTCTTGTGCAGCAAGGAATAATGCTGTATAATCTTCAAGACCTTCATTAACATTGACTGTTTTGAGAGAACGTTTATCTGTATAGTTTTTGGCGTAGTGATCTGGACCTCCACATTTGAAACAAGTGACTTTCTTTTTGGGTTTTCTGCACTATCTACTGAATTGTTTCTCCTTTTTACAGTTATCACAGTTAATCTTTTTCAATTGTGCACACTAAAATGCTTTATGACCCTTTTTGTGATAGATAGTGCATGTGGGTATAGTAAAATTAGGTTTCTGAGTATTAATGCTTTGCTTAGGACTCTTTGTTGAAATATGTGTATTTCTTATTGGTATTTTCTAAGTTGTTTTTGTATTTTCTCTGACTATTTTTAAAGGAACAGAATAAAATGGTGTTAGCTAGGCTCTAACCTCTCTCTCCCTAGTCTCTATACTTATGGTAATCACTGATAAAAAAAGAGAGAGAGAGATTAATCCATGGCTGCCTAAAAAGACAGAAAACAGTCTTAGTAGATTGTACCAAAAAGATACAGACCAGCTAGGAATTGATCTTGGTCCCTATGTTTGCCGAAATAACCCGCAGCCTTGTCTTATAGTCTAAGACGTATGTTGGGATATATAGGGTCTGATAGCTATTTAAAGATAAATATACAAAGCAAACCGATTAACTAGACTTACGACAAATTTCACGTAGAAATAGTATAAATATCGTATGCACGCCGATATTGTACTAAGCAAATTGATCAGACATTTATTTAAACAGCGAACATTAAACATCAATTTGGATTGGACGGCTATCATTAAAATCGACATCAAGATATGGTCATTTTGGCAGTTTATGGACAATACGTCATCGGATGACAAGTGGCGGGGCATCAGTTGAAAGCGGAATTTTTGAAGAGCATCAGGACGAGTCAAAGTGTGACACACGTCTTCACCATGGCTATGATGTACCCTAACGGTTCAGAAGGTACCATGGGACCTTTACCTTCGTGTATAGTACAATCTTGTGATTGGTGTTGTACAAAAATAGATAAGGCTTTACAGAGGAGTTTAGGACTTAACAATTTTGTAGGTAGCCGCCTCTCTCCCAAAATGATTCTGTACAAATAGGTATTTTTGCCTCTTTTTAATCAATCGCCTGTTTGGGCATTTTTAGATATTTCTTCTTCTTTGGGCATTTTCAAATATTTCTTCTCCTTTGGGCATTTTCAGATATTTCTTCTCCTGTGGGCTCAAAGGAGTCTAAACTACACAGGGGTGTAGTACTTAATATAATTTGTCTGCCAGGGTGACAGTTGTTTTTACACAAAGAAGACCATTGATAATTCACTAGAGGCTTGATATACAAAGGAGAATTTTGTGATCTAATGGGGGACATAAAATTGCAGGTTATGGGCCCACCCTCTCGGGTGCCCATTTTCAATGGAACAAGATTAATTGATTGGGAAATGATGATGACAAGTGCTTTGGGTAAGAAGCGCTATTGGAGGATAGTAAGATTACAAATTAGATGTCCATCCCCGGATATTCATTCAGGTTGGAGGGAGTCAGATTTATTGGAACAACTTCTGGTGTAACGAATGAAACAGATAAAGGGGAAAGCATTATTTTGGAGGGAGAAATGGAGAAAAAGAAGGAGACCCTTACTCCTATTACCGCAGCGATAGAGACATCAGTTTTGAAGATTGAGGAGAATGATACTCTCACATGGGAATACAACAACATGGCAGCAAGACACTTCATTCGAGACATCTCACTCATAGTTTGGCAACTTCTCATCTTCACATAGTTACGGCTGCAAATCTGTGGGCAGCTCTGGTAGATATTTACAGAAGTGGAACCATTCAGAAGCAACAAATGGCTGAGCAGAAACTAATGCATACTGTTACAAAGGAGAAAAGATGTTAGACTACTGCACGGATCTACCCACTTTGTATATTGAGTTGGAAAGTGCCTGTTTGATGGGAACCACTGATGACTATGCAAACGTGGTTAACCATATTTGGAAATTGTGTGGAGGCCCTTGCGGTCTTGAGGACATTTGGAGGAGACTCTTTTTGGAGGAAACTTTGGGAGCAGATTGTGGAGCAGATTCACACTTTGGCGCTCTGCAAAGCCCTAGCTGCGGCGACCATCTGCGACTCACCTTTGATAATCACCAGAATATTAAAGGTGTTTTGTAAGTATTACGATGCACTGGACCCAATTGTATTGAGCACTGGCATTTCCCAGCTTTCTTTGTTTGTAATCTGGGCTTGAGTGGCCTTACGTTTTTCGTGATTGCCTGGAGTGGATTTGACAATTTAGATCTGGCCGTTGGTGGCCTTACATAGTTGTCTCTCTGTTTGTGTGCTGTAGATCTGCACCTATGGGTGCTTGGATAGCAATTTTTCTGCCTTGATAGATCTGGCCCTCCGGCCTTGCCCACTTGTTTGCAGGGTAGAAGGTTTCAGTAACACAGCTTTTTGGTAGATCTGGTCATCGTGGCCTTGATCGTGACTTATTGGTTTTATTGATATGTGTGGCTTGGTTGCTCAATTGTTGCATTTTGTATAGACCGTGTTCATTATCTCGTCGTTGTTTCCCTCTTCGTTTTATGCCCACCGATTGGAGCAATTTTAATTTCTGTTCCGGGTCTACTCGTAGTGGTGTAGCTTTTCGCCCATCACCTGTAGACCAAATTGATCTAGCAAGTATATCTAATTTTCCTATAACTTCGGTTCCACTATCTAGAACATCCTCTGTCCGTTCAGGACTCACGTCAGTCTCTTTTTTGTCCTCCGTCTCCTCTACGCTATTTGTAGAGGAAACCAGAGACGAGAGTCTCTAGGGATTCGACTCAAGTTCCCTGTCTTTTTGGTCTTCTCTTGGTCTAATTTTGTCCCACCTCCGTACACGCCGGTCAGTGACATGGCCTCCTCCTCGGAGGGCCCCATGAGCAAAATGGAATTCTTCGCTTTTCAGGGATGAAGGATACAATGTCCTTATCTCATTTCCGTATGCTGTATGATACCAAAATGCGCGATTTCGCATTTCGTTATCAAGATCAATTTGATCTTCGTGTAGCATTTTCTCTCCTTTGTCGGTATCTTAGAGGTTCATCTCTCACCCTATATTCCCGCAAGAATAATAACATACTCGCGATGACAGAACTTTCCCCTCTTTTCGCTGGCACACCCGAAGTCATACGACAAGTGGATATCCCATTTTAGGCCTCTTTTCCCGAGGTCCTGGATGTCCAAGGCAATGTCTTAGTTCCCGCTGTCCCAGAAATTCCTCCGCAATGTCTTAGTTCCCGCTGTCCCTAAAATTCCTCCGCAATATGCTGTGGCTGCACGTGCTGATGTCCCAGCACGATTAGCGATGACGATTTCGTTGTGAGATCCCATTTCTGTCATGTTTGATCTCCTAGAAGCGAAGTATCGAATGCAGTATCAAATGCAAAATCCAGATCAAGTGAAGGTAATGATGAACTTCAAACGTAAACAGGGTGAAACCACCCCCGCTTTACGTGCCCGTATGGAGACGTTACGGGAAGCCTTACCAGACTTAATGTCTAATGCGGAAGCTGTCCAAAATTTGTTGGACAGTTTCCTGATCACTCAAAACGATTTATCCAAATTCATCTTACGCTGACATACGGCTTAAAATTTTCCTTTGACCAGGCCGCCCAATATGCGGTTGAATATGAGATGGAGTCGTGTTGGTGGGAAGCTCATGATCGATCGGAAGTTGCTTTCCCACTTCCCCCACTAAGGAACCCATGGCCCAACAATAGGCCTCCAAAAGTGCCTGCCATGGGAGCTCCACCGTTTAACCTTGGAAACAGATTATGTTTTCCTTGCGGGGAAACAGGGCATGAGGCTCACATGTGTCCAGATAAGACGGCCACATGCACTCACTGTCAGCAGATGGGACATTATGCCCATCGATGCCATATTAAAAATCCAGAATTCTCATATCAGAATCAAATCAAGAATAGGGGTATTCCTGCCCGTTCCACCAAGCCGGTCACTCCGCCTAAGGAGACCGAGGAAGTATCTACTCCTCCCAGAATTTCCCGTAGAGAGAGAGAAAAGTTGGAGCTGCAAGTTACTATGGCAGCTATGATGAAGGAATAGTTCGCAACTTTCATGGCGGAGATGAAGCCACAGTTTACAAGAATGTCCCGCACAGTCGTTCACATGCCAACGTTGGCACGTCGAACCCTTCGAGATTCCATCGTCCAACAACGAGTAGCCACGTTTGACCAAGGCTCGGCAGAATATAATCGAATTAGAAGTCACAAATTCTCAAATCCCACTATTCGAGAAAGAAACTCTCTCCCCTCTTCCGGAAAAGGCTTCAGCTATTGTAGCTGAAGCACTTACAATCTTAGATAGTACAATCCAAGATGCTCATCATGTCAAGGAACAGTTGAGCATCCTATCTTCTATGATCGAGGACGTGCCTAAGGTCTCTCCTACTTTGGGTGAGGTATTTGCAACCGCTGCTTTACGCGCGTTGCAGCTGAATCACAATCTGTCAGCAGTCCAGCTAATTTCGGCAGACGAACGTCGTACATTGGATCCCCACATCAGTTTTCTTGATAACAACCAACACCCATTCACAATCAATGGTGTTGCACCTTCCCTCCCTCTCATGGACACCAGAGCCAAACCCATGATCCTACGATTCAGATTTGCGTTGAAGCTTGGCCTCACGGCAGACAAGCTGCAACCCACAACCACACGGTTACTAACTTTAGCTGGTACCACGGAGCCGGTCCTTGGAATCACTAAAGACCCCCTCGTGTTTCAGTTTCAAACAGAAACCGAAACTGAATTTTCTGAAATTTCTCCACATGCGCTCGTTACTAAGTGTAGCGATTACGAATGTTTGGTTGGCCAGGACGTTATATTTTGGGTTGGTGGTGGTGTAGATATGCATGACCAGACATTCTCTTACAGACCCAATCACTTTCCTGAGCGGAAGATTTGCCTTCCACTTATTTCAGCACGGAAGCCCTTGCCTATCATGGCTCATTCAACGACAACACTTCCTTCTTATGTTGGTATTGACCCATTAGATAATGACATCTCTCCATGTATCTCTCCATGTATCTCTCCATGCATTCTGGACAAGAAAATTTCTAATGGGACGTTGATTTCCGAAGGTGCAGATTACATGCCTATGAGGGAGCATGCCCAGCTTGGTGTTCCACGTTATGTGCAGGATTTTTCACTGGATTTGGATTCCATGAGGATACTCACTACTGAGGAGACTTTCGATGCGCGTCTTCGCGGTCTTCCAATTTTGTTGGCCAGTTCCACCGCAGGCTAAGGAGCTGGGGGGGGGGATAAATGGATCTCTCTCGGCTTCCCACTCACCTTTCACCTTTTATCCTTTCCACCTGTTATCTCATTTTTACATTGTCATATTCATTTTAGCTTTGTATTATAATTCTTTTTGCTTCGGGGTGTGCTTTGCTGTTGTCTATTCCACGTTTTCTACTCGCCAGCTGGTTAGGTTGCATGTTTTTTTGGTTCAATTGGACACATGCACGACATATCTAAACTTAGCTCCCTTCTGTTATAATTCCTAAAAGCCAAAAAATATAGTGAAAGGTGTTATGCCTAATTAAAACCCACTAGTGTTATACACTTATAACTTTTAATTGATGAGAATCCTTTCACTAATATTTTTATTTCCTACCTAATGTCAATTCATGAGCGCTTAATATACCACATATGCCTTCGGGCACTTCCCTAATGGATGTCCGCCAAGAGCTTAGTCAATATAAAAGGTCGACCGTCAGACCATGTAGCCAATCTTGTCTCGCTATGGGGAAATGTCAGAAATTAATATTTCGAGTTTTTCCCTATCGTCTCAAGAGTATTTCGTCAAACCATGGTCGCATCTTCCTCTTTTTCGTTCACCTCTCTCGTTAATGGTTATCTAAATTTTTGTTTCAAACCATAAAGAGTTATTTCTAAAGACCAAAACCGCAAAGAACCATCACTTCGTACATTGAAAACTTATTCTTTAATCAAACCAAACTATTCATAGTCCACCTTTGTTAGAGGTTCTTCTTCTTCACCTAAATCCTTTTCTTACTATATAAGATTCCCTTCGAAGTCATATTTTTCCTCAAAATAAGATATTTCTCTATGGTTCCATTACGGATTGAAAGTCTTTATGGAAATTGACATTTGGTGATTCAACCACCACTATCCTTCACGTATCATAAGCCAGATACAAGCTCATTTTTATATTCTATCCCATAACTATACTTGTCAAACTTTTCACAAAAAAATCCCTTGTCCTTTGAGTGGCTTCAAGATACACAATTGCCATGTGTACCCAAATGCATAAGTAGCGAATGGACGACATAATTCCAATCCAAATTCGTGTAAATGTTGTCATCGAAAGATGATGCCAACCCATAACTATAAATATAGTGGAGGTTATAATCGCTTCTTCCCATGATAAGATATTATTTTTAGTATTATGGATCATAACGTGCAATATCTCTTAAAGGGTCTAATTTATTCCCTCTACTATTCCATTGTATTTCTCGAACGACAAAATTTCAAATCGTAGTTTTGATGTTCCTTTCGGGGGTAAAACACATTCCATGATTTCATAAACTAATGTTACCTTTCTGTAGCATGAATTGATTTGTCAAATACACCGCCTGAAATTTAGGCTTCGGTCCCTTCTAAACAAGTTGACATACGGTTTTGTATGAATCCACACCCGGATGAAGGTTGCACCCACGACGAAATATATAATTAAGTAAACTCACGATCAACAATATGCGCAGTGGTGGCATGTGGTTAGCGCAATCACAACATAAGTCAAAGTTCTCAAGTTCAAATTATGGTCGACTTGTAATTCACTTTAATATGACCTTCCACCATTTCCCTTGATTCTACAAATTTTACCATGGTTTCGTAGCCAAGGGGATCATGTTACAAATGGATTTTATTATCAATAACTTCTCAAATAGATTGTTGTTGTACGCAAATTGTAGCTATCCATACTCAGATGCGAGGTGCACCCGCACTATAATAAATAATAAGAAGGCAACACCAAAAATGATATCCGAGCTGGTGGCGTAGTGCTTAGTGCATTCACAACTTAAGTCAAAGGTCCCAAATTCAAAATTTTGGTCGTCTCTCCAATCTATTCAACGGGATAGTCCACTCTATCTTACACCTCTACCAATATTAACAAAAGCAACGGACTATGCAAGACATGGGACACAAACCTAACACCCTCATTTGTCCTCTCTGCATTTTCCATATCGATACTCAAATTTGTAGTGTCGTGCATCGAACGCCTCTTGTCGATATTCAATATGCACCTAGTTTTGGGTACCTAATAATCCATGTATCATTTCAATATATCGAGAAGTTAAATATCAAGATATTTAAGCGATGTATCGGCCAATTATTTGATATATTTGAACGGGTATGTATCGAAGTGACATAAACTGAAATTAATATTCAAAAGCCCCTAAAGCCCCCTTCCCCTTGGTGCACACTCGCGGGGGGGAGGGCAAGGGGGGGGGGGCGGGAATTCTCCGTACGATCTAACGTTCTATTTACTATACGATTTACAAAAATAAATATATTGCAATAATTTTGTTTGTCCCGTAGCAATATATCGAGCCGTTTAACCGTTTGATATCCGATACATCAAATATTGAATCTATCACCATCATTTTTTACCCGATACGCAACACTATACTTTGAAACAAATTGACGGTCCGTTTCATGAATTTGTGGTCCATTATCAAGATAATCGATTGTAAAAATAGTGTACAAACCATCATGAAATTTTGTTGAAGTCACTCTCTTATTTACAAACTCACCTTGGACCGGTAAATTTAGCATAACAATATCGAAGGTATTAACTGAGGCCACGCGATTGTTTGCCACTGTAACTTTCTTTATAATGTCGATAACTCCTAAAAATATGTGTTTTTTATATGGACATGACGAGTTGCATTTCAGTCAATTCTTTGCTACCATTTGCAACAAACGAAGCGAAATCATTGTCAATTGAAATCCAAAAATTAGTAGTCTGTCCCCGAACTTGTTTGCAACCTTCGTGTAATATTGATGCTTTCCTCCAAGACCCTTTCTATGACTTTGACCTCCTCCACGGCCACGATTTTGGTCACCTCTACAACCTAATTTTTTTTTACCTTCGTCAACAAAATTATAACGTCGAGTACTCACTTGCCCTCAACGTTCATACGTATACCACTGTTTTTTGTTAACCAAATCAGTTGTCGTAAGATTTATTGAATAATAACACTTGTAGCACATAATGTTTACAGCATTAATATCAACGTCACTATTATTGCCACTGAGTTTCTCCCTTCCTCTGCCTCTACCACCACCACCTTGGAGCTTCTTTTGGAGCCCCTCTCTCGTGGATGGAGTTGAGATCCACTGATTCGGATGCGGCGGTCACATCGAGCGCGGCTGCTTTTTCAACTCCTCTGCTCGAACCGTGTTTTGATTTACCCACCATTTTTGCAAATATTTCACAAGATATTCAAAAATTCCACATTTCTTTGAACTACAATCTCACTACGTTCCTAAACGCTAATAATACTTCAATGTTAAAGGTTTAATTTAACATTTTGATGAGATTATAAAGTTGCTCAACGACTTTCCAGGCATCATCCATAGAATACCCTTTATTCTGTTATTTCTTTGAAGGAAAAACGAAGTCGCAAATTCTTTTTTATAACATTTTCAAGGTCCTTATTAATATCATTTATTATAATTGTAACTTTAAAGACAAAGGCTACTTGTTGTTTAGACGTTATATATTATTTTAAATGGCAGCTTATTATTTAATGCCAAATTTACTCGATAATTGTTATCTAAGATGGGAAAATGTCGAATCAGATACACTTAAGGTTAAAGGTTAGGTAGTTATAATGGCTCTTGCGTTTGAATAATCTATGATTTATGTCATTTTGAATATAAGGTTTGTTGTTGTTTTTTTTTCAATTCAAAAGTTGTAGAATTAGTTTAAAACAAAAACCGTGTTGGGAGTCGAGTGGGAGAAAAAATGACGGAGTGGTTTAAGAACAACTACAACTTAGTTTTAGTTTAATGAAGTACATTTTTTTTTGTTATGTGACTTGCTCGTTATTAGAAAGACATGCTCGTTATTAGAAAGACGGAGAGGCGTAATTTTTGGAACATGTATTTTGAATTGTTGAAAGGAATTTCAATGTTTGAGTATCTTTGTGAATAATTTTCCATGTAAAATTATAATGCAATCTCAAAAAAACGTAAATATTAAATCATGATTTTTTACAACCTGTAAACGTGTTTAGTTTGTAAAACCAGTGATTGAAAGCTTTGCAATTTTTGCCATAACTTATTGAATTAAAAGAGAACAAAAATGAAAGAATCGTAGAGAATCGTGTACACGGTGATTAGGGCAAAACATATTGCACATAAGCCCACACACAATGGTGAAGCCTAAAACATTATGCTAAAACACAATAAAAAAAGTTGTTTATCTTTGTGAAGGTTTGTTTTCGAAATGAAATATTTTTTCTTGTCTATTGAAATTCTTTATTTTTTTTACGATTTGATTCGCGTCCCTTTTATGAGTAATGTTTCGTGTAAACAAGCTAATACGTTTTCGTATAGTATGTACACGAACTACGCAGTGCAACGCAGTTAGCATAATTTTTTTTTCTTACTTTACTCAATTTGTATCCGTTCACATTTTTTGAATTAGGTTCTATCTTCCGATTAGCGACGCTAGGAGGAAAGTTGGACATGTATTTACAAGAGATTAAACCACAAAATCATTGATGATAGTAGCGATGCATGTTGTAGCAGTTGTTATTCAACCAAGTTCATGACCATCTACCAAAAAAAATCATTTGTCGAAATGCAAGATGAGAACCGAAGTAGTGTACATAAGCAAAAAAAGATCATCATTATTATTCATAAACCTTAATTCTTATATAGAAAGAAGTACATTTTAAACTGTAGCTATCATTAAAGTGGGAACCAGGAGCCAAAGGAAGTACGATAATACTAAAAGGCACGTTTTTAATGTAGCCCAAACCAAAGCATCAATAATCTACCATCAATTTTATCTTATAATACATTGTTTAATCACTGTCAAGATTGACAAATTCCAGAAAGGGTCAGCAAATTTCTAAAGAATGACCTGCCGATTATGGAAGTTGTGGATCTTTGTGAAAAAAACAAGACGGCAAATCAAATATGTACCGTATGTAGTATGTAGTTGCACGAGGGTCCGTTGGTTTGGCGAACCTTGTGCGGCCTTGAGAATCCGTACCATAAATCGAGATTAAGTACGAATATTGGGTCGTCGGACGATCGCGTAGGTTTCGTTGCTTCGATTTTCTGAGATACCCCCAAGCCCTCGGTCCGATCTCGGTCGCCAACCAACGGACGTCAGGTAAACAATCCGATATTCCCGCCTTTTCCGCGGGATAATATTTACTTATTTAGTAATGTACTGAAAGTAAACCCGTGGCAAACCCTGAAAAGTGTAATGAGCGCTCTTTTCTGTTGTTTTCTCTCTCACTCCGAAATAATAAGGGAGGCCTTTCCTCCCTTCCACCCTTGGAAGCAGTCTCGTCGGAGGAAAGGACAATTACCGCTTTTTCTGGCGCGTTTAAATACTTAGTTTAAATTCTTTTTTTGTTCCTTTTTTCTGTTTCTTATCTTTTAGTTTTAGGGTTGCTGCAGTTGCACCATGTATCTTTATAGCTTAACACTGCAGAAGCCTACAGGAATTGCTATCGCAGTCTATGGCAACTTTATGGGAACAAAGGAGCAGGAAATTGTGGTTGGAAGAGGAAAAGTTTTGGAACTCCTACGGGTTGATAACAATGGAAAGATTCAATCTGTTTATTCCGTGGAAGTTTTTGGTGCAGTTCGATCTCTCGTTCAGTTTCGTTTAACAGGATCACAGAAAGATCTTCTGATAGTTGGTTCCGATTCCGGGAGGCTCGTAATTCTTGAGTTTAACGTTGAAAAGAACCAGTTTGAGAAAATCCACCAAGAAACCTTTGGCAAATCAGGGTGCAGAAGAATTGTGCCTGGACAATTTCTTGCTGTAGACCCTAAAGGTCGTGCGTGTATGATTGGAGCTTGTGAGAAGCAGAAGTTAGTATATGTTTTGAATAGAGACAATGCGGCTCGGCTCACAATCTCGTCGCCTTTGGAGGCTCATAAGTCTCACACCATCGTGTTTTCACTTGTAGGAGTCGATTGTGGTTTTGATAATCCTATTTTTGCTGCAATAGAGCTTGATTACTCTGAAGCTGACCAGGATAGTTCTGGACAGGCAGCTGCCGAGGCTGAGAAGCAACTTACATACTATGAACTCGATCTCGGACTTAATCATGTAGTCCGTAAGTGGGCAGAACCCATTGATAATGGGGCTAACCTTTTAGTGCAAGTACCCGGTGGAGCTGACGGTCCCAGCGGTGTATTGATTTGTGCTGAAAATTTTGTTATTTACAAACATCAAGGTCATCCAGATGTTCGTGCCCTCATTCCTCGTAGGTTTGATTTACCTGCTGCCCGGGGTGTTTTAATTGTCACAACAGCAACACATAGGTCAAAAAGTGGATTTTTTTTCCTTTTACAGACCGAATATGGTGACATGTTTAAAGTGACGCTCGACTACAACAAGGAAACTGATCAGGTGAATGAACTGAAGCTTAGCTATTTTGACACTATACCAGTTGCATCAGCACTCTGCGTTTTGAAGATGGGATTGCTCTTTGCGGCTTCAGAGTTCGGAAACCATAGTTTGTACAGATTTACAGGTCTAGGCGAAGACTCTGAAGTAGAGTCGTCGTCTGCCATGTTAGAGGAGACTGAGGAAGGCTACCGTCCAATTTTCTTTTACCCCAGGAAACTGAGGAATTTAATGCCTATAGATGAAGCCGAGTCTCTCATGCCTATGCTTGATATGAAAATTGCCAATTTGTATGAGGAGGAAACTCCTCAGATCTTTGCTCTTTGTGGCAGAGGATCACGGACTTCTCTTCGTGTCCTGAAACCTGGGCTTGCAGTTCAAGAAATGGCTGTTTCCCCTCTGCCAGGTGTACCAAATGCTGTGTGGACTGTGAAAAAGAAAGTCACGGATGAATTTGACCAGTACATCATAGTGTCCTTTGCCAATGCAACACTGGTACTTTCTATCGGTGAAACTGTAGAGGAAGTTAGCGACAGCGGATTTTTGGACACTACTCCGTCTCTCGCAGCATCCCTCCTTGGTGATGATTCTCTTATGCAGGTTCATCCGGGAGGTATTCGCCATATTAGGGCAGATGGGCGTATCAATGAGTGGAAGACACCTGGAAAGAAAAGCATAGTCAAGGTTGGTTGCAACAGATTACAGGTTGTGATAGCACTTAGTGGAGGAGAGCTAATATATTTTGAAATGGACATAACTGGACAGCTCACAGAGATTGAAAAGAAAGAAATGTCAGGAGATGTCGCTTGTTTGGATATTGCACCTGTGCCAGAAGGTCGTCAACGTTCGAGGTTCCTGGCGGTTGGTTCTTACGACAGCACTATTAGAGTACTCTCCCTTGACCCAGATGACTGTATGCAGATTTTGAGTGTTCAAGCTGTATCGGCGGCTCCAGAGTCTCTGTTGTTACTGGAGGTAGTAGCTTCCTTGAAGGGAGAGGATGGGGCTGACAGACCGGCCAGTGTCTTCCTTAATGCTGGCCTGCAAAATGGTGTGCTTCTGCGGACAGAGGTGGATATGGTCACAGGGCAACTCTCTGATACCAGAACACGGTTTTTAGGGTTAAGAGCACCCAAGCTTTTTGCTTGCAATGTTCGTGAAAGGCGTGCAATGTTGTGCCTGTCCAGCAGGCCATGGCTAGGCTACACCTTACAGGGACACTTTCATCTCACGCCTTTATCATATGAAACTTTGGAGTACGCGGCTTCTTTCTCATCTGATCAGTGCCCTGAAGGTGTAGTGGCGGTCGCTGGTGAGAATTTGCGAGTGTTTACAATCGAACGACTTGGTGAGAGCTTTAACCAGACCATCATCCCGTTGCGGTACACTCCCAGGAAGTTTATTTTGCATCCACAGTACAAAACCCTCATTATTCTGGAAAGTCACCAGGGAGCATTCACAGCGCAAGAGCTTGAAGCTTATCGTGCTGAGGCACTTGAAAAAACTGGGGCAACTGAGAAAGATAATGGGCCTATGAAGATAGATGGTGAAAAAGCAGATGGTGGTGAGGAAGAGGAGGAGGAAGAGGAGGAGGGTGATCCACTTCCTATGGAACAATATGGTTATCCAAAGCAAACTCCTGACAAATGGGCGTCTTGCATTCGGGTCCTCGAGCCAAAGGAACAGGCTACCACTTGTCTGTTAGAGCTCCAAGATTCAGAGGCAGCACTCAGCTTATGTACTGTAAATTTTCAGGGCAGAGCGGAAGGTGGTGCTCTGGTAGCAGTTGGAACAGCAAAGTCACTGCAGTTTTGGCCAAAGAGAGAGGCAGCCGGGGGCTTTATCCACGTGTATAGAATGGTAGCAGATGGGAAAGAGTTGCAGCTTGTGCATAAAACACCAATGGATGGTGTTCCCACAGCTGTGTGTGCCTTTCAGGGGCGTTTGCTTGTCGGGATTGGACCAATTTTGCGCATCTATGACCTTGGGAAAAGAAAGCTGCTTCGCAAGTGTGAGAACAAGAGCTTTCCAAACACAATTACATCAATTCACACATACGGTGATCGAATATATGTTGGTGACATTCAGGAGGTGAGCCTTGACGTATTCCACCCGGAATGAATCTACCCAGTAAATGCTTGACAGATTCTAGGCAGGAAATTGTTAAGTTGCTGGTTGGATCTTGGTCGTTTCTTCTTAAAAATTATGCCTGTCTTCATGTGCAGTCTTTTCATTACGTGAAATACCGGCGGGATGAGAATCAGCTGTATATTTTTGCTGATGATGTGAGTCCACGATGGCTCACTTGTGCCCTCCACATCGACTTTGATACCACGGCTGGTGGAGATAAGTTTGGTAACGTGTACTTTGTCCGGCTGCCAGCTGAGCTTTCAGAGGATATCGAGGAAGATCCAACAGGTGGTCGGATAAAGTGGGAGTCGGGAAAACTGAACGGTGCACCAAATAAAGTAGAGGAGGTTGTTCAGTTTCACGTGGGCGATGTGGTAACCACCATGCAGAAAGCATCTCTGATTCCGGGTGGTGGAGAATGTGTTATCTATGGAACCATGATGGGCAGTATCGGAGCACTTATGCCTTTTCTTTCAAGGGAAGATGTTGACTTTTTCTCACATTTGGAGATGCACATGCGTCAAGAGCATCCCCCTCTCTGTGGGCGTGATCATATGGCTTTCAGATCTGCGTATTTTCCTGTCAAGGTGTGTTCCTTTTTAAATTGACATTAATTCCACCTAGGGGTGTTTTTGAGTCTTACTAGAGCATCTTACGGAAGTGTCACAGACTTGAGGACTGGGGTGGGCAGTCATTCCTGAATAATGTGACCAACATTCATCTTGATCAAACAAGGTCAAGCTTGGGACTAACCTATGTAGCTCTGTGTTGCTTGACTCCCGTGGTGTCTGTACAGTATACTTAGTTTTCTAATGTCTGTACCTTAAGGGAATCTACTGTATGATGTTAGCTGGGGAAACGTTGATAAATCATGTGATTAGGTCATCAGTGTTCTTTTATATCATAAAGAATGTGGATAGTTTTCTGGGACAAAGGTTCTGTGATCCGATCCATACCACCTCATTACATCTGCGAATACCCTTGCGTCCATGGACCTTAATGATGGGCTTTTGCTCGTTCACAGTTTGTTAACATTTTATTTTTTGTTTATTGGTTGCCGCAGGATGTTATTGATGGCGACCTTTGTGAGCAGTTTGCATCGCTTCCAATGGACTTGCAACGCAAAATAGCGGAGGAACTAGATAGAACACCCGGAGAGATTCTAAAGAAACTAGAGGACGTCCGAAATAGAATATTGTAAGCACACATGGCCATTTTTGTTCCGAGGGCTGTAGATATTCATTTAGAACTCTTCTAATAAAGTTGGCTTGGGTATCCAATGTCTCATCTCGAGTAGTTTTTAATGCTTAACTTTTTTTTGTTTACTGATGGTGAAAATCAATAGGGAAGGAGTGTGCCGTATCAGAATAAAAATTGTTATGGCTGTCTATTGGTTAGTTTCAATTGCTATCTGTTTTACAATGTCCCACTGAAGAACCAACCAGCCTCTATGGATGTGTTCCGCATCTGTGATAAGCATTCAAGCTTTTTCATTAGCATTTGCAGTACGGTGCCTTGTGTAAAATTTGAGACACAAGTTTCTCTTAAGCAAAAGTTCAGTTTTTGAGCAGAGATTTTGGCAAGGGTTCCTTCACAACCCGAATTCACCACCTGTCGCTGTTAAAGTTAGAGAATTATTACCACTAATTTCTCTTTAGAAAAATTATGGTTGGCCAAGTGACTCAAAATGGGGCAACTTTACCCATATATAGTCATTGAGAATAATTTTTGATAGTCGATGAAGAAAATACTCGCTCAAATGTAGTGTGGTTAACTTTGTCAGCGATGGGCCGTGTAGTATACACTCATTTTTTACGCAGCATTGCTTGTCAGTCAGTCCACAAGTTGCAACAATCTCGTGTTTGACTACCCATTAGGTTCAAGATCCTCTTGAAAATGTGTTAATTAAAGGTGAAACCGGGTCAGTTAAAAGGTGATTACCTGGAGACATTTTGTGATGATCAACATGGAGGCGAAAAGGGCCTGATGTTGTATTAAGAGGGTTGTGTATCGTGGGCCTTTTACTGATAATCGATATGTATATGTATATTCTTTTAACTCACTGGGACTGCAGTTCTGTGAGAAAGTAGAGTATCTGCACTAAATGGCAGGCCCGAGAACCTGACTAAATGTGACCCACAAATGAGACCTAAATAAACTACAAGAAAAATTAGCGATGCGTACTGCACTGATTTTCAGTCATTTTTCTCGCTCTTTGATATCCGTACATTTGTCGACGATCAATAGCCACTATTTTGTCCCGTCTTTGTGTGGCTATTTTGTCCAATTATTCTGATCCCAATATTCGATATTAGGTTAGTTTTTTCAACCTAAATAAACCATCTGGATTCCTTTATCTACTTATCAGAACATTCAGGTTCTACTTTACTTTTTACTCTCGTCAAGCAATTGTAGTTTTAAAGTGTGTTGACTTGGCTTTGTTCTTTTGGATGGCTCTAATTTTTTTTTCAAAAATAACTAAAGAAACAAAGAAAAATATCAAAGTCAAGTAAAAGAAAAAATAATTCGACAATAAGTAAAAAATATTGAATTAGAGAAAAAAAATAAAAAAAATGGAAGAGTTAAGTAAGAAGACAGGCAGTGACAAGTTTATACCCTCTTTGGACCAAAAGGCAGAGGTTGCAAAAGTCAAAATTTCAAATACCCGAATTGGACATTTTTCTTTTTTCAAAATCTGAATACCCGAAATCCGGCCGGGTTGTTGCACGCTCCTAACTTGTTACGCGGTACTCGATACGCGTTTACGAAAAAAAAAGTTAACCGAAACTCGATTTCTCGTGACTACCCGAATCCTCATAAGTACACAATAATTGGTACAAAGTACACTAATGTTGGATAGTATGGACACTACACCGTGAATCGTTATTAGCCTTATGTACGCTATATCGGCACCCCAAAATTTTGACATTGATGCCTTAAATATAATAAACTACACTATTTAAGGACGTGGACCATAATCTGCCACGTCTCCTGGCACTAAATTAGAATGAATGACGCTAATTTTTTCTTTACACTAATAATTTCTATACGCTAATAACGATTCAAGGTGTACAGTATTGTATAGTACTGTAGTAGTCCGTACTTACGAAGCCTTCAACTTTCTTCGTCTTTTTCTTACCCGACCCTACCCGATTTTTTTTTTTTTAATCACCCGGTCGAATCTGGCCGGCCCCCAAAATTTGGCACCCAAATATGTTCCAGATCCGACGCAGCCGGTCGGGTACGGATATGGTACTGATTCGGGTACCCGATTGCGACCTCGGCCAAAAGAATAAGCTTAGAAAAGAAAAAAAGTCATTAACACATTTGTACTTGCAATTTTCACTTAGTATCAGTGAGTTTTCGAAAAGCAAAGTGAGCTGCCAAATCGATGAAGATCGAGAAATCGATATGGAAAATCGAAGATTGGCTTCCGAGTCGATGCGCATCACTAAAAAAAGATTCTATTGCTAAAAAATCCTTGAATCATCTCACGGGGGCACAATACTTAGGGTACGGCCCCATGTGGCTAAGTACGGGTTTTATTTATTTCGTTTTCCTTTAAAACTTGGCGCCGTACTGCTAAAGTTGCAACTGTACGAAGAAATGGCAAATTTGTAGAGTACAATTTGCGTCATCCTCGAACTTAGAATGTCAGAAAATTTGTCGTCTTGTGTTTTTTTCGACCCACTCATGTCATCTTCAAACTTATCATAATACACATCGACGATGTGTTTTAAATAAAGTAGAACCTTTTTAACAAATAGGGAAATGTATTCTCGCGTGTGGAAAGTTTTTATAATTTTTTGACGACTGAAAAAAGTACAAGGCTGTTCGTTTTTGTCCGCATGCACCTTGTACGGTTTTTTTAAAAGGGGTCTCGATGGTGCAGTGTCTTTTTACGTAAAGGTGAAAAATCTGCGAAGTCATGACGGCCGGACAGGAAAGGTTTACGCAAAGGCAGGTTGCACAGCCACGGATGTAAGGATGTCCGTCTACGATGTCACGCAATGACATGCGACATGCCAAATCGTTTCAAAAATTACGATGTCTTACGACGCTTCAAAAAGTTTCGAAAAATACGGTGCGGCAAGACAGATTGTACACGTTGACATCCGTCACGCGCTTTGTCGGCGTATACAATCTTCACAAAGGTAAGTGACAATTTTGAGTAAACACATAGGGTACTTTCGCATGTGCTAAAATTACAGTTATTTTCTGTCGTTTTCCTCCATAACTTATAAAAACACGAAAAAAAACGGGAAAACCCGCAGCCGTACCAAAAAATTGGAATTACCATCGTACAAGTTGCGTTACCTTGAATCTTGATATGTACTAGAGTTTGTCGTCTAGCGCCATGCAGTTTGTCATCTAGCGCGTTTCGACCCACTTTCGCGTCCTTCCAGCTCATCTAACTTTATATAAAATCACCTCGCGAGAAGATTTTAAATAAAGTTCCATAAGGTGAGCTATAAGGCAGATGCTGTCGCACATGTTGGAAGTTTTTGACAAATTTTGTGCCCGGAGTACCAAAAAAAAAGGCCATTGCACGTTTCCAGCCTATGCGTGACTGTTTTTCCGGGCGCTTTTTTCGGTACAGGGGGCGTGGAGGGGGTCTCAACCAACGGACGCCATTTCTCAAAAGCGAAGTCCGTGAAAGCGCCTCTCTCTCTCCCCCCCTCCCACTACCGCGTCTATCTCACAATTCTTGCAATGAAAAACGACAATAATGGTATCAAATGTAAGATCTCTAAAAATGATTTCTTTTTACTATCTCTGGGCTTATTTTGATGGCAAGCAGAGTGAGAAAAGACTAAAAAACATAGATGTCCTATGCGCATAAAACGCACGGAGTAAACTAACGAATACTACGCAGAGTGCGCATAAAACAATTTCAAACTTTTAAAATTCGTAGGTAAAATTGGTACTTCTTTTGGACCTTCCAAATTCATTTTTTTCCAATATTCAATACCCTAAAAAACTGAAAAGTGCAACGAACTAGCGGCGAGCGCCGAAATTTACAGCGTCTCCAACGGCGGCTTCCTTCTAAGGACGGAGTGGAGGACTGATGAAAATACGTGCGCGCAAATGACGCAAAACGGCCCAAGGAAGCCGCCTTTGGTTATGCCATAAATTCCGCTGCTCGCTGCTCAGATAAAAATACGTGCGAGTCGCCATAAATTTGGTTGTTCGCAACTGAGATAAAAATACGCGTGCGAGACGCCATAAATTCCGCTGCCCGCCGCTTAGATAAAAATACGCGCGTGCAAATGAAGCGAAAATGCAAAACTGAAAAGTGCAACATACAAGCGACGAACGGCAAAATCTACGACGTTTCCAACGACGGCTTCCTTCTGAAGACGGAGTGTAGGACACAAAAAATACGCGCGCGCAAATGAAGCAACTTTTTTTTTAGTGTCCTTACAAATTTTCGTACAGTGTGAGACGCATGAAATTTACGAAAGCTACAAAACAAACGAATACTACGTAGTTTTCGTAAACAAGTCAAAATCCGTACGAATAGGACATCTATGCTAAAAAACAAAATCGGGAAACCATGGCGGAAAGTTTTAGATTTGTGACGTCGACGCTGTCATATTTTAAGCGTGACGTCAAAATGTCACAAACCCTTAACATCTACAAATGTCACAAGTAGCCAGACGTCTACAACCGTCGCTATTTTGTAAACGTCATGAATTGTCGCGAGTTTTGTAGTCGTCTACAAACCGTCACAAATTACACCCACGTCTACATCCGTCACAAGCTAACGTAACGATTTCATATTTTTACATACGAATGCTCTGAAAGTAGTATGGAGAATCTTCGCTAAAAACAAAGTTACAAGACTAAAGTTTAGGCTACATGCGAAAGTACCCATAGAGACACCTAAAATCGGGGTCCGCGGGATCTGCTCTAAATAGCAAAGTAAGTTCGCTAAGTTACAAGTACATGGGGCCGTACCCTTAATCTACATTCGAAAGTAGCTCGACGGTCTAGATCACTTCCACAAAATATGGAGGCAATGAATTCAAAAAATGCCGATGAAATGAAAGCTTACGTTTAGCAGGACGTGGCAAGCCTACGTGGCGCACATGGGCACCCGACTTTTTCGTCAATATGTTTCAGTCATAGTTCAAAAGTAGGCGTTTTTATGGTAGGCCTTTGGTCGGCGCCTTTATCGTAAGTTGTGTGATGGGCTTTTCATGTGATCTTCTTAGATCGCTACTTTGATCAGCGACCGTCCGATCGTCCAAATCTGACGGTGTAAATAAAACTTTTTGGTCCGAATGTTTTAATTGGTCCTAATAGGTCCGAATACAATATAGGTCTTAAGGTCATATTGTATGTTTTGTGTACAATAGGCATATTGTATGTGCCTACTTTCACCTACTTTTGAACTATGGTTTCAGTGATTTTATCGGACTGACAGATAATCTTACCGTACATTAATGTTTCCAGTTTCCATAAAGTACAGTACCACAGTAGCGGTAAATATTCTGAATTCAACATTTAAAGGTTTTTCACTTAGGGTACATCCCCATGTATTAAAGTACATACTTTTCTCTGTCGTTTTGCCCTAAAATTCAGGGATCTTTGAAAAAAACTTTAGCCGTACGAAAAAATCATTTTTACCAAAGTAAAGTGAACGTCAATTCATACTTTGGATGTACGGCGTGTTTGTCGGTATGTGAACGCATTTTGGCGTTTTCCCCTTTTCGACCCCCGGGCAAGAGAATGCAGCCTCCAAAAAATACCTCGAGGGCGTGATTTTAGTTCAAGTATCGTCCAAAAAGCGAATGAAAAACGAACCACGCACGCGCCACACGATTTGTAAAATTTTAGGACGAGGGAGAGTCCTCGCTATTTTTCTCCGTACCCGTCACGCGCTATGTACCGAAAAAAAATTGCAGGGGTCTCGGACTTCCACTTGCATTCATGGGTCTTTTGCATAATTGTTCGCCGTCGTCGCCTCTCCTCTCTCCCTCTCACACTATTGCTTGTATCTCACACTTTTTAAAATGAGACACGACAATATTGGTATAAAATGAAAGATCTTTAAAAAATATATATTTTTGATTTTTTTTTAAGTTTTTATTTAATGGCAAATCGAGTGAGAAAAGTAGAAAAAGCGAAATCGGGAAACCATGGCGGAAAGTTCTTGAATCCGTGACGTCGACGTTGTCACAAGTGAGCGTAACGTCCAATGTCACCAAACCCTAAACATTTGCAATTTCACAAAAATCTAGACGTCTACAACTGTCGCTGTTTTTGTTGGCGTCACCAATCGTCGGAAGTTTCGTAGTCGGTTTCAATCGTCACAAGTTGTACCTACATCTACAACCGTCACATGTCAAAGTTCCGATTTCATTTTCGCACATTGGGACGCTCTTCAAAGTAGTATGGCGAATCTTCACTATAGCCCAAAATACTTTATCAAAGTACCGATTACATGGGGACGTACCCTTATTATTTTAGATACGATTGTACAACACGAGTTTTCGGTCGGAAGTTTAACTCGCACCGAGTAGAATACGTCCATTATTCCGTGCGGACTACGGTGATTGTGGCACTTGCAGATGCTGTATCAAATCGAATCGTCTCGCGACAAAGCCTATAGCGTGGACTATATTATTTCAGAAAAAACAATTTCTCGAAGATAAAACGCCAAAGGTACGCACACTTTGATCGACGGTTAGCTCTTAAATCTGCTTTTTAAATATTGTAAATCAACTGTACCACTAAAAATTTGGAGTGACAACGTCAGCTGTACTTTTACCGGCCTCAACGGGCAAAGTTGGATTCTCATTTGTTTGAAGAGGTTAATTTCGTACGAAACAATCGTACGTGATCGAATAAAAAAACGATACCTACTTTTTCCATTATCGTATTGTAGGCACGTTCGAGCATAGCTAATTGTAAAAGGTTAGCTTGAAATGATATCATGGATGCTATAATCAACGTAAGATTTACAAGCGTCATTTAGGGTACGTCCCCATGTATTAAAGTATCTACTTTTCTCAGTCTTTTTGCCCTAAAATTCAGGGAACTTTGACAAAAACTTTAGCCGTACGAAAAAATCATTTTTACCAAAGTAAAGTATACGTCAATTCATACTTTGGATGTACGGCGTGTTTGTCGTCATGTGAACCCATTTTGGCGTTTTCCCCTTTTCGACCCCCGGGCAAGAGAATCAAGCCCAAAAAAAAACTTCATCCAAAATCACCTCGAGGAGGTGATTTTAGCTCAAGTACCGCACAAACAGCGAATGGAAAATGACCCACGCACGCGCCACAAGAATGTGAAAATTTAAGGACGAGGGAGAGTCCTCGCTATTTTTCTTCGTGCCCGTCACGCGCATGTACGGAAAAAAATCTGCAGGGGTCTCGGACCTCCACTTTCATTCATGGGGTCCTTTGCAAAATTTTGCGCCGTCGTCACCTCTCCCCTCTCCCTCTCACACTATCGCTTTCATCTCACACTAAGCAGAATGAGACATGACAATATTGGTATAAAATGAAAGATATTTTAAAATTATTATTTTTGACAATTTTTAGGTTTTTTTTTAATGGCAAGTCGAGCGAGAAAAGTAGAAAAAACGAAATCGGAAAACCATGGCAGAAAGTTATTGAATCAGTGACGTCGACGTTGTCACAAGTGAGCGTGATGTCACAATATCAACAAACCCTAAACATCTACGATTTAACAAAAATCTAGACGTTACCACTGTCGCTTTTTTTGTTGGCGTCACTAATCGTCGGAAGTTTCGGTGTCACCTTCAATCGTCACAAGTTGTACCTACGTCTACAACCGTCACATTCTAAAGTTCCGATTTCATTTTCGGACATAGGGAAGCTCTTCAAAGTAGTACGGAGAATCCTTACTACAGTCCAAAATACTTTATCAAAGTACCGATTACATGGGGACGTACCCTTACATGCCGCGTCGCACAACGCGTGATCAGTGTATCATTGCAGTAGTAACCATAGTTCAAAAGTAGGTAAAAGTAGGCCCATACAATATGCCTATTGTATGCAAATTGCAAAACATACAATATGACCTTAAGACCCATATTGTATTCGGACCTATTCCGACCAATTAAAACATTCGGACCAAAAACTGGACCATTTAAAATATTCGGACCAAAAAAATTAATTACACCGTCAGATTCGGACGATCGGACGGTCTCTGATCAAAGTAGCGATCTAAGAAGATCACATGAAAAGCCCATAACACAACTTACGATAAAGGCGCCGACCAAAGGCCTACCATAAAAACGCCTACTTTTGAACTATGGTTGTAACCATCACGCCACCGGAATTTTGTTTACATGTGAATATTACACGACAGGATGTGTAATTGTCTGAATGGTTTTCCTATCGTCACCAAACTTCAGTCTCTTCTACTGATCGAATTCCTCCTTTGCAACGAGTCAATTTCTACCTTGTTCAACTGATTTTAGGGTTGTCGCTGTAACTCCCTTTATGACTAAGCCAAAAGCCGTTCACTCTTGGCAAGAGCAGGATGAGGAGGCAGGTTCGTCAAAGCCAAAGGAAGGCTTAGCCCTTTTACTAGATCGTCCTGATCAACCCACCCTTCATTTGACATCCATGGTTATGTTGACCTCATCTCCAGTCGCTGCCGAGTTCTGTACCGAAGTGGAGCTCCAGCGCACATTGAATTACATTCTTGATACAAATTCTAACTCCTTAGCTCCCCCTAGCCTTATACAAAATGGCACACTTGATATTGATGCTATTTCTTTGTATTTACAGCAACGGCTCAACCTGCTTGGTTCAGAAGGTCAGATTGAAGGTGACGTCTGCCAGGCTGATCTTCTTGCTGCTGGAAAAGTTGGTCCTCCCGTAGTTCAGATGCAACGGGCCAGCGCATCCGGTGAAATTTCGTTTGATGATCCATGTTTAGTACTGGAAAGTTTGAGCAATTTCAGTAGTGCTCGAGCTAACTCATGTGCCGTGAAAGGTCGATGGATGTACGAGGCCACACTGAGTACTGCAGGCATTCAACAACTAGGTTGGGCAACTTTACAGTGTCCATTCACAAACGAGGAGGGCGTAGGAGACGCCTTTGACTCCTATGCCATAGATGGTAAAAGAGTTCGGAAATGGAATAAAAGTTATCAGGGATATGGCCAGGCTTGGATGCCTGGAGATGTAATTGGCTGCTGTATAGATTTGGACGAAGGTGAAATTTCCTTCTTAAGGAACGGAATTTCTTTGGGAATTGCCTTCACTGAAGTTCGCAGGTTGCAACCCGGGCTCGGTTATTTTCCTGCCCTTTCTCTTTCCCATGGAGAACGTTGTGAATTGAATTTTGGTGCACGACCTTTTCAGTACCCTGTCCCTGGCTTCCTTCCCTTTCAATCACCTCCGACTGTCAGGAGATTTAGTGATACGCAATCCGTAGGGGCCACTGGGGAAATTGTAGAGCCCGGCTGTGAACCCTGCGAGCACCAGAGTGCGACTTTGAGAGCAGAATATCTTTTGGACTGCTTGAAGAGGCTGGTGCAGCTGAGGAGCCCTGAATCCAGCGCTTTATCAATGGCTACAGACGACAGCCTTCCTCGCCCGAGCCCTTTACGAAGTGATGAACAGGTTTTTGTTGTGTCTACTTTGTGCAATCATCTAGGCCCGCTGCTTCTGGCAGGTGGTCTTCCAAAACCTAGCATTCCAGGGTTGGCACCGGAAGGTATTAGGGCACAAGGTGGTTATATTGTGTGGGCAGCATTACTGCCATTCTTGTTGGCGCTTCACAGGCCCTCTCCACCCCACGATGTTGACAGTTTGGAGCTTGCTTTAGATCTTCTTTTGGTTTGCTTAGAACAGCATGAAATTGAAGGGGTAGTTTCTGTCCTCATGGAAGCTCTTGCATACAAGTGCCGGACAGCTAGGTATTTGCCTGGATTATATCTGGCCACGGGTGCATATCCTTACCTGGCCCTAGCTTGCAGGCTTGTGCAACGACCAGAGGTTTTGCAGATGTGGTGGACTTCTTACAATTTTGAGAGCAGTATGGAAGGTCTGCTTTTTAGGAAGGCACCGAACAAGAATGACTTGGAGGAATTATTGCCAGTAGTGTGGTGGCCTAGTTGTCGGGAAGAATCTTGCTCGGAGGTCAGAATGAAGCAAGCTTTGCAAGCCCTGTCATCCGCTATTGCAATGGTACGTGATTATTATGCTCTCCATTCTGAAATGTCTCTGTGTGAAACAAAATTTGAAGGTCTTTTGTTCAACTGAAAACCATTGTGATGTTGGCATTAATAGTCAAATTGACAAGCCTGGGGACTTCTTCCAGCATGTAGTCATTCTTACAGTCATGTTCTTTGTCAAGCTTGTGCCTTTAGAACATTGTCAGAAGAAATTATAGTGTTTATGCAGTTGCACATGTTCTTTCTGGTTTTTTTGTAGTTGTTTTTGGTTATTTTAGAACAAAGTTTTGATGGGTCTGGACAGGTTGAGGAGCTACAAGTCACTTTGTGTCGACACTTATTGGCTTATGTTCCACCTCATCCTGCTGGTTCCCCTTGGGTTGCCGGAACTCCATCTGTAGACCATGGAGGAGTGTTTGGTGCTTTTCTCCACCATTTGATTCGCAGAAACCGGGGGGCGAATCGCAACATTCCACCTTCTGGGTTATCTGATAACTCTGTTCTTGTCTCAGCATTTTTTGTTCTTTTGAGAATGTTGTCCGAAGGCCTGACGGAGCCGATCCTTTCTCCAAAGCAGAGAGGGAGTGATTGGATTGAAAGAAATGGTGTGGGATATTTTCATCGGAGTGGGCAAAGAAAATTTCCAGTCTTGCTCTTTCTGAGATCCGATACAGAATACATGGAACTTCCTCGGCTTGGGGGAACATTTATTCACTTGTCGAAATCTTCCCCTGTAAGTTTTCCTCAAAACTACGAGGATGTTCGGTGGGATGATAGTGAAGTGTGGGTCGATCCAAGTCAGGGAGATGGTGCGAGTTCTCAGGCGAACCAATCTCAGTCACCCGGTCCCAGGTCGCAAGCAAGTGCTTTGCCCCACGAAGGGACAAGGAGTACTGGTGATAACGTGGATTCTGGAAGTCAAAGTGAAACCTTTTTGGCTGATCAAGGGGAGAGAAGTGGTTGGGGTCGAGAACGGGAAGCTACCAGTTCAGGGAGAGAATCTGTATGGACTTCTGGGTTTAACCAAACCAGGACAACATCTTGGGGCCCTGTGGAAGAGGAATTGGTGGATATGCTAATATTATTGTACCATTTAGGGGTGGCCTCCAATTTCAAGCAGGTGAGTTTCCGGTTGTCACGAATATTTACGTGGTATTGTGATTCACTGTGAATGGGAAATGCATCTGTTAACGTGATTTCTGGCTGTATCTGAGGATTTAAGTTCTCGGACCAACAGATGACTTGCTGAACTAAAGGTTTCAGTCTTTCATAATTGCTATTAGGTTAAATTCTTTGATCTGCCTCCAAAATTCGTTTTGTTTGAACGGCATTTCGGTTATTGGGAGGAGTTGCAGGCATCCCTTTCTTTGCAGATGCAAATGCAATCCATCAATGACTTGGATGAAGCAGATAGGCAGATCCGGGAGGGGGGATCTAGTGACCGTGTCCGACATCTGAGGGATGCACGGATTGTGTACAAAGAAGAGGTCATTGACAGAGTGCGTCGAGCTGCGTGGTATGTTCCTCACTTGCCATGTTACGGAGCTGAACCTTAGTGATGAAGTTTAACCAGCTAACCACAATAACCGATACACGTATAGTATGTATCTATACAGTGTGCATGAATAAGGTATAAGCTGTAGTACACCGTGTATCATTATGAGCGTTAATTTTAGTTCTGGCCAGTTTTAGCAAATTTTCTCGGTGCACACTTGTACAATTTCCATTTGGAGATTGCCAATCGGAAGGTCAAAATCTTACATTTCCTTCTCAACCGCGAAAATATGATGTAAATGGCGAAAAAAAACATATGCTAATATCGATTCACAGTGTACTGAACAGTAGAAGTTTTACGTAATAAATAAAAAATGATGTATTGTTCATTTTCTCGAGCAGCAAAGCTACTTTGGATAGCTTTGTTGCCAAGCAGATGTTAGCTTATGAGAGAACTTTCAACGAGACTCCCTCAACATCCTGAAGTCTGGAAACGTTGTTGTGCAATTTGTACACATTTCTTTTACATTGGATTTGCTGTATAATTTATCCCTTCTATTTCTTGGGCAGTCCACAGGAGAAACCAAATGCTTTCATGATTCCATTTAGAGGCGCTGTTGAACACATTTTTTTTTTAATGGCTGTTACTGTCCATGAGGGTTTTGAGATCTATATTGTGATGGTTTTGGCTGGGCTGCCCCTCCAATTTTTTGAAAAAGTGTCCATGTTTGTGTAATGATGCTGAATCTCAGTGGAGCTTTATCTCAGTTAACATCAACTAGTGCATCAGCATTTGCTGCTATGTTTGACTAATCTAGGCAGGATCCCTGTCTTTTCAGGTATCGGGTTGCATTGTTCTCCAAATGGAAGCAAGAGGGAATTTACGCCAGCTGTGTTTGGATTGTCCAGCTGCTATTAGCGACCAGCCGTCGGGGAGTCCTGTTCAGCTATGTTCCAGAGTTCTATGTGGAGACATTGGTTAGTGGTGCATCAAGCCTTCCTCTAAGTTGCACGCACAAGCAGTAAAGGTCACGGTTAGAGGATAATGACATAAAACTGTGGAGAGACGCTTCGGGCATATAGGAACAGCTCATGGGAAATTAGAGGCAGAAATGGCTGAGCAATGGTGTGGGGTGTCAAGCACCTTCGGAATATGTGTCCATAGGAACATGTAAGACATTCACGCGAATGTGCAAGTCATATGAATGGAAAAGGAAAGCTGTTGGGGTTCAAATCATACTTAACATCTGCCACACTTTCAGTCTTTGAAAGCTTAAAATAGATAGTTGTTCACCAAATGGTACTCGCTCAGCCAGGCTGAAAATTGAACAGAACTGATTAGAAATGCCACCAACAACTTTGTCACTGTAAAGTTGCACCATGGACCCACTGTGAGCTTTGTGAACGAAGTTAGAACTTCAATTTGAAGCACGTTGGTTAGAGGCGAAGTGTATGAAAATGTTCAGACTGTATTGATTGCTCAAATTCAAACTGTTGATTGGCAAACGAAAATACAAGGACTGCCATTTTATTCTTTGGTTCAGTTCAGCTCAAATAGTACTGTTTATTAGGTCTGTAAGAGATGGGAGAAAAGAGCCAGGGTAGGATGGGAGACCACAGAATGAGCAGGGAAAGATTCCAAGGATAAAGAATGAGCATAAGGGTTGTATGATGGCACTTCATTCCAAAAAGTTTGGGAACATTAGAGGCGCTAGGGATGAATGGAGGACAACTTTAACTGAACGTGTGTAAAATTCTATGTTGTTCCATTGTTAAGTTTCCAGACCAGCTTTGACTGCCAGCCTGTAGTTTATAACATCCTGATTGTTGATGAAGTCAATTAGAGACCTATTCTATGATAATCGATTGATAGCATTTGAAGTTGTCACTAGAGTTCGTCAATGCATGCGTAGTTCCTGTTAACAACTAGGTATGACTTTAACACTGGCAATTACTGGGGTTATTTCTTAATCCATGGGAATTCTGTGAAAAAATGAGTAGAAACAGTGGCCCCTGAGGTTGGAATGTTCGATGTCCAGTTGAGTTGTGCTGATCAAAAATCACCTTGTCAAATTGATTTCACAAAAGCCGCCTATTGGGTTTCGTGCATTGTTTCACGTTTTATCCATCTATGTTATTGGGACAGGTGGACTCTTTCCATGCTCTTCGAAGAAGTGATCCGCCTTTTGCACCACCAGCTGCTCTGCTTCAACGTGGCCTTTCTTCTCTGGTTCGTTTTCACTATATTTCCCTTTGCTATTTGCCAGCGGTACTGTCAGTAGCCGACGTCACAGTAGGCTTCTAGATGAACTTCGGGGCATAACTGCCATTTTTCTGGGTCATGACTGCCCCTCTTAAATCCTGTACGGGCCTCAAAAAAAGGACAACCTGGTATTTTAACCCACCGTTGTCATTGCCCATGTATTATTTAGAGGGCCTCACTTTCTTTTTAGTGAACATGGTCTTAGTTCTAGCCCTCGTTCTATTCTTTTCTAAAAATAAGAGAAATGAGGTTCTGATGGCCCGAAATGAGCATCTGGAAACTTCTTTATTTGCTAAGTTCTAAAACTGAAAAGTTGAATTCATGGTTCCGTTTTTTCACCCAAAGAATAATCTGGACACCAAGGTCTTACTACTGGTCAAAGCGAGTTTTGCACTTTTCCAACCACACTACTATGGGGTACCAGCAGCCCAGAAAGCTCTCGGAACTTTGCCTGGAATCTTAATGTCAAAAACCGTTGTGTCCTTCCTTCTGGACATGATGTCATTTGTTCTCAAGGTCATTTTTTTTACAAATTTCTTGTTTGGTGTCTGTCGTTGTTTTCCTATGTCAAAATTTATTTCAGGCGGAGCTGAGTTGTCATTGCCTATTTCCCTCTTTCTAAGTCTTTCTCGGAAATTTAGTTTCGTGTACCCATAATACAATATGCAACGTGGAATGCTATGGTGCGCTAGTTTGCTATCGGAGCCCAATTTGAATACAATATGCAGCGTGCACTGCTATGCTACTATGCTACGCTACTTTGACATCGCAGCCGTAGCAGCTTCTCTATTCTACTTTCAACTTCCCCCTCACAGCCTCATCTACTGAGGACTAAAGCTTTCAAAACAACACTCCCATAAAGCTTTAGACTCAGTACTTCATTCCGTCTGTAGACATTTAGACTCCAATGTACGTACATACAAAATGCAAGGACGTATATAATATTCAGAATTTGAAAAGTTTTCTCTCACAACCTCCACTGCTAAACATTCAAACTTTACACAAACAATCACAACATTACTGCTTTTGTTGACGTCACCACTGCTCTTGCTACTTCTTTCACGTTCTCCATTCTTCGACTTGTTTAACTGCCCCCTTGCAAAAAGTTGTTCTTCTAGAATGCACATTGTTTTGCTGCCTTTTTGTACCCCTTTTGTTTTGGTTTTCAGTGCAGATTCTACCCGTTCATACAGAATTAATATCATCCTGTAACAGCTCCCCCTATCCTATGAATGGCCAGACTGTCTTGTTACTAATGTTATAACACCTCTCCAGTAACTCTGAATTTCCACTTGTATTCGCCACACTGCCATGTTATCAGGTTTGTCAAGAAATCTATTTTCTACACACTTTCATCAAACAATTGCTGTACCTCCTCCACTATCAGATACTTCCACGCCATCCGCTGCGCTGATATGCTGCGTTGCTGCTTCGCGATGTGAAGTGCTTCCGATGATTCACCACTGCTTTCGCTGCGTTCCGCCATGTCTCCCGAAATTTTCCTTCCTGAACAAGCCATTGCTTCCGGTACCTCCTTCGTCTTCAAAAATACATAAATATGTTTTTTTTTTTTGTTTCTTTTCAACTAACTCAGCAAAGAATAACATTAAATCAAAAATCTCGTCAAAAACATTGAATGTCAAAAGAAGCTTGTCTTTATAAGACATGTTTGTAATATAAGTTTTTCCAAAATTAAGATTTCTCTAAATTCAAGTTCTCTCTCCCGCTCTCTTCTCTTAATCACTTTTTGAACATGTTTTATTTTGCCCTTAATCCGTTGAATATTGCATCTTCTCTTTGTTTTCTTCATTATCTTTTGTCTTTTCTGAAAGTTTACATTTTTGTCACAGTTTTCTACTCGTTTAATGTCAAAAATATTTTTCTGTTTTACCTTTATGCTTTTCTTCATCGATTAGCTATTCCCATTAACTTCATTCATCTGAGAAATTTTAACTTTGATTCTTCTTCTTTTCAGTTGCACTATTTTCTTCCTTTTTTCCTTTCCTATATTTCCAACGTTTGCATTTCTATTTCACTTTCACTCCCACAAACTTCTTTTCTCATTCCAATTTTTTGAACAAATTTTCTTTGTTCTTTTCCTAGTTCACCAATTTCCACATCCACCTTTTTTCTAGTTTTTGCTTCTAAGTGTCCATCTCTTCCTTCAACTCCTCTTGCTTCAGTTAACTAACTTTTTTGTAAGCAATTTTCACTCACCGATTTGTCATCTGATAAGGTCACAAATAACGTGTTATTCTCTCTTTCGTCCTTTTTCCTTACTTCAATAAACTCTTCCTCCTGTAACTCTTTGTTACTCACCAATCTGTCGTCGAGAAAAGGGACAGACACCAAATCCTTTTCTGTCACCTCCTTCTTCACTCCATTCTGAACAACACAGAAGGTCGGTAAATAAATAAATTTGTCAACACACGGTGTATGCCTTTTGTCATTTGTTGAGTCTTGTCGCTTACTCACGAAAGCACTTGATTCCCTTCTTATTGGGGTTAGAACTAGGTTGTTGTCCCATCCATCTCTGAAATTCCCTGTAAAACATGCACTTTTATACGATGGACATACCCTGATGGTATGTCCTAAATCATTACAGTAAAAACAATTTTTAGCCCGATCTCCGAACTCACTATTACCTTTAATTTTATTAAACTGGGACTTAGATTCCTTTATATTCTTTTCACTTGATAAAACGCTTCTATTAGCCTCTTCATCTAGAACAACTCGTCTAACTACAGTTAAGCTCCAATCCTTTTTATCAATTAAATTCAATCGATCTAGTGCACTCGTATATTATTAAGGTAGACTTCTCAAGCATCTGTAAAGTTTCCTCCTACCAAATCATTTTTTGCAAGTAATACTTCTAAGTCAATACATTGTTTCTCCATACTACCTCCTACATACTTGTGTTCAACTATTTTGGTAACACTACTAAGCCAGTGATATAAAGACGTCTTTGCATACATACATTCTAAGCACTTCCATAATTCAACTGCCCTTTTAACACTTAGGTATGACATTACTAAATCCTCAGTCAAGGAGTTCTTGATAACCCTTAGACACTCATGATTTTTCCTTTTCCATCCATTTGATGTTTCGGCCAAGGTACCGTCCACCACATCCATTAGCTCCATCATCTCGAAGTAGCTCTCGAGCGCACACTTCCAGTAGTGATATTTTGATCCATCAAATATAGGTAGCCATGGGTGTGGGCCCATAACCTGTTGTCCATAGCCTATTTCAGCCATGGATTACTCTCGGAAGCACCACTTACTACCCCTCAAACAGCCGTGTTTCAGACAACACAGATTACTCCACAAATAACAAAATCCCCTCAAACAGTACCAAAAAGCAGTATGCTATAGACACTGTAAGCTTCCAAATTTACAGCCAAATCCACCAAGGAATCTAGAAGATATAAGCTCCAGAGTTTCACAAAAACAGCTGACAGCTCCACAAACTATCCACTTAGACTGCTCACAGAATCTTACAATCTTACAAATATTCCTGAATAGTATGAAACTTTACAAACTTATATATTCTATATCATAGAATAACTCCACCAAGTTTCACATGAATGCACCAAACAGATTGATCACACCAACAGGTCAAAGATGCAGAAAACAGTTTGCCATTGCTTTGATAAACTTGATTGTGATAATCAAAATAATATAAGTCCTACAAGTTATACTCAGAGAGTTCACTACTGAATGTACGGAGGCATACCAGCCGTACGGTATCTACCATCTACCTAAACTATTGTAAGTATACCTGAATAGTTCGAGGTATGTCAGACTGAACAAATCTACGCTAAAAAACTAATTAGCAAAAAGACAAACCTATGTTGTACAGAATATTTACACCGACATCTCCACAATCTTCGTACGTCAAAAACTAAGCTACCACTAAGCAACCACTAAACAAATATCATTACTCACAATCTATACTAGTTATATTATCCGCAGCTGCGTCAGCTGCTTTGTCCGTACGGATCATATCAAGGTAACCGCAGCTCTGTTGACTTGTCTGCGTCGCAGCTCCTCCGTACCGGCAGCGCGTATTTATCCAAAATAACCGCAGCAGTGTTGACTTGTCTGCGTCGCAGCTGCGCCGTACCGGCGGTGCCTATTTCAACATTTGGCTTATTCCACATGGGATCGCTTCGCGATCAGCCGTCCATTTGTCAATGCTTGTTCACGCCACTCAACGAGTCTTTTACATCACTTAAATTATATCCGTTCGTTTGCTCCCCCCAATCCATGAATCCATTCGAACCTCCACATTTAATTCCATTGCGCACGAAATGTCGCGTACGCACGAAACAATCTTTTCAAAACAACACTCCCGTGAAAATTTAGTTTCATGCACCCATAATATAATATGCAGCGTGAAATGCTATGCTGCGCTAGTTTGCTATCGCAGCCCAGTCTGAATACAATATGCAGCGTGCAGTGCTATGCTGCTATGCTATGCTACTTTGACATCGCAGCCGTAGCAGCTTCTCTATTCTACTTTCAACTTCCCCCTCACAGCCTCATCTACTGAGGACTAAAGTTTTCAAAACAACACTCCCCTAAAGCTTTAGACTCATTACTTCATTCTGTCTATAGACATTGAGACTCCAATGGACGTACATACAAAATGCAAGGATGTATATAATATTCAGTATTTAAAAAAAATTCTCTCAGAACCTCCACTGCTAAAAATTCAAACTTTACACAAACAATCACAACATTACTACTTTTGTTGACGTCGCCACTGCTCTTGCTGCTTCTTTCCATGTTTTCCATTCTTCGACTTCTTTAATTGACCCCTTGCAAAAATTCATTCTTCTTGAATGCACATTGTTTTGCTGCCTTTTTGTATCCCGTTTTGTTTTGGTTTTCAGTGCAGATTCTACCCATTCATACAGAATTAATATCATCTTGTAATAGCTCCCCATATCCCATGAAGGGCCAGACTGTCTTTTTACTAATGTTATAACACCTCTCCAGTAACTCTGAATTTCCACTCGTATTCGTCACACCTCCATGTTATCAGACTTGTCAAGAAATCTATCTTCTTCACACTTTCATCAAACAATTGCTGTACCTTCTCCCCTCTCAGATACTTCCACGCCATTCCAGGCTATCCACGCCATCTGCTGCGCTGATATGTTGCGTTGCTGCTTCGCGTTGTGAACTGCTTTCGATGATTCACCATTGCTTTCGTTGGGTTGTGCCATGTCTCCCAAAATTTTCCTTCCTGAACAAGCCATTGCTTCCGCTACCACTTTCGTCTTCAAAAATATATAAATTACACTTTTTGTTTCTTTTCAACTAAATCAACAAGGAATAACATTCAATCTAAAATCCTATCAAAAATATTGAATGTCAAAAGGAGCTTGTCTTTATAACACATCCCTGTAAAAAAGTTTTTCCAAAATTAAGATTTCTCTAAATTCACGTTCTCCAACAATGTCCTCCATAAAATCATTTCTCCCGCTCTCTTCTCTTAATCACTTTTTGAGCATGTTTTCTTTTGCCCTTGATCCGTTGAATATTGCATCTTCTCTTTGTTTTCTTCATTATTTTTTGTCTTTTCTGAAAGTTTACATTTCTGTCACAGTTTTCTACTCGTATAATTGCCAAAAATATTTTTATGTTTTACCTTTATGTTTTTTTTCATAGATTTGCTATTCCCATTAACTTCATTCATCTGAGAAATTTTAATTTTGATTCTTCTTCTTTTCAGCTTTACTCTTTTCTTCCTGTTTTCCTTTCCTTTATTAAGATCATGTTTTAGTTTGTTAATCTTATCTGAGGACTTGCTTAAGACTGACAAATCATCCACATAAAGAGCGATAAGTATTACTCCATTCTCATCTTCAAATACACATATGGAGAGATTTGAACTAATTCGGATATACTCCAAACCGGTCAGAAATTTGTCCAGTTTTATATTCCACTATCGTGGGGCTTGCTTAAGCCCATAAAGTGATTTTATCAGTTTGCATACCTTTGCTTTCTTCCTCACTTTCCACGAATTTTTTGAGTTCCCTCATGTAAATTTCTTCTTCCAAACTCTCTATGCAAAAAGGTCGTTTTAATATCCATCTGGTGTATTTCCATATCCTCTTCTACGGCTATACTTAAGAGGATTTTGATAGAAGGAAATGTGACTACAGGTTGAAAGGTTTCTTTGTAGTCTATCCCCTCTTTGTGAGTATAACCTTTATCAACCAACCTAGCTTTGTATCTCTCAATGGTCTAATCTGGGTTTAGTTTAAGTTTAAGAAACCCACTTACAACCAATTGGTTTTTGGTCCGGTGGACAATCTACCAACTTCCATGTATTGGCTTCCATTATGGAGGCCATTTCTTCATTTATAGTAGTGATCCACCGTACCTTTTCTAGGGTGTTTATGGCCTCTAAGTATGTCTGAGGTTCATCTGAGACATCTTTAGGAGTTGGTTAATTTATTGTCTTTCTTGAAGTCGTTTATTTCTTCTTCTTCCCCCTTCAAAATTTGACGCCGGTATGGAAAGCATCTTCGGGTTTTGTTTAGGAAGATTTTCGGCTCCCATATCTTCCAATTCTGGTTCCTTATTGGTTTCCACTTCGTATTGTTGCGTTACCTCGGATGTTTTCATTTCCTCCTCCTCTGGTATTTCTACAAATTTTCCCTTTTCTCCATCTTCCTTTTCTCCATTTTTAAAGTCAAAGTCAGAAACCTGATCCGGTACAAATCTGATTTTGACTTCCTTATTATATTTGAATGGATCAATGGACTTTACTTCATTCATCACTACTATGTTTTTTACGAAAATGATATATATTTTTTTCAAATCATACACTCGGTATCCTTTTGTCCTCTCATCATATCCTACAAGATATCCTAATTTCTTTTCTCCCTCTAACTTCCATTTAGTCTTATCGAAATGCAAACTGTAGACTTGACTTCTGAGCACTCTCAAACTAGATAAATCTATCTTTCTTCTTGTCCACCTCTCATACGGAGTTTCCTCATTATTTGCTGAAGTTAGGACTCTATTTTTGATGAAATTAGCATAGTTGATAGACTCTGCCCAAAACTGTAATCCTATCCTCTTATCGGTTAGCATACTTCTGAACATATCTTTGAAAGTTCTATTCACTCTTTTTGCTACTCTATTTTGTTCCGGATTGTAGGGAACAATTTTTTCATGATGAATTCCTTCCTCTTAAAGAAATTTTTCAAATTCCCTTGAGGTGTATTCATTCCCATTGTCACTTCTTATCTCTTTTATTAAGGTTTCGTGAAGTTTTTCACTCGATACTTTATATTCTTTGAAACATCTCAATACCTCTGACTTATGCTTGAGAAAGTACACCTTAGTGTATCTAGATCAATCATCCCTGGCGGTTAACATCCATCTCTTCCCCCTATGTGACGCATACCTAGCAAGTCCCCAAACATCAACGTGAATTAGATCGAATATTTTCTCTCTTCCTAATGTGGTTACCTTTGTAAATAGAAGTCTATGAATCTTTCCTTAGGCACATCCACTAAAATCATCTGAGGTCTCATCATCTTCAAAAGTAATACCATCCACTATTCCATTTTTTTTTCATTTTCTTTAATATATCTTGATGCACATGACCCAACCTTTTGTGCCAAAGCATCATATCAATTGCACATGAGTAGACAACACTATTTCCATTGCAAAGTACAATTTTGAACATTCCTTGAGTGCCCTTCTAAACTATCAAATAGACCTCATTATCAAAACGTGTTGTGAAGATTCCATTCTTACTTCTTGTTTCAAACTCTTTTTCATCTAGGACAGCTGTAGAGACTAGGTTTTTGCTAAGCTGTCAAAGGTAGAGAACATATGTGAGTGTTTCAATTGATGCCTTTTCATCAATTAAACCCTTAAGTCAACAGTTCCAACAAGACTTGTGGTTTCTACTCTACCATCTCCGTACTCTATCTCAACTGTTGGGATCTTTTGTAGTTTGGTGAACCACCTCTTATCTTTGCACGTATGCATTGAGGCCTCTGAGTCTATGATCCACCCATCCGCGGGTGGGTCCCTCTCACCTCCAAAAGAACACTTATGTCCCCGTGGAATGTCAACATGCTTCTAAATGGTTTTCAGATTAACAATAAGCCCCTCAAGCTCTTCTTGCGGTTCAGTTGCTTCGCCTTTTTTGTCATCATGAACTTCAGTAAAAAAAAGCCTTTTTCTTTCGTCTATCTTTTGAGGTTCCTTGTCCGTCTTTTAGTTGGAGATCTGCAAGTTTGACACAATCTACCATATAATGTCCCGGTTTCTTGCAGAAGTGACATAGTTCCCCTCTCTTGTCGATCAAACTTGCCACTACCTTGTCCTCTTCCTCTAAAGTTTCGATAGGGATCTTTTCTTTTCTACTCATCACGCTTCCGCCAATCAAATTTTGTAGGCAATGCTTGAACACCTGGACTCCCTCTCTTAAGCTCTATGGTGCTCTCTTTCACTAAAATCATTCCCGCTATATCATCCAAATTCCAATTGCTATCTCCTATATCCTGCAATCGATTAATGACATTCTCATACTCTTGAGTTAATGATATTCTCATACTCTTCAGTTAATGATATTCTCATACTCTTTAGGTAGTTTCATCATTAATGTATTTACTCTTTGTCTCTTAGACCATGAGTTGTCTGCACTTTAGTTCTCCAAATAATGCCCCTAAATCATTGCAATAATCATTTATACTTCCTCGCTTATAAGTATAGGCTGCAATCTTACTTTTTGCCAGTTGTTGCTGTTGCAATGATCCACTCTTATATTTGTTAACAGTGATACCCAAATCTGAGTGGAAGATCTAACATGCATAAGGGGAATGGCTGTTGAAATCACTAGATTTACGAAGGTATTTTCTAGGTCTTAATTGATTAAAATAGCTAAAAGAAAAGCGTAGGCAGCCTGCCTCCACCTTCTCTCTCTAGCCCACATACTTGTTGAAGTCACTGAAGGAGAGAGAGGGCGGTGGAGCCATGGATGCCTAAGCTCCATAGGCACGACTAAAGAGTGACCTAAGTCACTCTCAACAAAAGGTTGAGTCCGGCGGGACTTGAACCTCCGACCGGCAGAGCGAGGCGTAGCTGTCAGCTCTTACCAGTCTGTCGTAGTAGTCCGTTAGAATATATAGGGTTTGACAACTAATTAAACATTACTAAGATCATCAATCCGATTAACAGAATAACAAATTGAGGACATAGACACCAGTTGAGCTTTTAGTACGCATGAAACATATGTACCAAACATTTGTTATTTTAGACGGCGGGCATTTAGAGCCCGTTTAGACCCGACGTCCCGCATCATCGTCGGGATCCCGTAATAGCCGCCTTGGAGGTTTGCGGACGTGACATGACTTGGCAACACGTGGCAAGGTTTCATTGGAAAGATGTAAACCTAGAGAGCATGAGGACAAGTCTGAAGGAGACAGAAGTCCACTCCATGGCCTTGTCGTACACAGGCCGTACAGAAAGTACATCAGCCGTAGTACCTTTCTATACTATACAGTCTTCTGATTGGTTCGTACATCAGTAGATAGGGGTTGTGAGAGGGGTTTAGGACTTAGAGGATTGAGGAGGTAGCCGCCTCTCTCCCAACAAGCTTGTATAAATATTGGCATCTTTGCCACTTGATAATTAATCATCTGGTTAGGCATTTTCATTGATTCTTTTTGCTGTGGGCTTAGGGGAGTCCAGATTACACAAGGGTGCAGTCACATTGTCTATTTGCTTGCTTGGGTAGCAGCAGCTCTAGTTGAAAGTGGGTTAGTCAAAAACTATCTAAAGGCTTCTTAAATTTTGCGGTCCAATGGGGGACACAAAATTACAGGTCATGGGCCCACCCTCTAGGGTGCCCATCTTCAACCGATCTGGGTTCATTTAGTGGGAAGCCATGATGACGGGGCATTGTGTGAAAAGCGATACTGGGGTATTGGTAGTGGACAAGTGAAACGTCCATCTTAGGGAACTCCACCAGGGTTTGGTGGAGTGAGGTTTTCTGCAGCAGAATCTGCTCCAACGGTGGAGGCACATGATGGGGACAGCAGTGTTTCCAAAAAGGGGAAAGGAAAGGAGACACCTCTTACTCCCATTGCCATGGCACCCGAAGCGGTGGCCGTGAAGACCGAGGAAAACGACATTCAGATGTGGGAGTACACCAACATGAATGCCACACATTTCATTCTGAGGCACCTCACTCAAGCTTTGGCTACCTCCAATCTTTACATCTTCAAGGCCGAAGTGTTGTGGATGACTTTAGTGGAGATCTATAGAGCTGGTACGATTCAAGAGCTTCAGCTGGCTGAGCAAAGGCTGGGGAGTTATACTTACAAAGGAGGGAAGATGTTAGACTACTGTAATGATCTCTCTTGTTTGTATATGGAGATGGAAAGTGCCGGATGGACAGTCACAATGAAGATGAAAGTTAACACCCTCATCATAAAGTTGCCTGAGGACTACGGAAACATAGTGTACCGAGTGGAAGAAATGGATGACAGTTTTTGGAAGTGGAACACAGTGGTCCGAATGATACTCGTGCAGGAGAACACCATTGAGATCCGTAGAGGAGGAAAGAGCATTCAAGCTCTAGTTGCCGAAACCGACCGGTGGAGGAAGTATCCAAAGAAGCCGTACAATAACCTCAAAGGAGACTAATCTAGAGAGCCTAGGCCCCCCAAGGGTCTTTGTCATTTTTGCAAAAAAACGGGACACTTCACAGCTGATTCCATCAAGCTGTCGGAGCTGAGGCTCCAAGAAAACCGGGGAGGGGGTTCTTCCAAAGGGGAGAATAAGGCACTTGTGATCACACGTGTCAAAGGAGAGACCGAGGAGGATGAGTCCTATGGGGAGGAGGATGAGAGCTTCTTCTCGACGAAAATTTGGAGGGGAAGGGGATCCCTCGAAAACAGAAGTGTGCTCTTGGAGCCATTCTGGAAGCTCCACAGGAAGGATGGATCATCGACTCAGGTGTATCCATGCATATGTGTCGTGACAAGCAACTCTTCACTAAGTTAAGAAAGATCCCTACTGTAGAAATAGAGTATGGGGATGGGAGAGTAGTTACTACAAATCTGGTGGGCTCGGTAGATTAGAAAGTCTTAGTGGAGGGTAAGACTTCTATACTCACCTTCTCAGATGTGCTATATATTCTGTTGTTTTGGAAACCTTGAGTCCTCTCTAAATCTTGCTGCTATGCTGCCATGCTGCGCTAAGTCTGACATGGCAACTGGAAACCTTCAGCACTCTACACTTGTTGCTGTGCTGCTATACTGCGCTGATCTGACGTCGCAGCTGCGCTGCTCTAATATCATCGCAGCTGCGCTGCTCTAATATCATAGCTGCGCTGACAGATCATAGCAGTGATAGCAGTCATTGCAGTTGTAGCACAGTCATAGCAGCTATAGCTGTCTGCGCAAGAAAGGTGTTCTGAATATGAGTCAGTTTGTGTGAAGATAAATTGACGAGGACATGATTTAGTGAGTATGTAATTCCAAAGGGAGTACACAGACTCGGTGCACTTTAGGCACACGTGTTTTTCCGTGAGGAAGTCAAGTCTGGTTGTTCCCGAAGAAACAGTTTCAATTGAGGACCGAAGGTACACGTGGAGGTTCATCTTCAGTGATGAAAGAATACGGAGACGGCGGACGGAGTTCGCCGTCATATTTGGAAGAGAATTTTGGACTGCGCCGTCATTTCAGCAGACAAAATTTGACCGCACACTATTTCATGTTAGCGGTTGTCTTCTCCTTGATCGTTGTAAATATTTTATGTACGTTTGACGGTAGGGTTTTGTTTAATGAAGATTAGTGTACCAATCAACCATGGCAATTATGGTACGGCATGTTCAGCTTTAGGCTCACTTGTATATGTAGGCCTTAGATTATTTTAGGAATTAGGATTGTTGTGTAGGAAAAATTGCGAAGCAGTTTTTGGGTCTTTTGAATTATAAGATCATTGTGATATTTTGGAAGCCCCTTGTAAAATTTTGCATGTGGTTTCTTTGGTGTATATTCTATATTGTGGCAAATTTGGAGACCTAGGGTGGGTCTGATTTGCTTGGGGCTTTATTTTGGAGTTGGTTGTTTGTGGGATTTTGTGAGAATTTCCTCTTTGCCTAATTGATTATCATGGCAGTTGCCGGTGCTTCTTCATTTTCTTCAGTGGCACCAGCTGCCTCAAATCAACAGTTCACGGGCCCTCCCTCACGGATCCCGGTGTTTAATGGGCAAAAGTATCTTTATTGGGCGGATTTGACTAAGTGTTATTTGAAACAAGTGAAATTATATGATGTGATTTCTGGTATCCTTTCGGATACGGATCCGGAGTTTGGGAAGAAAAATGAAGATGCATTGCATATTTTGAAGTTACTTTTATTAGAAGATCTTAACATGACATATATCAATATCTCTACGGCATCTGAAATATGGAAGGCTTTGAGTGAATCTTATGTCTTAGCTAGTGAGCAGAATGAGGTTGTAACTGCTGGAAAAATTTGGGACTATAAATATACTGGGGGTGACATGAACTCATATTGTAATGGCTTGAAACTTTTATTGTCAGAGAATGCATGTTCCGGGGGGAGTTTTCCTCCTTATCATCAAGCTATGATTCTAATGAGAGGGATTCCTACTGAATATAGAGGAGCAACGGAGCAGCTAAGAAGGTTAGAGAAGAGTAAAAGGAATATAGCTGTAGCTCAGGCTTATATCTTAGACGAAGAGGCAACTGAGATAGCATTAAATGGTGGTCAATCAGTGGTAGCTTTCAATGCACAGACATATAAGCCGGCTGGATTTTCTGGAAATAGAAACTTTACCCCAAATCCGAATTATAGGCAATATGATAGGTGTGTCTATTGCTTTGGTCAAGGTCATGTTTTTCGGCTGTGTCCGACATTTATAAAAGCGTGTCAAACAGGAATTTATCGTACGAGATGGAGGGTGCGATCGGAGGATTCATCACCAAAATTTTCGACATCAAAACTGCCGGTTAAAAATGCGGCGTTCCTTGCATTTGATGAGACGTCACAAGACGGACGGCCGGAAGAAAAGGAAGATATGGTCAGATTTCCGCAATAGGATGATGATGAGTTCTTTGCTCTTGCAAAAGATCTCATGGAGGGACCTCGAGATAACGGATGCATTATTGACTCCGGATGCTCCTCCCACATGTGCGGCAGCCGGGCTTACTTCAAAACGCTTACTCCAATTCGCACTCGTCAAATTTATTACGCGGCATGGTAGAGGCAAACGGAAGTGCCACTCCCATGGAATTTAAGCAGAAAGTGGAAGGCATGGAGACCGATGGAGGAATCATTTTTGACAATACCTTGGAGTCAGGGGAGGCAGATTTTATGGCCACCATTCAATAAAGACAAATTGTTGGTAGCCTAATTTACTTCATGAACTGCACAAGGCCGGAAATTGGGGCAGCAATTGGCGCTTTGAGTCGAAGTTTGCAAAATTTGAGAAAAACAGATTGGGAGGTCGCAAAGAGGGTTCTTCCGTATCTTGCAGGAACACGAAATCTTAGACTTGCTCTCGGTGGAGATGAAGTGAAAATTCAGACATGGAGCGATGCTAGCTATGGAGACATGCCAAGCCGCCGTTCCACCACTGGATTCATTTTGAAGATTGGAACTAGAACATGCTGTTGGAGCAGCAAGCTTCAAAAGGTATCAGTTTAGTCTACAATGGAGGCTTAATATATGGCAGTAAGCTTAGTTATCAAGGAGTTATTATGGGTGAAGTTGCTCCTCCAAGAACTTCATTTTATGCAATCTGGACCTCAAATAGTGTGGTGTGACAACCAGGCAGCTATTGCGATTGCATCTAACCGGAGTCATCACTTCAAAAGCAAGCACATTGACGTCAAGTTGTATTTTGTAAGAGAGAAGGTGATGAACATAATTTTATAGCTAAGTTATCTTCCGGATGAGAAGATGGTAGCAGATATGATGACTAGGGCTTTACCTGCACCTAAGTTGAAGTTCTGTAGAGAGAAATGTGGACTCAATGGCTGAGAGAGTCTAAAGGTTTAGGGGAGTGTTGTTTTGGAAACCTTGAGTCCTCTCTATATCTTGCTGTTATGCTGCCATGCTGCGCTAAGTTTAACATCGCAGCTAGAAACCTTGAGCACTCTACACTTGTTGTTGAGCTGCTATGCTGCCCTGATCTGACATCGCAGCTGCGCTGCTCTAATATCACAGCTGCGCTGACAAATCATAGTAGTCATAGTAGTAATAACAGTCGTAGCAAAGTCATAGCAGCTATAGCAGTCTGCGCAAGAAAGGTGTTCTGAATATGAGTCAGTTTGTGTGAAGATAAATTTAATGGGGACATGATTTAGTGAGTATGAAACTCGAAAGAGAGTACACAGATCCGGTGCACTTCAGGCACACGTGTCGGTTCGTGAGAAAGTCAAGTTTGGTTGTTCTAGAAGAAAAGGTACAGTTACATTTGAGAACCAAAGTTACACGTGGAGGTTCATCTTCGGTGATGAAAGAATACGTGGAAAGCGGACAAAGTCCGTCGTCATTTTTGAAGAGAAGTATTGACTGTACCGTCATTTCAGCGGACGAACTTTAACCACGTACTATTTTATTTCTAGGGGCTTTCTGATCGGTGTAAATAATTATGAGCATTCGACGGTGGGATTTTGTTAATGAAGAGTAGTGTACCAATTGACCACGCTAGTTGTAGTACGGTGTGATCAAGTGTAGGCTCACTTGTATATATAGGACTTAGATTACTTTAGGAAAAGTAGGATTGTTGTGTAGGAAAACTGCGCAACAGTTTTTTGGTGTGTTTCAATTATAAGGTCATTGTGATCTTTTGACAGAACTTTGTGAAATTTCTGCATGTGGTTTCTTTGGTGTATACTCTATATTATGGCAAATTTGCAGACCTAGGATGTGTCTGTTTTGCTTGGGGCTTCATTGTGAAGTTGGTTGTTTGTGGGATTTCGTGAGAGTTTCCTCTTTGCACAATTGATTATCATGGCAACTGTTGGTGCTTCTTCATCTTCTTCAGTGGCACCAACTGCCTCAAATCAATAGGTTATGGGCCCACCCTCACGGATCCCAGTGTTTAATGGGCAGAAGCATCTTTATTGGGCGGATTTGACTAAGACTTATTTGAAACAAGTGAAATTATATGATGTGATTTCTGGTATTCTTCCGGATACGGATCCGGAGTTTGGAAAGAAAAATGAAGATGCATTGCATGTTTTGAAGTTACTTTTGTCAGAAGATCTCAACATGACATATATCAATATCTCTACGGCATCTGAAATATGGAAGGCTTTGAGTGAATCTTATGTCTTAGCTAGTGAGCAGAATGAGGTTGTTACTGCTGAAAAAATTTGGGACTATAAATATACTGGGGGTGACATGAACTCATATTGTTATGGCTTAAAACTTCTATTGCCGGAGAATGCATGTTCCGGGGGGAGTTTTCCTCCTTATCATCAAGCTATGATTCTAATGAGAGGGCTTCCTACTGAATATAGAGGAGCAACGGAGCAGCTAAGAAGGTTAGAGAAGAGTAAAAGGAATATAGCTGTAGCTCAGGCTTATATCTTAGACGAAGAGGCAACTGAGATAGCATTAAATGGTGGTCAATCAGTGGTAGCTTTCAATGCACAGACATATAAGCCGGCTGGATTTTCTGGAAATAGAAACTTTACCCCAAATCCGAATTATAGGCAATATGATAGGTGTGTCTATTGCTTTGGTCAAGGTCATGTTTTTCGGCTGTGTCCGACATTTATAAAAGCGTGTCAAACAGGAATTTATCGTACGAGATGGAGGGTGCGATCGGAGGATTCATCACCAAAATTTTCGACATCAAAACTGCCGGTTAAAAATGCGGCGTTCCTTGCATTTGATGAGACGTCACAAGACGGACGGCCGGAAGAAAAGGAAGATATGGTCAGATTTCCGCAATAGGATGATGATGAGTTCTTTGCTCTTGCAAAAGATCTCATGGAGGGACCTCGAGATAACGGATGCATTATTGACTCCGGATGCTCCTCCCACATGTGCGGCAGCCGGGCTTACTTCAAAACGCTTACTCCAATTCGCACTCGTCAAATTTATTACGCGGATGACAGCGGTGTGGAGGCTACGGCAAAGGAAAGCGTGGAGTTAGCATGTTACATCAATGGTTAGATTGTAAAGAGAACCTTGCATTATGTTCTCTTTATCCCAAAGTTTACAAAAAAATTGTTTTCCACTTCGATAGCAGAAATGAAAGGTTTTGAAATTTTACAAAAGTATGGGAAAATGGTAGTAAGCAAAGATGGGAGGGTAGCTCTGGTAGGAACTAGATGCCCAAACTTGCTGTACCGGATGGAATTGGCTAATGGAATTGACTTTGCATACTCTAGTGTCCTTCCGGAAAATGTTTTGTGGCATAAGAGGCTCGGTCATGTTCATCATGAAAGGCTTGATAAAATGGTAAAGCAAAATATGATAGATGGTGCTAAATTAGGAAAAATAGATTCCCATGTATGTGATGGATGTGCTTTGGGAAAACTTCATAAGCTGCCACTACCTCAGACAGCGGATAACCGGGCCACGGATTTGCTGCAAATTATTCATTCGGATGTGTGGGGACCATCAAAAGTTCCTTCACTCAGTGGCAACCGGTTTTTGGTCACTTTTGGATGACTTCTCAAGATATAGCAAGGTTTACTTTTTTGAAAGAAAAGAGTGAAGTGCTCACTCACTTCAAGCATTTTCGGGTATGGGCCGAAAAACTTCATGGGAAACCGATCCTTTCCCTTCGGTCCGACAACGGAGGGGAATATATTTCTCATGCATTCTCTAAATATTTAAAAGACAATGGCATTTTTCGGCAATTTACAGTTCCTTATACTCCAGAACAGAATGGAGTATCCAAAAGACTCAACCGAACTCTAACGAAAAGTGCAAAATCTATGTTACTAGATAAGGGAATAGATTTCAAATTTTGGGGTGAGGCATTCTCGTGTGCGTCTTATATTAGGAATAGAATAGAAACTAAAGCAGTATAAGGGAAAACACCATATGAAGTGTGGACCGGAAGAAAACCGAATGTTAGTCACTTCCGTGTTTTTGGGAGTAAATGTTTTATTTTGGATAATCTCCCTATTTCTAAGCTTAGTCCGAAATCGATTCCCGGAATTCTTATGGGTTATGATGATGAATCCGTGGGCTATAGAGTATTTAATACGGATATGAATACTCTTCAGACTGCTAGAAATATTCAGGTTAAGGAAGAGAGCAGATCGGTAGATGTTTTTGGTATGACAGATTTTGAAAAAGATTCCAAAATTAAAGAATATGTTATTTTTGAAAGTATTCCTCTCACTTCACCTAGTCAATCTTTGGACACTTAGGCTGGTCCATGTGTGGAGGATACTCCTCCTCCTCCTCCACCTCTTCCTCCTTGGCGGCAACCTACGGATCCAACAATTCCAGTCTCAGATTTTCCGGGGGGAAGAAGGCAAAGCAGCAGGCTGCGAAACTGCGAAGTGACTCTATTTTCTGTCAGCACGCTGGAACCAGGTGAAAATGCGAAACTGCAAAACTGCGAAGCTGCGATGCTGCAAAGCTGCGAGGCTGCTCTATGTTGTTCTACAACCACCATTGCAGGCGGAGAACCAGCAGTAGTAGTGGAAGTAGACATGAAAAAAACAGCAAAAACTAACAAAGTACCTACTCAACAACCAACTTTGATCTGACACAAATTATGACTCATAAAGCCAATATGCTTCAAATTCGCCACAGTAATACACAATACAGTAAACTGACAATTCCCAAAATTGCAGCTTAAATGATTTAGTAAACCATAAGATATAATGTCTGGAAGTTTCCCAAAAAACTGCCTTTAGAAAATCATATTCCCAAAACTGGATAATAGAAAATTGACTAAGTCCTAAAATATATACTCACAGTGAGTATCTACTGGTCACACTGATTCGGGTGATTGTACTACGGAACTATCCTGACTAACGACAAAGTATCCAGCCTGTACTTTATTGTACCTAGAGTACCTCCAAAAATCTAATTATTATTTTCCAAAAACCTAATTAATGAAACACTAAATTTTAATTCACTAAACTACAAAACTTTGTTTTCCAAATATTTTCAGATGACTAACCGTACAAAATGTTCCAGGTGCTTAGTCACGGAGGTCGCTAAAGTCCAACCGACTGTCGTAGTGTAGTACGAAGCACCAGAGTGCTTCGTCACTTGTGGTCCCACGTGAATCATGCGTCGTCACTTGTGGTCCCACGTAAATCACGCCTCGTCACTTGCGGTCCCACGTGAATCATGCCTGTGGTCCCACGTGAATCGCGTACGTCGACGTCTCTCAAAATCAATGATCATAAATTCATTTCCGGAATATCCGGACGTTTCCATTTAATGATCATAAAATCATTCCGTACCATATACTTCCAAAATATCCGTATGACTCCAAAAATAGCCGTACCATATATTTTCCGAGGTATCCGGATCAAATTTCGTCCGTCCGATCTGGCGATTCCATTTGTCTGCTGCGTGACGCGTGTCGTCGCCACTTCGTAATACCTGCAAAGGTACAATACACTCTATTGTACTACGGCTAGTATAACATTAAAAAAGGTAAGTATTATATACAACTATTTAGAAACTATTCTAGGTCTACTCTATTCACTGACTAAAGATTTCAAATCTCAACACTCTATTGTCTACCTGCACAACGGAACCAGTCACAATATAAGAAGCTTTTTCAGGTGCGGAAAAGGATGAACGGATCTCCGCAGTCAACGATGAAATGCGATCGATAATGGAGGCTCACACCTGGGAGCTTGTGGAGCTTCCGCCGGATCGAAAGGCCATCGGTTGTAAGTGGGTCTTTAAAGTCAAGTTAAATCCGGATAACTCTATTGAAAGATATATAGCTAGACTTGTTGCTAAAGGCTATAGTCAGAAGGAGGGATTAGACTATGAAGAGACTTTCTCTCCGGTTGTTCGATTTCCAACTGTTAGAATTTTGTTGTCTTTAGCGGCCATTGAGGATATGTAATTACATCAAATGGATGTTAAGACAGCTTTCTTGCATCGAGATCTAGAGGAAGTTATTTAAATGAAGCAGCCTGAAATGTATGGAGAGACCGGAAAAGAAAATCTGGTCTGTAAAATGTTGAAATCCTTGTACAATCTGAAGAAGGCTCCACGTCAGTGGAATCTGAAACTAGATGAGTTTCTAACCGGTCTTGGATTTGTTAGGATTAGCTCAAATCACTCAGTCTATGTTATCGAAGGGGAAGATGGGATCATTTACATTGCTGTATATGTAGATAATTTGCTGCTGTTAAGCAAGTCAGTAAATGAGATTAACAAAATCAAGGCAACTTTGAATTCAAGATTTGAGATGAAGGATTTAGGTGAAGCAAGGTATATTCTTGGAATTCAAGTAGAAAGGGATAGAGATCGAAGAACAATCCATCTATCGTAGCGAGAAGCGATAGGAAATATGCTTGAAAAATTTGGCATGGCAGAGGCAAATGGAAGTGCCACTCCCATAGAATTTAAGCAAAAAGTGGAAGGCATGGAGACCAATGGGGGATTCATCTTTGATGACATCTTGGATCCAGGGGAGGCAGATTTTATGGCCACCATTCCTTACCGACAAAATGTTGGGAGCCTCATCTATTTCATGAACTGCACGAGGCCTGATATTGCGGCAGCAGTTGGTGTTTTGACTCGAAGTTTACAGAATTCGAGGAAATCAGATTGGGAGGCAGCAAAGAGGGTTCTTCGATACCTTGCAGGGACACGGAATCTTTGACTTGCTTTCGGTGAAGATGAAGTCAAAATTCAGACATGCAGCGATGCTAGCTAAGGAGACATGCCAAGTCGCCGTTCCACAACCGGATTCATTTTGAAGACTGGAAGTGGAACATGCTGCTAGAGCAGCAAGCTTCAAAATGTAACAACTCAGTCTACAATGGAGGCTGAATATATGGCAGCGAGCTCAGTTGTTAAGGAGTTACTATGGGTGAAGTCTCTCTTGAAGAACTTCATTTTATGCAATCTGGACCTCAAATAGTGTGGTGTGACAACCAGGCAGCTATTGCGATTGCATCCAACCCGAGTCATCACTTCAAAAGCAAACACATTGACATCAAGCTGCATTTTGTAAGAGAGAAGGTGATGAACAGAATTATAAAGCTTTGTTACCTTGCGGATGAGAAGTTGGTAGCAGATATGATGACTAAGCCTTTACCTGCACCTAAGTTGAAGTTTTGTAGGGAGGAACGTGGACTCAGTGGCTGGGAGAGTCGAAAGGTTTAGGGGAGTGTTGTTTTGGAAACCTTGAGTCCTCTCTATATCTTGCTGCTATGTTGCCATACTGCGCTAAGTCTGACATTGCAGCTGGAAACCTTGAGCACTCTACACTTGTTGTTGTGCTGCTATGCTGCGCTGATCTGACATCGCAGCTGCGCTGCTCTAATATCACAGCTGCGCTGACAGGTCATAGCAGTCATAGCAGTCGTAGCAGAGTCATAGCAGCTATAGCAGTCTGCGCAAGAAAGGTGTTCTGAATATGAGTCAGTTTGTGTGAAGATAAATTGACGAGGACATGATTTAGTGAGTATGTAACTCCAAAGGGAGTACATAGACTTGGTGCACTTCAAGCACACATGTTGGTCCGTGAAGAAGTCAAGTCTGGTTGTTCCAGAAGAAGAAGTACAGTTTCAATTGAGGGCCGAAGGTACACGTGGAGGTTCATCTTTAGTGATGAAAGAATACGCGGACGGCGGACGGAGTGTGCCGTCATTTTTGGAAGAGAATTTTGGACTGCGCAGAAGAACTTTAACCGCGCACTATTTCATGTTAGCGGTTGTGTGCTCCTTGATCGTTGTAAATTCTTTATGTACGGTTGATGGTGGGGTTTTGTTTAATGAAGATTAGTGTACCAATCGACCATGGTAATTATGGTACGTCGTGTTCAGTTGTAGGCTCACTTGTATATGTAGGCGTTAGATTATTTTAGGAATTAGGATTGTTGTGTAGGAAAAACTGCGGAGCAGTTTTTGGGTGTTTTGAATTATAAGATCATTGTGATCTTTTAGCAGAACCTTGTGAAATTATGCATGTGGTTTCTTTGGTGTATATTCTATATTGTGGCAAATTTGTAAACCTAGGGTGTGTGTGATTTGCTTGAGGCTTCATTGTCAAGTTGGTTGTTTGTGGGATTTTGTGAGAGTTTCCTCTTTGCATAATTGATTATCATGGCAACTGCCGGTGCTTCTTCATCTTCTTCAGTGGCACCAGCTGCCTCAAATCAACATATTCCTCAGCTGAGTAAAATTCTTGTGCCTACATCTGTACTAGATGACAAGGATTTTGATACCTTCACTAGAAAGGGAGTCTTTACAGCTAAATATGGCGATGAAGTCTACTTCACAATTGATAAGGGCAGCCAAGGAAAGTTTAGGCTTAACTTGAGTAATGAAAAGAAAAGTGCTTACTATGGCGGTGTTCCAAGCTTGATGATCTGGCATAAGAGGTTGGGGCATGTGCATTCTGATATGCTGAGGGAAATGAAGAATCTTGGTGTAGTAGAAGGCATTCAATTTGGGGATAATGAAATGATGGATGATTATAGTGGTTGTGCCCAAGGTAAGGCTCACAGATTGCCCTTTCACAAAACTGCCACATATAGAGGTGAGAAAGTACTATATCTGGTCCACACAGATATTTGGGGACCACCAAGAGTACCTTCGGTTAGGGGAAAGAGGTATATGCTGACAATTACTGATGACTGGTCCAGATATTATAGAGTCTCTTTCTTAAAAACAAAGTCTGAAACACCAAGGTACTTCAAAGAATACAAAACCTGGAGTGAGAAATTGCACGGAACCCCCATTAAGCGAATAAGGAGTGATAATGGGGGAGAGTACACCTATAACTAGTTTGAGGAATACTTGAGAGATGAGAGAGTTCATCATCAAAAAACTGTACCGAATAATCTAGAACAAAATGGGGTAGTTGAGAGGTCAAACAAGACTTTGGGAGATAGTGTGTGTAACATGCTGGTTGATAAAAAAATAGGAAGAAGATTTTGGGCAGAGGCTATAAACTGTGCTAACTACATTAAGAACGGAATTCTAACTACAGCCATTAAAGGAATGACACCTTATGAGAGATGGGTTGGAAAGAAACTAGATATTTCTCACTTGAAAGTATTCGGTAGTCAAGTATATAGTCTTGACACAGTTAAGAAAAACTGAAAAGTAGATGCTAAAGGGAAACAGGGATATTTTGTAGGATATGATGAAAATGTCAAGGGATATAGAGTCTATGACTTAGCTAAACAAGATATCATTGTGGTAAAACATCTATTTGTCATGGATGAAAGAAAGTCATTTGATCCCTTCAAATACACTAGGAAGAAAATAATCAGGTTTGAGTCTGAGAGTGAGGAGGACTCGGATCTTCCCCGAATGGACACAAGTGAAAACGTGATTGCAGATTTAGGGTAGATTCAAGATGGGGGAGATACACCGGGATCTCCTCATATCTCTATTTAGTCAGAGGAGACAGAGGAGGAGGAGCCAGAACAGGCTCCCATGGATAGGGGAGCCGATGAGACAGTAAGGAGGAACCCGAGACTTCCCTCCATTCTAGCTTCTGAATTTGAGGGAGGACGAAGGAGCAGCAAAAGACTACAAGAAAAACAGGCTGCTCACAAGGTAACAAAGCTATCTCACCCAGATGAGCCTCCGTCATTCTCAAAAGCAATGGACAGTTCGGAGAAAGACCGATGGGTCAGATCCATAAATGATGCGATGGCTTCTATCATGGAAGCTAATACTTGGGAGCTGGTGGATTGTCCTCCAGACAGAAAACCTATCGGGTGCAAATGGGAATTTAAATTGAAACTGAACCAAGATAATACCATTGAGAGATATAAGGCTCGGCTGGTAGCAAAGGGGTTCACCCAAAAGGAGGGGATAAAATATGAGGAGAATTTTGCTCCGGTAGTCCAGTTCCCATCTGTAAGAATTCTCCTTAGTCTAGCAGCAGCGGAAGACATGGAAATACACCAAATGGATATCAAGACAACTTTCCTCAATGATGAACTAGAGGAAGAAATCTTCATGCGACAACCAGAGGGATTTAAAGAGGAAGGAGAAGAAAGCAAAGTCTGCAGACTCATAAAGTCCTTATATGGATTGAAGCAGGCTCCCAGACAATTGAACAAGAAACTAGATGAGTTTCTCACAGGTCTGGGATATATTCGGATCAGTTCTGACCATTCTAATTATATGTTTGAGGATGAGAATGGAGTGATTTTTATCGCAATTTATGTGGATGATTTGCTGGTGTTAAATAAATCTATGGAAAAGATCGATAAGTTAAAGAAAGATCTTAGAAGCAGATTTGACATGAAAGATTTAGGGGAGGCTACATATATTTTGGGGATTCAAATGGAAAGAGATAGAGGGACGAGAATAATAAGACTTATTCAGAAGGAAGTTATCGGAAATATGCTTGAGAAATTTCAGATGGAAAAGGCAAGCAGTTTTACCACTTCCATGGACTTGAAGAAAGTAAGTGATGGGAGTGTAGAAGGAGGAGTGATAATACTAGATGATCAGATGAATCCGGAAGAAAGTTAGTTTATGAAGTCTATTCCATACAGACATGTTGTAGGATGCTTGGTTTACTTTATGAATTGTATTAGACTGGACATAGCAGCAACAGCTCGAGTCCTCAGTAGGAGTCTTAATGATCCTAGGAAGAGAGACTGGGAGGCAGCCAAGAGAGTCATGAGATACTTGGTGGGAACCAGGGATTTATGGTTGCATTTGGGAGGGGAGCACACTGACATCACTACTTGGAGTGATGCCAGTTATGGGGATGCACCTATGAGAAGATGCACTTCTGGGTATGTATTGTATATGGGGGAAGGTGCTTGCCGTTAAAGTAGCAAGCAACAAAAGGTGGTTGCTCAATCCACTATAGAGGCTGAGTATATGGCCTCCTGTTCTGTTGTGAAAGAGCTGATGTGGGTCAAGTCTTTATTGCAAAACTTGGGGTATATGAAGAAGGGAGTGCATGAAGTGTTCTGTGATAATCAGGCTGCAATTGCAATTTCAGCCAATCCAAAAAATCATTTTAAGGCTAAGCATATGGATATTAGATTAAGTTATGTGAGGGAAAAAGTTGAAAACAAAATTTTGAATCTTGTATATAGAGGTGAAAGAGAAATGGTAGCTGATATGATGACAAAAACTATGCCCTCTCCCAAGTTAAAATACTGCAAAGAAAAGTGTGGGTTAAAGAGACACTAAAATTAGACTAGAAAATAAGGGGAGAATTGAAATCACTAGATTTGGGAGAGATATTTTCTAGGTTTTAATTGATTAAAATAGCTAAAAGAAAAGCGTAGGAGCCTGCCTCCACCTTCTCTAACTAGCCCTCATACTTGTTGTAGTCACTGAAAGAGAGAGAGGGCGGTCGAGCCATGGCTGCCTCAGCTTCTTAGGTAAGACTAAAGAGTGACCTAAGTCACTCTCAACAAAAGGTTGAGTCCGGCAGGACACGAACCTCCGACCGGCAAAGCGAGGCGTAGCTGTCAGCTCTTACCAGTATGTCGTAGTAGTCCGTTAGAATATGTAGGGTATGACAACCAATTAAACATTACTAGGATCATCAATCCGATTATCGGAATAACAAATTGAGGACATAGAAACCAGTTGAGCTTTTAGTACGCACGAAACAAATGTACCGGATATTTGTGATTTTGGAGGGCGGGCATTTAGAGCCGGTTTAGATTCGGCGGCTCGCATCATCGCCGAGATCCCGTAGTTGCCGCCTTGGCGGTTTGCGGACATGAAATGACCAGGAGACACGTGGCAAGGTTTCATTGGAAAGAGGAAAACCCGAAGAGCATGAGGACAAGTCTGAAAGAGACAGACGTCCACTACATGGCCTTGTCGTACACAGGCTGTACAGAAAGTACATTGGCCGTAGTACCTTTCTGTACTGTTCAATCTTCTGATTGGTTCGTACATTAGTAGATAAGGGTTGTTAAAGGGGTTTAAGGCTTAGAGGATTGAGGAGGTAGCCGCCTCTCTCCCAACAAGCTTGTATAAATATTGGCATCTTTGCCACTTGATAATTAATCGTCGGGTTGGGCGTTTCCAGTGATTCTTTTTGCTGTGGGCTCAGGGGAGTCCAGACTGCACAGGGGTGCTGTCAGATAATCTATTTGCTTACTTGGGTAGTAGCAGCTCTAATTGAAAGTGGGTTAGTCAAAAACTATTTTGAGGCTTTTTGAATTTTGGAGTCCAATGGGAGACACAAAATTACAGGTTATGGGCCCACTCTCCAGGGTGCCCAACTTCAATGAATCAAGGTTCATTTATTGGGAAGCCATGATGATAGGGGCATTGTGTGAAAAGCTATACAGGGGTATTGTTAATGGACGAGTGAAACGTCCATCTCAGGGATCTCCACTAGGGTTTGGTGGAGTGAGGTTTTCTGCAGCAACATCTGCTCCAACGGAGGAGGCAGACGATGTGGACAGCAATGTGTCCAAAAAGGGGAAAGGAAAGGAGACACCTCTTACTTCCATTGCCTTGGCGCTCGGAGCGGTGGCCGTGAAGACCGAGGAAAATGATATTCAGATGTGGGAGTACACCAACCTGAATGCCAACCATTTCTTTCTGAGGCACCTCACTCAAGCTTTGGCTACCTCTCATCTTCACATCTTCAAGGTCAAAGAGTTGTGGATGACTTTAGTGGAGATCTATAGAGCTGGTATGATTCAGAAGCTTCAGCTGGCTGAGCAAAGGCTGGGGAGTTATACTTACAAAAGAGGGAAGATGTTAGACTACTGTAATGATCTCTTTTGTTTGTATATGGAGATGGATAGTGCCGGATGGACAGGCACAATGAATATGAAAGTTAACACCCTCATCATGAAATTGCCTGAGGACTACGAAAATATAGTGTACCGAGTGCAAGAAATGGATGATAGTTCTTGGAAGTAGAACACAGTGGTCCAAATGATACTCGTGCAGGAGAACACCATTGAGATCCGTAGAGGAGGAAAGGGCATTCAAGCTCTAGCTACCGGAACCGATTACAATTCAGACTCTAATTACGATTCGCGGTGTACATTTTTGCGATTTCTTCGTACATTTGTAACTTTAGAAGCATGGCGCTAAGATTTTGAACAGAACGACAGAAAAAAAAACCATTACCTCGCCACATGGGGCCATACCCTAAGCCAAAGAACAAGCAAATTTAAACAATGTTACGTCTTATCGTCATCAATCGACTTGAACACTTGTCGGCGAGTTGTCCCGACAAAGTCAAGTTGCGTTACTATGGCGGCAAATGGGACACACGAGTCCGTAATGTAATGAGTCGTAAAGCGGTGAAAGAGGTGACCGCGGGTGGCCTGTGGTGGCCGTTGTGGCTGCTGAGTGAACAACTACAGTACAGCACTGTACTGTCATATATTTGTTGTACGGTAAAACGTCTAGAGGCGATAATTTCAATGATTCAATCAGAATGTGCCCCGAGCCTTAGAGTGCACGGTATTACTGTCATATTTGGTGATAGATCAGACTTGTTTCCATCGTGTTACTGTTAACCATTCAAAAGGCGCTACTTGGCAACATGAAGATGCGTGAAACAGAAACGATGTTTTTTTTTGTTAAAAAAAAATGGAGTATGAAGTTCGTAAGTCCTCAGGGTGAGTTTACATAAAACGTTTACAGAAGTAGTTTCCAGTATTAAATGAATGCTACAGTACTAGTCACATACACGCCACGTGGAATTCCGATTTGCCACGCAACATATTTGTCCGTTTGTGGACATAGTCATTGGTAAAGCGGGACATTTGAAAAAGTACAGGACGTACCGCAGATTCGACTGCTCCCGCTCATTTGTGAATAATGGCGAATATATCCCGCAATTTCAGGGATTTGTCCTTTTGCTGAGTACGGTGAATAATCGTTATTTGATATCGACTTTTTTGTTTGAAAAAAAACATGCTTGCTAGTCTTGTAAAGTCTTAACTTTATGTATGTTTCAAAAGAGAAACGCTGTAATTAACCTAATGCGATTACCTGCAATAGTCGCCATCTGCTCTTTTTTTGTTTTCCTTTTGTCTACACTCTAGGGTGACGTGTCTGATAGGATATTAGACAAAAAATCAGAGTGCAAGACTACATCGGAAGCATTCAGAAAAAATAATTCACACGAGAAAGAACTGTCCACAAAAGCCAATATATTTCATAGACATTTTCTCCCATAAAAGATTAATTTCCTACTCCCTCTAAGCTGCAGTATATAGTATATTTACTGTGACGTCATTACTTCAAACTACATATCAAATCAAACCATATAGTGCACACTAAGTGCCTACAAGTAAAATCGCTTTAACAGCAAAGCACAAAGAACTGCCGGTACAACTCATACGTACAGTCAAAGCTACATAAAAACAAATAGTACCTACATACCGTACACACCAAACAAAACATAACCTGGTCGTAGATCAAACAAAATCTCCGCGAGGCCGCGAAACTACAATCCTGCTACGACTTAATAAAACCGCCTAGACCACTAACTCCCGTAAAGACAAATTAGCCGGCCGCGGACGGATGACAGTGACTACTCTTTGGTGGAACAAGACAGACTAGTCGGCCGCGCGACAGACCGCGACGGCCGATTACCATCTGACTTAACAATTCCCCTCTCAAATTTGTAATCATCACATTAACCCTAATTTAGGTCTCCCCCTCAAAAATACATCATGAGCTGTGGCTTTCGTCAACATATCCGCGGCTTCCTCCAACGTCGAAACATACAAAAACCCAACTTCCTTTGCTGTGACCAAATCGCGTACGAAGTGCCACTGAATCCTAATATGTTTTGTCCTTTTGTGAAATACATGATTCTTCACCAATGCCATCGAACTCATGCTGTCAGAAAATGTTTTTATACAGCCAATTGAAATCCCCATTTCTCCAAGTAGTTCCTTAATCCAAATCGAAGCTTTAGATGTGTGACACGCCGCCATATATTCTACTCCGGTTGAACTTAAAGCAACAGTTGGCTAGAGTCGCAAACTCTAAGAATTTGCCGCGCCGCCAAAAACAAAAGTATATCCAGACGTAGACTTCCCTGTGTCAAAATCTCCACCCTAATCTGCGTCACAATATCCCACGCACTCCAAAGATGTCCGTCCAGATCGAAACAATAAACCAATCTCGACCGTACCTGCAAGATAACGAAATATCCTCTTCACGGCCTCCCAATGAATCTTTTTAGGAGCCTGACAAAATTGGCTCACGACAAAAACTGCGGCCGAAATATCCGATCGCGTGGCCACACTTAACGTGGCGAAAGTCATAGGCTGGTTTCGTGACAGTGGAGGCATTGTGGTGGAGGGAGGAGGAATCCTACAGAGCCTAATGACACATTGTTCACTGCTATGACACGATTTTAGTCGGATAATTTAAACACTGAAAATTAGTTCTCAAGAAAAATCCCAAAAAAACCCAAAAAAACCGTAGAAAAGCGCGGGCGGTGGCGTCTGCTGCTGCGTATTTGGCCACCCAAAGTGCTGACGTCATAATAGAGCCTAACCTATTTTAGTGCCAAAGAAGGTTGTCATAAAAACTTGCGAAAATATGACGCTATTTGTCAAAATTGAATTTCAATTTCCGAAAGAATCTTGAGATATAAGAAATTCAAAATTTTTTTGATGATGCACTATGACTCCCTTAGAACCTTTTGCTTGCTTCTACCTCTCTCTCTCCCTCTCTCTCGTCCTCTACCTCTCCTTTCCTCTCCTTCACTGTCTCACTCTCCCTCACCTGCTATCCACTTTCTCTCCTCCCCCACGTACCCCCTCTTCCACTCCCACTTGGTCACCCACTCCCCCTCTACCCCGCTCCCTCTCTTCCCCTCTCCCCCTCACCACCTCTCCCCCTCTCCCCCCTCTCCTCTCCACTCATGCTATTATGTGTTCCCCATGTACACTGCAAAATTCAAGAAACCTCTAGGTATTTTATCACCAACCCAATTTCAACTAAAACAGCTGCTACCCAACCAGGCAAATAGATAATCTGACTTCACCCTTGTGCAGTTTGGACTCCCTTGAGTCCACAGCAAAAAGAATCACTGAAAACGCCCAACTAGGCGATTAATTTTCAAGTGGCAAAGATGCCAATATTTTTACAAGTTTCTTGGTAGAGAGGCGCCTACCTCGTCAATCCTCTAAGTCGTAAACCCCTCTCACAACCCCTATATACTAATGTACAAACCAATCAGAAGACTGTACAGTACAAAAAGGTACTAGGGCCGATGTACTTTATGTACGGCCTGCGTACAACAAGGCCACAGAGTGGACGTCTGTCTCCTCTAGACTTGTCCTCGCGCTCCCCGGGATTCTCGCTTCCCAATGATATCTTGCCACGTGTCAACAGGTAATGTCATGTCCAAAAATCGCCAAGGTGGCCATTTCGGTATCTCGGAAATGATGAGGACCGTCGAATCCAAAACCGGCTTTTAATGCTAGCCGTTCAAAACAACAAATGCTAGGTACATTTGTTTTGTGCGTACTAAAACTCAACTAGTTTATATGTCCTCAATTTGTTATTCCGTTAATCAAATTAACGATGTAGCTAATGTTTAAATAGCTATCAAACCCTATGTATCCTAACGGACAACCACGACAGACCGGTAAGAGCAGACGGCAACGCCTCGCTCTGCCGGTCGGAGGTTCGAGTCATGCCGGACTCAACCTTTTTGTTGAGAGTGACTTAGGTCACTTTTTAGTCCTGCCTATGGAGCTGAGGCAACCATGGCTCCACCGCCCCCTCTCTACTTCAGTGATTACAACAAGTATGAGGGCTAGAGAGAGAAGGTGGAGGCAGGCTGCCTATGCTTTTTCTTTTAGCTATTCTAATCAATTAAGACCTAGAAAATATCTCTCCTAAATCTTGTGATTTGAACACTCCCCTTATTTTCTAGTCTAATTTTAGTTTCTCTCTTAACCAACACTTTTCTCTGCAGAATTTTAACTTGGGAGAGGGCACAAGCTTTGTCATCATATCAGCTACCATTTTCCCATCACCTCTATACACAAGATTCACAATTTTGTTTTCAACCTTTTCTCTCACAAAACTCAATCTTATATCCATACGCTTAGCCTCAAAATGATGTTTTGGATTGGCTGCATTTGCAATTTCAGCCTGATTATCACAAAACACTTCATGCACTCCCTTCTTCATATACCCCAGTTCTTGTAATAAAGACTTGACCCACATCAGCTCTTTCACAACAGAACAAGAGGCCATGTACTCAACCTCTATAGTGGACTGAGAAACCACCTTTTGTTGCTTGCTACTCTAACAACAAGCACCTTCCCCCACATATAACACATATCCAGAAGTTCATCTTCTCATAGGTGCTCCCCGTAACTTGCATCACTCGAAGTTGTGATGTCAGTGTGCTCCCCTCCCAAATGCAACCATAAATCCTTGGTTCCTACCAAGTATCTCTTGACTCTCTTGGCTGCCTCCCAATCTCTCTTTCTAGGATCATTAAAACTCCTACTGAGGACTCCAAGTGCTGCTGCTATGTTCGGTCTCGTACAATTCAAAAAGTAAATCAAGCTTCCTACAACCTGTCTGTAAGGAATGGACTTCATAAACTATCTCTTTTCTGGACTCATTAGATCATCTAGTATTATCACTCCTTCTACACTCCCATCACTTACTTTCTTCAAGTCCATGGGAGTGGTACAAGTGTTTGCCTTTTCCATCTGAAATTTCTCAAGCATATTTTTGATAGCTTGTTTCTGAGTAAGTCTGATAATTCTCTTCCCTCTATCTTTTTCCATTTGAATCCCAAAAATATATTTAGCCTCCCCTAAATTTCTCATGTCAAATTTGCTTCTAAGATCTTTCTTTAACTTATCGATCTTTTCCATAGATTTACTTAACACCAGCAAATCATCCACATAAATTGCGATAAAAATCACTCCATTCTCCTCCTCAAACATATAATTAGAGTGGTCAGAACTGATCCGAATTTATCCTAGACCGGTGAGAAACTCATTTAGTTTCTTGTTCAATTGTCTGGGAGCCTGCTTCAGTCTATATAAGGACTTTATGAGCCTGCAGACTTTGCTTTCTTCTCCTTCCCCTATAAATCCCTCTGGTTGTCGCATGAAGATTTCTTCGTATAGTTTACCGTTGAGGAAAGATGTTTTGATATCCATTTGGTGTATTTCCATGTCTTCCGCTGCTGCTAGACTAAGGAGAATCCTTACAGATGGGAACCGAACCACCGCAGCAAAAGTCTCCTCATAATATATCCCCTCTTTTTGGGTGAACCCTTTTGCTACCAACCGAGCCTTGTATCTCTCAATGGTATTATCTGGGTTCAGTTTCAATTTAAACACCCATTTGCACCCGATAGGGTTAATGTTTAGAGGACAGTCCACCAGCTCCCAAGTATAAGCTTCCATGATGGAAGCCATCTCATCATTTATTGCTCTGACCCATCGGTCTTTCTCCGGTTTGTCCATTGCCTCCGAGTATGATTGAGGCTCATCTTGGTGAGATAGCTTTGCTACCTTGTGAGCTGCTTGTTTTTCTTGTAGTCCTTTGCTGCTCCTCCGTCCTCCCTCAAAGTCCGAAGCTGGAATGGAGGGAAGTCTCAGGTTCCCCCTTACTGTCTCATCGGCTCCCCTATCCATGGAAGCCGGTTTTGGCGCCTCTTCCTCTCTCTCCTCAGAGTGTGTAGAAATGTGAGGAGATTTTGGTATATCTCCCCCATCTTGGATCTCCCCTGAATCTGCAATCACGTTTTCACTTGTGTCCCTTCTGGGAAGATCTAAGTCTTCCTCACTCTCGGACTCAAAACTGATTCTGATTTTCTTAGTGTATTTGAAGGGATCAAATGACTTTCCTTCATCCATGACAACTAGATGCTTTACCAGAATGATATCTTGTTTAGCTAAGTCATAGACTCTATATCCCTTGACATCCTCATCATATCCAACAAAACATCCCGGTTTCCCTTTAGCATCTAGTTTCCAGTTTTTCTTATCTGTGTCAAGACTGTAAACTTGATTACCGAATACTTTCAAGTGAGGAATATCCGGTTTCCTTCCAACCCATCTCTCATAAGGTGTCATTCCTTTAATGGCTGTAGTGAGGACTCTATAATTAATGTAATTAGCATAATTCATGACTTCTGCTCAAAATCTTCTTCCTATTTTCTTATCTGCCAACATACTACACACACTATCCCCCAAAGTCCGGTTCAACCTTTCAACAACCCCATTTTGTTCCGGATTATTCGGTACAATTTTCTGAAGCTGAACTCGCTTATCTCTTAAGGATTCCTCAAACTGGTTAGAGGTGTACTCTCCCCCATTATCACTCCTCATTCGCTTAATGGGGGTTCCATGCAACTTCTCACTCCAAGCTAAGTATTATTTCAAGTACTTTGGTGTTTCAGACTTTGATTTTAGGAAGTAGACTCTAGAATATCTGGACCAATCAATAGTAATTGTCAGCATATACCTCTTTCCCCCAACCGAAGATACTCTAGCTTGTCCCCAGATATTTGTGTGAACCAGATCTAGTACTTAATCACCTCTATACGTGGCCGTTTTGGGAAAGGGGAGTCTGTGAGCCTTACCTTGGGCATAGCCACTATAATCATCCATCATGTCATTATCCCCAAATTGAATGCCTTCTACTACACCTAGCTTCTTCATTTCCCTCAGCCTATCAAAATGCACATGCCCCAACCGCTTATGCCAGATCATCAAGCTCGGGACACCACCATAGTAAGCACTCTTCTTTTCATTACTCAGATTAAGCATAAACACTCCTTGGCTACCCTAAACTGCTATTAAGTAGACTTCATCTCCATACTTAGTTGTAAAGACTCCTTTTCTAGTGAATGTTGAAATCACTAGATTTAGGAGAGATATTTTCTAGGTCTTAATTGATTAGAATAGCTAAAAGAAAAAGAATAGGCAGCATACCTCCACCTTCTCTCTCTAGCCCCCATACTTGTTGCAGACACTGAAGGAGAGTGAGGGCGGTGTAGCCATGGCTGCCTCAGCAAACTTTCAAGTTTACCAAGCCCACTAGATCTTAGTAACTACTCTCCCATCCCCAAACTCTATTTCTACAGTAGGGATCTTTCTTAGCTTAGTGAAGAGATGTCTATCACGGCACAAATGCATGGATGCACCTGAATCGATGATCCATCCTTCCTCTGGAGCTTCCCGAATGGCTCAAAAAGCCCACTTTTGTTTTCGAGGAATCTCCTTTTCCTCCAAATTCTCGTCGAGAAGAATCTCCCCATCCTCCTCCTTAGAGGACTCGTCCTCCTCGGTATCTCCTTTGACACGTGTGACCACAAGTGCCTTCTTCTTCCCTCGAGAAGAACCCCCTCCACGGTTATCTTGGAGCCTCAGCTTCGACAGCTTGATGCAGTCATTTATGAAGTGTCTCGACTTTTTGCTGAAACGGCAATGACCCTTTGGAGGCCTAGGTTCTCCAGATTGATCTCCTTTGAAGCTGTTGTATAGCTTCTACAGATTTTTCCTCCAGCGGTCTGTTCCGCTAGCTAGAGCTTGAACGCTCTTTCCTCCTCTGCGGATCTCAATGGTGTTCTCTTGCACGAGTATCATTCGGACCACGGTGTTCCACTTCGAAGAACTATCATCCATTTCTTGTACTCGGTACACTATGTTTTTGTACTCCTCAGGCAGCTTCATGATGAGAGTGTTAACTTTCACCTTCATTGTGCATGTCCATCTGGCACTTTCCATCTCCATGTATAGACAAGAGAGATCATTACACTAGTCGAACATCTTCCCTCCTTTGTAAGTATAACTTGTCAACCTTTGCTCAACCAACTTGAGCTCCTGAATAGTACCAGCTCTATAAATCTCCACTAAAGTCATCTATAACTCCTCGGCCTTGAAGATGTGAAGATGAGAGGTCCCCAAAGCTTGAGTGAGGTGCCTCAAAATGAAATGCCTGGCATTCATGTTGGTGTACTCCCACATTTGAATATCATTTTCCTCGGTCTTCACGGCCACCGCTCCGGGTGCCGTGGCGATAGGAGTGAGAGTTATCTCCTTTTCTTTCCCCCTTTTGGACACACTGCTATCCCCATCATCTGTCTCCTCCGTTGGAGCAGATGCTCTTGCAAAAAACCTCATTCCTCCCAACCCTGGTGGGGTTCCGTGAGATAGACATTTCACTTGTCCACTAACAATACTCCAGTATCGTTTTTCACACAATGCCCCTGTCATCATGGCTTCCCAGTAAATGAACCCAGATCCGTTGAATATAGGCACCTTAGAGGGTGAGCACATAACATGCAATTCTCCCCCATGTGGGCCGCAAAATTCAAGAAGCCTCTAGGTAGTTTATCACTAACCCACTTTCAACTAGAACAGCTGCTACCCAAGCAGGCAAATAGACAATCTTACTGCACCCCTGTGCAGTCTAGACTCCCCTAAGTCCACAACAAAAAGAATCACTCAAGTGGCAAAGGTGCCAATATTTGTACAAGCTTCTTGGGAGAGAGGCGGCTACCTCCTCAATCCTCTACGTCGTAAACCCCTCTCACAACCCGTTTCTACTGATGTACGAACCATTTAGAAGACTGTAGAGTACAGAAAGGTACTAGGGCCGATCTACTTTCTGTACGGCCTGTGTACGACAAGGCCATGGAGTGGACGTCTGTCTCCTCTAGATTTGTTCTCGCGCTCCCCAAAATTTCGCTTCCCAATGATATCTTGCCACGTGTTGACAGGTAATGTCACGTCCGAAAACTGCCAACGCGACCATTTCGAAAACTCGGCGATGATGAGGGTTGTCGGATCCAAAAATGGCTTTTAATGCTAGCCGTTCAAAATAAAAAATGTTCGGTATATTTTTTTCGTGCATACTAAAACTCAACTAGTTTTTATGTCCTCAATTTGTTATTCCGTTAATCAAATTAACAATCTAGCTAATGTTTAAATAGCTATCAAACCTTATGTATCCTAACGGACTACCACGACAGACCGGTAAGAGCTGACGGCTACGCCTCACTCTGTCGGTCGGAGGTTCGAGTCTTGCCGGACTCAACCTTTTTGTTGAGAGTGACTTAGGTCACTCTTTAGTCCTGCCTATAGAGCTCAGGTAGCCATGGCTCCACCGCCCTCTCTCTCTTTCAGTGACTACAACAAGTATGGGGGCTAGAGAGAGAAGGTGGAGGTAGGCTGCCTCTGCTTTTCTTTTTCCTTTTTATTTTATTTAAGACCTAGAAAATACCTCTCCTAAATCTAGTGATTTCAACACTCCCTTTATTTTCTAATCTAATTTTAATTTCTCTTTTAATCTACATTTTTCTCTACAGTATTTTAGCTTAGGACATGGCACAGGCTTTGTCATCATATCAGCCACCATTTCTCCATCACTTTTGTATACCAAATTCAAAATTTTATTTTCCACTTTTTCCCTTACAAAGCTCAATCTTATGTCCATATGTTTATCTTTGAAATGATGTTTTGGATTGGATGAAATTGCAATTGCAGCCTGATTATCACAAAACACTTCATGCACTCCATTCTTCATGTACCCCAATTCTTGCAACAAAGACTTCACCCACATAACCTATTTCACAACAGAACAAGAGGCCATGAACTCAGCCTCCATGCTGGACTGAGCAACAACCTTTTGTTGTTTGCTGCTCCAACAACAAGCACCTTTCCCCACATACAATACATACCCAGATGTGCATCTTCTCATAGTTGCATCCCCATAAGTGGCATCACTCCAAGTAGTGATGTTAGTGCGCTCCCCTCCCAAATGCAACCATAGATCCCTAGTTCCCACCAGGTATCTCATTACTCTCTTGGCTGCCTCCCAGTCTCTCTTTCTAGGATCATTAAGACTCCTACCGAGGACTCCAACTCGTGTAGCTATGTCAAGCGTGGTACAATTCATAAAGTATATCAAACTTCCTACAACCTGTCTGTAAGGAATAGATTTCATAAACTGCCTTTCCTCTGGACTCATCTGATCATCTAGCATTATCACTCCTCCTTCTACACTCCGATCACATACTTTCTTCAAATCCATGGGAGTGGTACAACTGTTTGCATTCTCCATTTGAAATTTCTCCAACATATTTCCTAAGGCCTCTTTCTGAGTAAGTCTGATTATCCTCTTCCCTCATCTCTTTCCATTTGAATTCCCATAATATATTTAGCCTCCCCTAAATCCTTCATGTCAAATCTGCTTCTCTGATCTTTCTTTAGCCTATTTATCTTCTCTATAGACTTACTCAATACCAGCAAATCATCCACATAAATTGCAATAAAAATCACATCATTCTCATCCTCAAACATATAAATAGAATGGTCAGAACTGATCCGAATATACCCCACTCTAGTAAAAATCTCATCTAATTTCTTATTCCATTGTCTGGGGGTCAGCTCAGTCCATATGAAGACTTTATAAGTCTACAGACTATGCTCTCCTCTCCTTCTTCCACAAAACCTTTTGGTTGACGCATGAAGATTTCCTCCTCCAGTTCATCGTTGAGGAAGGTAGTTTTAATATCCAACTGATGTATCTCTATGTATTCTGCTGCTGCTAAACTAAGGAGAATCCTCATAGATGGGAATCGAACTATTGGAGCAAAGGTCTCCTCGTAATCTATCCCTTCATTTTGGGTGAACCCTTTTGCCACCAGTCGAGCCTTATATCTCTCGATGGTGTTATCTGGGTTCACTTTCAGTTTAAATACCCATTAACACTCAATAGGTTTTCTGTCTGGTGGACACTCCACCAGCTCCCAAGTATTTGCCTCCATGATTTAAGCCATCTCATCATTTATGGCTCTGACCTATCCTTCTTTCTCTGGACTGTCCATTGCCTCCGAGTATGACTGAGGCTCATCTAGGTGAGAAAGCTTTGTTACCTTGTGAATAGCCCATTTTTCTTGAAGCCGTTTGCTGCTCTTTCGTCCTCTCTCAAAGTCCGAAGCCAGAATGGAGGGAAGTCTTGGATTCCTCCGAACTGCCTCACCAACTCCCCTTTCCATGGAAATCGGTTCTGACTCCTCTTTCTCTCTCACATGAAAGTATGTAGGAATATGGGGAGATTATGGTATATCTCCCCCATCTTTTATCTTCTCGAGTCTGCAATCATGTTTTCACTTGTGTCCCTTCCGGGAAGATCTAAGTCCTCCTCACTCTCGGACACAAAACTGATTCTGATTTTCTTTGTGTATTTGAAGGGATCAAAAGACTTACCTTTATCCATGACAACTAGATGCTTTACTAGAATGATATCTTGTTTAGATAAGTTATAGACTCTATATCCCTCGACATCCTCATGATATCCCACAAAATATCCCGGTTTTTCTTTAGCATCTAGTTTCCAGTTTTTTTTTCTGTGTCAAGACTTTAAACTTGACTACCGAATACTTTCAAGTGAGAAATATCCGGTTTCCTTTGAACCCATCTCTCATAGGGGGTCATTCCTTTAATGCCAGTGGTGAGGACTCTATTTTTAATGTAGTTAGCGCAGTTCTTGGCCTCTGCCTAGAATCTTCTTCCTATTTTCTTATCTGCCAGCATGCTGCACACACTATCTCCCAAAGTCCAGTTTAACCTCTCAGCTACCCCATTCTGTTCTAGATTTTTCGGTACAGTTTTCTGATGATGAACTCCCTAATCTCTCAAATAATCCTCAAAGTGGTTAGAGGTGTAGTCTCCCCCATTATCACTCGTAATTCACTTAATGGGGGTTCCGTGCAACTTCTCACTCCTCTATCACACACGTCGTACGACCGTCTATTCTTTTATCCTTCTTCTAAGATCCGTCTCCGGTTCTTGACGCGATTGATGTAATTTTTATCTCAGGAGTGGTGACCGTAATTTCCTTACTGGGGGATACTCTCTACCCAAGTTTCCTTTGGCCTATAAAGAGTGAACTTTCATAAGCCATCAGTTCAAATTTCAGAACTGTGTCTTTTTTTTTGACCTTTGATCTACGATTTC